>NW_019091446.1:320369-584888 GCF_001949145.1 Acanthaster planci
AATAAACATATGAAATGTGTCAAAGGTTTTGTGAAAGGTTTAAGGAATCTGAGTTTTCATTCTACTCTGAGTAAATGTGCATCACACATGCCTCAGAAATTACATCTGCTTTGCCTACTGAGCTTTATATTACATGTAAGAGCAATTCAACTGTGTCCCTTTGTTGATGAAGAAATCAAAATGCTAACTCCTGTGAGTTAAAAACAAGTTTTCTCAAAGCTTTTTTCAGTGGTTTCCATAGCAATGTTAGGGGATGGAATAAATACTTGATTCACTCCCAAAATGAGGTCGGCTACTGTTCTCTTTCAAAAGAGAAAACAAGAAGTTGGTTCCAGGAAGGAGAAACCTTAAAGAATTAGGAACTGATGCTTATATAACTGTGCGATGACACTGAATGTGGTAACCTTCACAGTTAGTTTTGCTGAAACTGTCACTGCAATAATCACAAGTTTAAAGAAAACATCTCATTAGAAGTTTGGCAAGTTGAATTGAATTTTTTTTTCAAGTGGTCAACATAAATATCATCAGCAGGTAAGTAACAGTGAAAACTAAAACACAAAGCCCAATACACAGCAGCATGCCCATCAACAGAGGGCATTTAAACAGCAACTCCACCCCCACCTGAAGAATGGTGATGGTCATGTTGAAGTGATGATGCTCCATGGTAGATGTGGAATACACCGCTGCTAAGGGCGTGGCGTTGTTGACCATGAAGGAGTTGTTCTTGCCCCGGTGATCCAGGTCGTGGCACAGACAGGCCACAAACAGGGCCAGACACTGCATGAAAAAAAGATGGAGAAACAAGACTATGGGTTTAGTAGTGGCATTAAAACTACTCCTGAACATCACTATAAAAACAGCAAGTCTGTTCCAAGGCATTTGGCACCTCAGGTCAGTGTTTCTCTGCAGCCTCCTTGGAATGAAATGACAGAGACTATATCAATTATCCCCCCCCCCCGGGTGGAATAAAAGCCCATCAAAGGCTACTCCTCAGCTAATGCTGGTACCCATTTGTGACCTGTCACCACAAAATGAGCTGAAAGTCAGAAATTTCAAAAACTGAGATATCGGTATTTTTTAATTTAGCAGAAAGAGAGCTTTCCAATGGCATGTACATGGAACACTTAGGGTAGAAGTATAAGGTGACAATGTGACATTATTCTGGCAGATTTGCGTCTTTGTTTCTGACACTGTTTCAATATTCAAATAATGCTTTTGTCACACTTGCTGAGAAAATGACGTTTTTAAATATGTGATTCTGCAAAATATTTGGAATTAAATAAGAGACGGGTTATTCTTTCCAAATATAAAAAAACACAAAAATTGACCTCCACTTCAATATGACTATGAACCTTCAAAATAAGAAAGAGTGGGATGTGACTTTACTCTCATTTTGTCGTGACAGATCACTTTTATACTCCTGGTTGGAGAGAGGCAAGTACCCTCTGCTTGCTAATTAAATCCCTCAGCAAAATAAATGCAAAAAAATTGCTAGAACTGCTTCCATGCCTGTGCCACATTCAACACCCCACATAGTGTGACTGGGTTTGCATATATATTATTTTGGTCACCTTGATTTCCATGACCGGTCAAGTTAATTTCTCTGGTTTGTCGATAATTCACTTTACCTCAACGGGGGTGAAAACTTCTTCTTGGCAGGTCTTAATGATGGTGTAGACACTATGAGCGACTGAGAATGCATGTGTCCAATTGTGGTAAGGAACCTTTCTGTAGTTCTTACGCACAGTCAGGATAAACCGACACAAGTCTTCATAATCAAAGCTGTAACACAGAGAGGATATATCAGTAAGGTTTCACAAGCAAAGGAATACAGCTAGTGCACTGATCAGCAAATTCATTGCCGACGATAACTCCACAGGGTGCCCCCCACTGCCACAACAATGTCTGCATGCGCACATATTTATGGGGAACCCCCCTAGGCTGTTACATGTTCGTCCCCATAGCAATTTAATTGTTGAGTTATAAGTAATGCCAGTCGGTTCAGTTAACCATTATAAAAATAGCCTTTCATGCGCAACAAGTACATGTATATTTGCAGTGGCAGGATCAAGTATACCTGTCAGTACTACAAATGCACGTGTACTTGTGGTTATCAGACAATATCTTGGGCCATTAGTTTGCGTAATCTTATGTAATACATAACTCACCATTTGCTACACGTAGACGTGGTGTGGATAATTGGTCACTTAAACGTTAATGTAAAAATTCTTGGTAACTTAACAATTTTCCCTTGCTGTTCTTTGCATTTATTCCTTCATGTGTGACCGAGTTGAAAAGGGCTAAATCTTTGAACATGTATTTGCCATCTGTGCTTCAAATCAAAATTCTAACCGTCTATGTGACTAGCAATAAGATGCTGCCATTTTGGATTACTCCTGCTTTCATTAATAGTTTCAGATTAATGAATGTATGTGTCAATGTACGTGAGGCAACCAAAACAAGAGTAACAACAGTTACGGATAGACAAATATATATTCTCCTCTATTGAACCATTACATAATTTACCACTTGAATATGCAAAATAGTGAAGAGAAAAGAGAAGATAATGAACAGTACAGTCAAGATGAGGTTTTTTGAGCGTCAAGTTCTTTAGACAAAAAATTTGACGGCATAAATTGCCATACTACTTGTGTATCATGCATGAAGTGGCAAGGGACTGGTTAAGTAAAGATGGGTGCACATTCACAGAATCCTCAGGTAAGTGAAATGAATATTTTTTTGCATAGGACTAAGAAAGTGACGGTATAAACCTCTCCAATACTATTCTACTAAAAAGTCCCATTTCCACAGTTCCAGAAGTGAGAGTCCTGTTATTACATGTGCTACCTAACAACTACATGTAAGTTGCGATACAAAATCAGAATAAAGACTCAGAAGATTGCCACATCAGGGTCCATGCAACAAACCATGCTAGCCCAGATTTACGGGGGCTGACTACACAATTTTCAAGCAGCATCATACTCAACCTCAACTCCATGGGCTGTGTGCCCATTCCTTCACTAGCCCCTGGTCGTGTAGAATACGAAAATGACGCTGACTGGCTATTCAGGATGAATACATAAACGTAAAGTCAATTGTGCGCATATTTCAAATGCTGCACGCTTGCGCCTATGTATTCTCCTGCACGTCAAGCATGCGCAAGTCTGCTTTGCCCGTAAACATACTGACTAAAGTCATAATTTAAATATCCCAACTACACGTAGCCGGATAATTAAATTAAACAATCAGGAGTTAGATCATGCAAGGCATGGTGGGAACCAACATGACGCGGCCAGATCATACCCATGGGAACGAGGTTGCATCATGCTAAATGTAGGGTATTTCATACGTTCAATTCTACTAGCCACCTTCACGTCTGCTAGTCCATTGCACAATCAAGACGACAACTCCGTCGTTACTCTATCGCATGCAAAATCAATCAAATATATCTACATGTACATGTACAACTCAATGTTCTAATTACCTATGCCGAAAGGCAGGTTTGAAAGGATGTTAAATAACAACTCAACAACAAATCACTGGTTCCAACTTGACATCAAATATATATCTGGAAAACATATTTTCTTTGTTATTACACAGTTGGAGATCACATTTCAAAGAGTATGCCTGCAGCGAATGAATGAATGAAATCTTTTTCTGTACTTTTGGTTTCCCAGCTTGCAGCTTTCGGGATATCATGTCCTTCATTATATCAATAATTACTCTGCATTCATAAGAGCACGTATGGGTAATAAACGTTAGATCAAGGTTTGAAAAGTTGAACATTTCAGTGATTACATTTACAATGTTGAAAACTCTGCCAGTTTTGCACAGTAAAATTTCCAAGTCCAAAAGAAGCGATGGTGTTACTGTACTAAATAAGTTGGCCAACAGACACACTGTACTCAGGACAGGAATCTACAGGTCATTACAAATGCAACAACTTCACATAAATATTTCTAAGGAGACACTGCGGAAAGAAAGAGGTAGCAGGAAGACTGGGGTAATGGAATAATAGGGCTAACCTCTGCGAGTTGTCATCATCATTGCTGGAAAAGAAATGACAAGAATGGGTGACATAGAACCATATGCACACACACACAGAACACTGCCCAATGACAGCATGCTATTTGTAAGATGCAAACCCACACAGAGTCTTGGGTCAGTAAACAGGGTAGTGAAAGCCAAGGAACAGATTGTGTCTAAAACTTGGCAGCAGCTATGTATATGCAAAAATATGATAAAGTGGTTTGACTCTGAAATCTTGCACCCATCAGAAAAAGTGGAAGATGACTGCAATGCTAAGCATGATCTCCAGAGGTGATGGATGGAATGTTCCACTTCATGAGATGAGACAGAGTGGAATGCATCATGTTATCAGTCATCAATTGGAATTATTCTTACTTTAGCACAAATTGGAAACATTAATTATTTGCTTTATAGGATATCCCTGTAAAGCCCAAATAAATTCCCACTTGCTGGAGTGACTAACCAGTTCAGCAATTGTGTTTGATCATAGACTGGAACCCGTTATTTAATCAGCACCATGGATTAGAGTGTTCCACTTTTACAGTGCAGCTACACATTGTGTGTTCATATCATGCAACATGTGACCCATCAATCAGATGACAGGATATAATTATTCAGGCATTGAACAATTATGAATATTGTATCCTTACGCATGTTGCCAGTAACTCCATTCATATATAATTTGCTGCAAGTGCCTTGTATAATCCAGTATTATACATGTAGAGATGTAGCTATCAATAGCAGTGGATCATTGATCTTCAATTGTTTGCAAATTCTCAACTTGAGTGTGATTAAAATTTAACACAACATTAAAATGAAATGAGAGGATGTGAGATGAATCCATATATCCATGAATAACGCTGTCACACCTGTGTGTGCAGGTAAAGCGAAATGACAGAAAACAAACACACACTCAGAGCAAACATAAACATTTCCATTCAAAAGCACAACAAACTGGAACAAAGTGTCTTAACTTTGATAACATGTAAATATACCCCTTTGGAACTCTAAAAATTAAACATTCTTAGGGTGTACATTTGCAGGGGTTGTAATCAAGTCAAGGATAGGTCATTACAAATCAATGACTGGTCAAACAAATTCATCACTAGTCACTGCAATTAATCTCCAGCTAATCGCAAGTCATGTAATGCAAATCACAGGTCAATTACAAGTGAGTCACATGGAAGTCACAAGCCAATCACAAGCCAATCCCTGATCAAAGTCATTAGTCAATCACACATCGGTGACTAGTCAGTTACAAGGTATCACAAGTCATTCACAAGTCACCACGACCCAAGTCAATCAAGAGTAAGTCATAAATCATTTACCAATCACAAGTACACTGCAAGTCAATCACAAGTCATTCCCTAACCAATCAGAAATCATCGCAGGTCAATCACAAGCTAATCACAAGTCATTCCCTGACCAATCACAAGTTATCACTGGTCAATTGCAAGCCAATAACAAGTCGTTCATTAACCAATCACAAGTTATCACAAGTCAATCACAAGCCAATCACAAGTCATTCCCCGACCAATCACAAGTGATCTCAACTATTGGTCACTTCCAAGTTGCCGATGCAGTCAATCATTAGTCAATCACAAGTCCTCCAGTCTCAAGTCAACTGCTATTGAAATAAACTACATGCACACAACGTGACAGACATCTCTTTCTGTCCTTTAGCACGACTGGTCAAATGGATTGACTGGATTACATTTTTGACTTTTGCTATCCGTGAAAAAGTCTGAGTTTATTTTGTAGTAAAGGCAAAGACAGAAGCAGTTTTTACCCGTTCAGAGTGAACATATCCTGGAACATGCACAGCACGTAGAGTGGCTTGGCTTCTTCATCCAATCCCCATGGGGAGAAGTCATACCTGAAAGCACAACAAAGGCCATACTGAGCTGGACAAATATGATTCAAACGAGCAATATGCATCAAAGCATGTATAATACTGAGAGAAACAGGAACATTGTAGAGCACTAAATAATTGGACAAATGTAAACTATGATGCAAACATAAAAGGAAAGATCTTGCAAGGGTTAAAAATGACACACAACACTACAAAACTGAACACTGCAATTCTTGAATTCCCTAAAACCAAAACAATCCTTTGTTATGTCTTTGTGGAGTTTTAGAAACCTCGCAACATTGGCCCCTGGTATAAATTACGGTCTCAAATGAATACAGAAATGAATATGTGTACTAAAACATAAGAAATCTGTGCATCCAGGCATACACAGAAGAAAGGTTGAGAGCACCACATCAATCAATCCATTGATTTTTATTCATGAACTATCTGCCCATAAATTTGTACAATATCTTCACCCTTGCACAGGGTATTTTTTTGAGCCAAAATTTTTGAAAAAGGCAAAATTCACATGTATCACCAGCTTGTAAAATTCAACCCACATAAACACTGGCTTGCTGCTGTGCAGGCCATATGCATGTACAGTGGCTGAGTTCAACACAAAGATCCAGCTCCATACACTTCCTGGATGTTGTGTAAATGTAGAACAAATTATGACTAACAAAACGTGCATGTATGTCTATTCAAAAAGACTCATGAAACGCTTGACGGTTAACCCATCGATTGCCCCAGCAACAATAGATGGCCCCGGCCCCGGCACGAAGTGGATAATTCACTTAAAGGGTCTCTATGGTGAATTTTCCTATGGTGAATTGTGCACATTTATATACCTCTTCAGTGTATATAATATTACTACACCTCATAAATATTCATGAGCAAATCAGTCCGCGTCAATGGCCGATTCCACCTCACGTCTGGGAAGTAGAAATGATACACGACCAGGTGACGTCATAGCGGTGAGTATCCACCTTGCTGCTGTGTGGTATTTTTTTCTGGTAGCATCAAAAATCCCTCTGGAACCCGCCGCGTAATATTACGTAGTCTGTGTCACGTAATCTTTATGGAACCAGTCTGGAGTTGTATCCTAATAACTATTACAGTAAAAACCCAAAACGTATGTCAGCACCAGACTATGAAGCCCTGTTTCTATGCACATCTGCACTGCCCTATCATTACATGGAAATTTAGCAGCTGAGAAACAACAATGGCGTCTGTGAGTACAAGTAACGTGAGATTTCTGTTTGAATATTTATAAAGTAAAACAAACACAGCATGGTTTATTTCGGGAAAATAGTGGGAGTTAAGGGTCCCTCGGTGTGGGTCAATTTCACTATCTCCCTCCACTTCGTGTCGGGAGGTAGTCAAGCTGACCTACACCTTGGGACCAGTAATTCCCACAACTTCCCCTAAAACCATGCTGTACACTACTGGTGTATGCCATCCATTGTGGGTTAACAGTACTGCTGCTACTGGAGGTTTAGCATTGTCCAAGCTTTTCTGGACAACTTGGGGTACTGTAAATGTGATATCAATCAAGGAAGACAAAACTCTGTTTCTATATTCTTCTGTCAAAAGGCGTGACCACAAAACTTGCTCACCGAAAACATCAATCAATAAGGTTTGCTTGTTGGCTTATTGCCAAGTACAGTACTTACACAACAATAAATCACCAAAGAAAATGGAACTTAGGATAACAAAATGTAAAAATACTCCTGCAACTCTCTTTGCACAAATCAATGCAAGGTGGAGACTTTCCGGCTAGGATGACATCACAGCTTGAAATTTGCATTGGCATAAAAGCTGGCATTGTAATACCTTTTAAACCACAAAGGTAGATTATTTTCATGGGTTTTAGACAAAATAATTGCATGGCATAGACCTTTTAACTGCAGAAAAGCCAAACATGGATGACTGGATGGACAGACGGCACTGAGTTACTGGAGACTAACAGAGCAACCATTACCTTGCAAGTTGAGGCATGGGGTCTGGCAATGCAACTTTTTTCAAGTTCTCCAGATCTTCTTCATAGCACTGACTATGGTAGCTCAACACTTCCAGGGCAACTTTGTGTTTCTGCTCCGATCGATGGATTTTATCATAAAGCTGCACACAGATAGCGCAAAAATAAACATCTTCAAATGCTTTAATAACACTTTGATAGCACTTAAAAATTTCAATAAAGGCTAAGTTTCATGTCTTCAGTTTTATGTGACAAATTGATTTTAAGTGATGCCCACGGACAGAGAGGCATTTTAATCTGGATTAAATTTGTGTATTTGTGACCTCTGTTGCACATTCTATTCCCGACACACAGTAAAATTTAGAATTGATCTCTGGCAGATGTACGGAATGGTCCATTACATACCGACACATAGCATGACTTAAGGGGCCTTTTTTGCAGAGTGGGTCACATATGATCTGGAGGAAAACTTGTACAGCTCTTAAGAGATAAATAATATGATAAAGATCAAGACAAATTCTTGAGATTTTACTGTAACCTTGGCATGATGCAGAGCCAAACCACAGAATACAGCGAAGGTCTCAAAGGCTTGTTCATCAACTTTGGTAAAGTATCCTTGTTTCTTGTTCACCATCTGCACCACACCGATCACACTGCAAATCAAACATACAGCTGCCAGTTTCAACTTGTAGCAGAAAAACTTCTAACTTCAATTCAATTCAGTTGTCACATAGGTAAAAAAGGGAACATTTATTTACTGGTCACAAGTAAACAAGTGTTAACACCTCTCACGTTTAGTACAGTCCAGCTCAATGTCAAACTTGACATCGAGAATGTACACAATGTAGAAAGTATCAGGAGGAGCACTGCTATCTTGGTCAAATTTAGAAAAAAATGAAACATAGTGATTTGTACATACTTTCCTCTGTTGTATATCGGCATACACAGAATAGTCTTAGTAACGTAGCCGGTCTGTTGATCAACATCCCTGCGAAGACAAAATACATGTTTCATTATGAAAACATTCCAACAAAAATTGTACACATTCTATCACAAATCTTGGGCTAAATGAAGGCAAGAATTAAAACAGTTGATGATGCAATGAAACCTCAACCAAATTTTCAGGGATGATGAACCAGCAATGCAAACAACAGCAAAATAATTTCAATTTCACAAGTATTATATTAGAAAAAAGTACCACTGAATACAGTCAGGATGTTACCAACCAACTGTGCACCGGCATACTGAAGTCTGTGTGTGTGTCCTAACCTTCTCACAGACTTTTAACTTACATGTAATTGGAAAAAATAACACTACAATATGCAAGCTACATGTAGGAGAAGCAAGGTTTCCAACATCCGCATGTTCATTTCAGTCTGAGTAAGCCCATTAATTGCTGGCACAAATTTGGTACAGGAATCTCTTTTTGAAAACAAGTTGGGTCTTGTTATTGTTGTTGCTAATGGGTTAATATTGCTTTCAAAATATTACATGTGCCTGTAAGCCATCATTCACGCTATGGGACTATGGTTACTGGCAGTAAAAACATACATGGGGGTGAACATCAACTCAACTATGCATGCTAATAACTGACCTGTTGAAGCGTTCATCTAGATAGGCATCAGGGATGTTAAGAACTTGCCCAGTGGAAGCTACGTAACCAGCAACACCTTTATCCATGGAAAACCTGCAGGAAATGGACAAGATATTTTACAGTAATTTACAATAACTAATTAAGTTGGATTACCAAGGCGGTGACACACAAAAGCAAGCCCCCCTTTTCAAAGGTTGGTATTGCAAAAACTAAGGCTTGGAGATTGGCACAATAAGCTTTTATTCTTTATCTTTACAATAAAAGGATATAGGTGACGTTCTAGGTTGGGTCAGGAAGCCAGAAACATTCCTATGTTTTGTTTCATCTACATTGTATCATGAAATAAAATTTAAAACGAAACATGCACTGAATTTTTCTTTGACTGAGTTTTATGTATCTTTTATAGTGTTGAAAACTGTGTTTAATCCTTAGAGAGTTATGTGCATTTAAAAAGCACTTTTTGAACATCAAAATTGTCCAAACTTTTCTAGAGGGCACTGTACTGCTGTTTACAAATCAATGCAACACTGAGGTTCATTGCCTTGGATGGAATCACGGTTGTGCTCTCAAATATGTTAATGCTATTAGCGTAAAAATCAAACAGGCACCAACATACAGAGAAAAATTGCACACAAAAATCGAAAACAAGCTTAACTGATACACAACGGTGCAATGTTTTAGGGCTGAGGTATAATAATCATATTACATGGCCCCTATTAATATATAAAAATATTGAATAGGCTTACAACTGGTACACCAATAGCCCACGTTACCTGATTTCTTTTTGTTCATTTTCTACAACTTGCATTCCAACACCGTTGCCAACATCAAATATTCTAGCATACAACTCTCTGGTTTTGTTGTCGACGAGGAAGAGTGAAGCGCGGTCCGCTGACACCAACTTCTGTGCAAAGTTCTGAAATGGTCCATAAAGAGAACAGAAAACTAGAGTACAGAGGAAAAAGTTCACAAATTTAGCAAGTCAAAGGTTTTGTTCATTTAGATTGCAATGGATGTAGAAGTGCACTCAATGCAAACTTGACCTCCTGAGTAGAATGAGTGAGTTGTTGCTAAGGTCATCCTTTCATACGGGGCAATGTAAAATGCTTCTGTCATACAATAAGGAACAGACGTCATTCAGAATATTTACCATGATCTTCATGATGACTGTATCCATGCTGATAATGTCTTGAAAAATCGACCTGAAAACAAGAACAACAAAAGGTGTTTAAATGGTGAAAAAAAGTGCACATGAAAAACCTACCATGTAGATATCTGTGTTTCAGTAACACTAGAGATTGAATTGTACACTGTTCTTTTCACACACGAGTAAGAACAGATTGGGGTAAAGAAAAATTCCACTTCACCATTCATTTTATCTTTGAAGATACAAGTTGATGATGATCCAGTATCTCTCTCTTTTAATTTCACTCTTAACATTTAATTAAGTCGGTACATCCTTTCTTGAGTTACACTTACCTTATCACTTCATTTCTGGCATAGTGAACACTTTGAACACAGTGACATGCTTAAGCCTTACAACCAAGTTTACCCAAGCCAACAATGAAATGGACAAAATTTGTGATAATCAGGGGTGTGAGTGGAGCATAAGAACTACATGTAGCTGAAATCACGAACGTGAAGCGCAAAGCATATACGGCATGGGGTCCAGGGCCCACTTAAGGGCCTGGGAAAATTTAGAAATGTAGATGCTCTGAGGTGCATTTTACAGCCTCCTGGTGCAACTATCAGCCTTTTTGTCTTGCAATTTAGGCTACGTATATTTTAGATTTTAGTTTTTCATATTTGGCTGAAATTCCTGAAGGTTAAAAGGAACTAGTAATAGGTATACCAAAATTGTAGCTATTGAGGTTTGAAGACTGGGTTGGCCCTTTTTCCACCTGATCTATCTATTTTTTTGAAATTTCAATTCTTTCAAAGAATGCACATCAAATGTCTAGGCTTTTGGATTTTCTGGGCGCATACTGTGTGCCTGCCCATCTACAGTGTATTCCATCCACGTCCATTTGTAACTTGAGGATCGGTCTTATCAAAGGTTGTATAACGGTCAGAACCTCTTTGGACAATTGTACCATTTTGTTGCGCTGACATTTCAATGAGGTTTATGTCAAAAAATTGTTTGAAAGCCCGTACAAAGCGATGCAAAACTGCGTGATAATGCATGACACAAGAACTTTGTGTGCCCCGCACCAGTTGTCACGAAACCCCATATCACCGAAAACGAAAATCTACCAGCCTTACTTCAAGCCGCAAATTTGGAGTGAAATGTTAGTTAGTTACTACTTCCATTTACGCAGGAACAGCTGTAACAAGTCCCACTGACACAAGTATGAATATTGATATTTCATTAGCAGCCAATAACTGCACAATGACCGGATGGTCCGAGGATGCTGTTTACACACAAGGTTTACTCTGCACCAAATAATGCCTGCACAAATTCGTACACTGTACACAAGTCCTTGTACCGCTACATGTACTGTGTTGTACAGTACATTCAGTCATGTGCATACTGTGCTCCAGTACTGTGTCGGAAAGAGGACATGCCAAGTTTGGCCAGGCCGTCGCATCGCGTCAGTAAAAAAAAAAAAAAAACAGAAAAATCTGCACTTGCCCAAGGAACAAGAATGAGGAAAATCTGGCCCCTGATGGCCAAAAAGCCGAAAATGAACTTCGGCCTATTCAACAAAAAAAGCGGAAATCCACTAAAAAGCCAAGATTTCACACCCCTGGATAATGTATCAGGTACGGCGAGATATCTAATTAAGGAACTACACATGTAGTGTGTCAGCTTCTGCCACCAAGGAAGGTTCATATCATTTAACTACCCTCAAACAATATTTCATTTCTACATTGTTCTATCTTCATAAGTGAACTACATGACTTCAGTAACAGCTTGTAGATAATGTGTGATATTATGGTGGACTTACTTGGTTACAGTCAAGAGGAAGTCATTCAGCTTTCTCTGCTTACTCATGCTGACACACATCTACAAATATATGTCAAGTTAATGCACATCTATTACATGAGTCTTCCAGAAGATAATGTATTACGTGACACACTCTGAGGCAAAGATGTCCTGTTTTTCTCTCTTTTTTTCAGGCACAACTGCTTAAAAAATGTTTACAGTTGAATTACAATTCAAATCAATGTCTTTTCTCTCACACTGTTGATTTACATGACGTTCATGTACACTGCTAAATTTACTTTTGAATACATGCAGTTCTGACTGAAAGTGTAATACATGTTAGTATGCAGAACATGATAATGGGTTACGAAATAAATGGCCAGTATCAATACATTCTGTCTTGGAAACAATTTAAAACCTCATTTCCAAAGAGGTTATATCTGCAGTTTTGGCAAATGGAAGCAAATAACATTCTTTTAATTTTATTGACCTATTTGCAAGATTATTTGAGTTGGCTCCATCTCTTTAATGGCTGTCCTAAAACTGGCTCAATTCCTCTGTAACATGGCTTGATGCCAGTGCCACGGCATTTATCAATAGGACCCAAACATAGACATGCAACCACTTATTAAATTGTGCACATATGAAAATGGCATTACCTGAGCGTAATGAACTGCAATGCTCCCCCACACAAGGAAGGCACTTGCTGTCTGCACACAAATTAATTTACAAGAATTACACGCTGAAGAAGGAGGACGATTGGGAAACTTAAAGTAAATACATACAAAGATTTGAAAAACAAGAACAAATATGGACATCCATGTGCATGTTATTGTTTCATGTGGGAATATGAGATTACAATTGATTTGAGCAATCAATGCCTTCCATCCCTGGCACCTGCAGCCCAAATCCCACCTTGGTCTGCATGTGGATTGGGTTCTCAGTCACTACTTCCCAGGAATACTTGTCCAGGGTTTTACCTCCACCTTTAAAACTAAACATTTCTCCAACTGAATAATTCTTTATATCTCTAGAGCAAGTTGTTAAGGTAAAAAATTTGTAAAAAGCTCATCCATACTACATGAAGACAAGTAACCTGACACACGACACCATGTGTTGTTCACAGTTTACTGGAGTGACACATTGGCACTCACAAGAAGTACATGTATTGTCAGTAGACTACATATCTGAATGGTACAAACAGCATACTGCATATTCACTCACTTCCTGTGCTTCATCGGTGAACGAGGCGTGCCCTTGATCAGTGTCACGGTAGAATTCTAGCACTCCTTCAGAAAAGATGGAAAACAAGAGTCAATCATTTGGGGGTTGAAGAGCACACTTTGTCCAAAGCCTCACAATTTCCACTGCTGATATGTTGTGGCTAATAAATGAGGGAAAACAGAAAATCTCCCTAAAAAACCAAATCTTATAAAATTATCAAAGATGCATGAACTTGAATACTCAAAATAATATATCTGTATGTTGGAATGCGGAGAAATCAAGAAAAGCAGATAATTTGGAGCACTTTGAAGAGTGTCTTCCCATTTCATTCAAGTAAATTTGGAGCATTTTGAAGAATGTCTTCCTATTTCATTCAAGTAAATTTGAAGCATTTTGAAGAATGTCTTCCTATTTCATTCAAGTAAATTTGGAGCATTTTGAAGAATGTCTTCCTATTTCATTCAAGTAAATTTGGAGCATTTTGAAGAATGTCTTCCTATTTCATTCAAGTAAATTTGGAGCATTTTGAAGAATGTCTTCCCATTTCATTCAAGTAAAATTGGAGCATTCTAAAGAATGACTTCCCAATTTATTCAAGTAAATTTGGAGCATTTTGAAGAATGTCTTTCCATTTCAATCACTTAAATTTCAAGAATTCCCCCACCCCCATTTCACTACCACTTTAATACACTTTAACGACATTCACCAGTCACTACTTTTCTGCAATGTATGATACAGAATGGCTAAGAATGCTCAATGTACATGTACAGTATGCTCCTTAGCTTCGGTAAGAGCTGAGAGTAGTTGGTGACGGAGCATGTGAGCAGGAAGCCCAAGGCACGGGGTTCGGTTTCCTTACCTACTAAATCCTCATTTGCTTGTAAGACGGGAAGAGCAAGAACAGTGCTTGCTGTCACACCATCTGCCACCACACCCTCTGGATAATCAGCCTGCACAAGAAAATAAACATGGTCAAGTCTTTTTTCAATATGTTGTAGAAACAGTTTAGTTTAAGTGAAGGCATGAGTACGTGTTCTTTGACTGAAATGAGCTGAAATTTGATTTGAGTAGCTAATTCAATTCCACATTCGGGTTTCAAACCCACAGCTCTACATGTAGTGTACAGTATGCATAAAACTGAGTCAGTACATGTAGGTCTTCCAGTGCATAATTTTGGAAGTGATGAAATCCTAGATTGTGTTTTTTATTTAGTTTACATTGCATCAAGTTACAAAAGATTTCAATCAGAAAGCATTACTCAATGCAGGCATGTGAATGGGCATGAAGAAAAAAAAACTGAAAATAATTTGTGATGAAATTTATCCCGGGGAGACTACTGCGAGCGTGGAGCGCAAAGCCTTTATGGCGTAGGGTCCCGGACCCACTTAAAGGCCCTAGGAAAATGTTGGATTGTAGATGCTCTGTGGTGCAATCTGCGGCAATTCATGGCCCCTTTTCCCTCTAATTTATTGAAGCAAAATTTTCTCAATAGTAAGAATATTTCTTGTTTTTAAAAAGTACCCTTAATTTTTTTTATTAATTGGACAAAGTAAAACTTGAAATGGCCGTTTAAGTATGAGGATGTTGATTTGACATCATCTCCTTTCTTTTTGCAGCTAGGCATTCCAGTGCATTTTTCCAAGCCCTCTTCCTATCATGGAAGTGTTTGCGGTGTTTATCCTACTTAGCTACATGCTGTATCAATGCTTTAGCTCCGGAAGTACCATACTCGAAATGAATACAACACCACTTGCACCATGCTTCTCCACGATTGTAAAGCTTGTAAAAGCAGTCGCCAACCATGTGCTCATCTTCTGTTTTAGCCAGTAATGATTTGTCGCACCATGACCAGTTCCACTTGGTTTTTACTGATTTGTCAATCTCTTTCCGATCGGCAGCTCCTCACTCAAAGAACTTCTTTCCTTCCGCCATGATTTTGATTTTTTCCCAACTGCATGTGAACGTGTATACGTACACACGTACCTGTACCAATTTCCAAAAGCCAGTTCGCACATGGCCATGCAGCAGCGCTGCCACGAACTTACGTCTCTATGAAACAAGGACCCATTGGGAGTAATGGGCATGTGTAGTACGTCCGTATGATAATTAGGAGAATGACTGGTCATGTGAGAGGAGTTAACCAATAACAGGTAAGAGTCTGATTTTGATGGGAGTCGGATTTTCATGTGACACCGGGCATTCATGCGATCGCGAAGTGCGAGCGACTGTACTTGTCACAGGTTTCCTCCTTTGGCTAAGTAAAGAGAATTTATGTTTGTGGGAATCCTTAAAATTCATTCCTTGTTTCCTACGTACCTTGTACACTTCGAAGGGCATTGCTTATACTGTCCTGAAGCAATGTGTGAATCCAATTGTTTCAACGTACAAATTTCACTGGGAATTAGGGAAACTTTGAGCACCGCGTAGTCAACCAACATTTACCCCCCTTACAATTCCCCCCCCCTAAATTTCATTCCGTTTCTAAGACCACAAATATGAAGGGGAAAAAACGGAATTCCCATTAAACTGGAAATATTCCCATGCCTGTCAATGGGAAAGACACAGTATTTCAAAACAACCAACCCCTTACTTAACAGGAAACACTTTCTTAAATACAATCAGGCCTTGACCTTAGCACTAGACCAAGGTACAAATTCCAGTAAAAACCGCTGCGGGCTGGTAAAACACTTTCTTTAACTTAACCGATATGGCTAGTAAATAAGTACTTTCCTGTGTAAAACTGTCACTTGTCATATTTGTAAATAAAACCAACGTTGTGAAATTGATTGTATGTCTTGTTTTTTATTAATTGCAACAGTTTCCAATCTTCCACTTTTAAGTTTTGGAAGTGAAAAGCACTACATAGTAAATGAAATAATGAAGTTGAAAAAAAAGCCAGTCAAAGTTTGTTTTGCTCACAAAAGTATCCAGTGAGCAAGGGAAAATTCCTGTGGGCTGGTAAAGAAATAGCTTAACTTGCCTGGTGGGCTAGTTAAAAGCTAGCTTAAAGTTAAGGGGTGTATGCTGTAAGGCAATGGAAAATTCTGAGGGGGGGGTTACACATCCAGAGGCTCTCTTTATCAATCAAAGTCATCGTAGTCTTTCATTTTTTCCCCTAGTCCTTGTCTTTATGAAATTTGAAGTTTACATTTCAATTAAATATCAAGAAGTGTACCAGTATCTTACTGCTGTGTTGTAGCACTTGTACTCACGTCCTTTTTTTGGTACTCATACATAAAACTCATGAAAATGTACTCACACAAAAAATCTCTGTGTACTCATGATGATTGGCGAAATGCTCACACTTATTTACACGAACGTAATTACACTTACGGACGTGTACTCAACTACAACACTGGAAGGCTTACCGTGTGAATCTCTGTCGTATTGACTGTATGCAGAGTATGGGCGACATAACCTGCCAAGGATTTGCCTTTTCCTATGGGCCAGGTAATGCCAGGCTCCTCTCTGTCCCGCCCCCCCAAAAAAAGAAAGAAAAGAAAAAAAAAACATTACATATTAAGTAAACATTTATAAATCTGGGGATGTCTTATTTTTCACAGCTCCCCTAGGAATCCTTTGATTGGTAATTACAGATACCAATGATTTGCCATTTGCAATTTCAATACAGTAGTATGATCAGAAACATAGGTGAGGTTTTTCTTCAAAACTGTTTCCAACATGAACATGCAAAGAATACTCTTTTTTTCTAGACCCCTTCCTTCCCTAGAAAGTACAAACTGAGAAGTTTAATAAATTCTCTGTTGAAATTACATGTATCATCCTTTTTTTTCAAACAGGGTAAACATGCATATTTTAAACACCTTCCCTTCCCCAGCGAACGGTTTGAATGCTCATGAAAATCACGGGGAAATGGATGGCCCTTATACTGAAAGTCAATTCTGCCATTCTAGAAACTTCTATTCAAGAAATAAGAATCACCGCTTAATATCCTTCTGAGTGCTTAGAAAGATGATTTCATTAAGCACTGTGTACTCTGGGCAAATTTTGAAGGCTCATGGGAAAAAAATTCACTAGCCTAATTAGGTTAGACTTGAAGAATGACTTCCTGCTTATACACTCAGATGTCTAAACCTCTTGACTGCAACAGCCATGGTTGGATTTTTTCTCATCATACATGAAACAAAAATTTGCATGACACATGGACTGTCTGTATACATGTATATACGTAGCATCACAATTTTCTTGACAACAAACACACATAATTACTTCATACAACTTTGACTTCCTGGTGCCTTGGAGCGGTCTTTTCTAACTCACGACACTACATAAGCATGATCCTTCAAATATCAGGTGAGTTTGTCTTACAATCAATCTGAAATGGGACTTACCCCTTGTGGTCCGCATTATATTCATACAGTTCCTGCCAAACAAATGCATAAGGGATAAAGTGTCATTCTTGTACAAATGAAATTACACAGAAAGGTAAGGATGAAGTGAAACAAACCTGAAGGTAAATAATCATAATGCATTTACTAAAGCTGTGCTTTTTAAGCCTTAAACAGCTGGAGAAGGGCAGAATGCAATCACCCTTTTCTGTGATATCATCGCACCACATTTCTTCCCTTGCTGAAATTTCATGTTTTTTTCAGTAACGTCTTGCAGTCAGTTTGATGCCAATTTTATGATATCACAAAAAGCCCATTTTTCAGAAATTCATGTACATGTACACATGTAGGTCAACCACAAGGCTATAAACTTCAAATGTCCATAACAGAAACCCCATTAGGTTTAATTGAAACGTCATACACGTATATGTACATGTACATGCGAGAGTCTTTATGAGTAGAGTGTGCCAAGTTTCACAATGATTGGGCATGGAACAGCCCAAAAGTTCTGGGGAGTGGTGTGAAAACTGCCCCTCCCTGGTAGTGGCATGGTAAAAAAAAAGCCAAGCTCTTTTAGGGTCAATGGAACAAAACACACAAAAGACACAAAGATTTCAGGCTTCAGAGGTCAAATTTCTTGTAACTGTGTAATAGAACACATGGATTACAGCCTCCTTTTTCATAATGTAGCCATGTTGTACAAAATGTATATTAGGATTAATAACCAATCAGATGATTAGGATTCCCTCAAGTATTATAAACAATCATGAAAGCCACTAGAAAGATTCATTTTTACATCTCACGATTTTCAAGACCCTACAATGACATAACCATGTCATTAACACTTTACAATGTTTATCTGATTTCTGGCAATGTACAGGTATCAAGTTAATCAGTCTAATCCAATCCAAGCTTGAAATCATTCCACTGTGCATTTCCATTCAGGTGTGTGATTGTGTGTAGTAAGCCACAACCCTCCGGCAATATCCAGTGACTACAGGTGACTACTACATTGTACATGTACTTACTGTCCCTCTCTCAGTCACCAGATAGAGTGTGAACCCGTCTGCCTGGATCTGAGAAGCCACACACTTTGCCATTTCCTGCAAGATGCGAACCCGGCTGGCGTAGTGCTGCAAGTCCTGGGTCAACTCATGCACTAGTTTCTTCCTGTCGTGGAGTGTTACGCCTTTCTGTAAATACATGTATGAGCACATGGCAACCTAAGTGAAGCAATGTCCTTTGAAAGTCTTCAGACTATTCACTGCAATTACCACATTACAAAGCTTAACTGATTACCAGATGCTGTCCTAGCCCGTTCCACTGCTCAATATTTCAGTTAATCTGTTACTGACCAAAACAGTTGAGCAGCAAAGATGTAGCGGTACATACATATCTACATGTACCGGTATCCAAGTCTTTTGTAAGATAATGAACATAAAATGCAAAGACACCCTTAATTCACATTAGATGCCCTGCTCAACTGCTACTGAGAAATTTTCATTGCCATACAGTGAGTACAGTGCATGGAGCATAATGAAATGTTTAGTTTTGATTATAAAAATGATTATTTCTGTCATTCATCCATTCCATTCCCTTCCATTCCATTTCTTCAATTAATTAATTGATTGACTGACTGATTCATTCACTCAATTTCATTATCCACAATTGGAAATTTACAGTGGAATTCATGTTGCATAAAATACATCCACAATTTGAAGTAGTAAAAGTAAAAACTTACACAAAAAACAACCCCATTACATGAAGGTTAAAAAATCTCGCTATCTGATTAACATTATGAAAAGACAAAATATATATACACATATTTATATACACATTAGAAAGACATGTAAAAAGGAAAACTGTACAACTTGATTGGGTCGACCAGCAACTCCCTTAACCCTAACCATCCTCAATCCTTCACCTGTTGGACGACTGAAGAGTGTTAGGGTTAATACACATTAGATGCCCTTTCTATTTTTAAATCACTTTTAACTTAACACTGAATATATGTGTTTATTTATGTTCATTTTCAGTATTTTATATTGTTTCCTATCAAATTTATTATTAGTAGTTTTACATTATTATTATTTTATGTACATGTAGTTGTAGTTGCGCTTCCCCTTGTTTCTAAGGGCCACCTCTATATAGCCTACTTATGTCATTCGTTGAATGTTTTCTTTTCTTTTTATGTATTAATTGAATTATCCATCAAATCAAATGGTAGCCAATGTATTATGCTTACCTTCTGGGTAACTTCACTTTTATCATGTTTTACTTTAGTTTCACCTTAATATATTCTTTTATATTTTAACAGTTTTTATATTCAATTTTAATCTTATTTTATGGATCAATTTTAGGGAGCATATTTTTGTAGTATTTTTTGTTTGATTTTATTTCTATATATAAACAGGGCCCTTAGGAATTGCAGTTCTTTTCATAACTGACGAGGCTACCCTGTATAAATAAAACAGATAATAACTCATAAATAAAACACATGCAACTAGTAATTGAGAACCCTCAGTTGTGTATGCTAGAGAGGTGAATAAGCATTGTATAAGAGTATCAGCAAATGAATAATTTACGCTAGAAAGAGAAAAAAAACTTAAGGAAAAACCAATTTATGTAAATATACATGTATTACACATCTGACGACCATCCAAAAACAGTGTGAGAACTGCAGGGCTACTGTGAATCCCAAACCATCCAGTCCACCTAAAAACTGGACTATAGAGAAAGTAGAAAGAATCCTTTCATAACACTTGTTAAATGTTCTTATTGAGAAAGACACAAAGGAATTTGTTAACTTATGTGTACATGTACATGTACTTCGTACCGATACCAGTATCAACGTTCTACCTGATCTAAGCCGTACCTACTGACTGTTTAGGGGATGGTTGGAAATTCCTACATGTATTATACACTGGGTTTTTATCTCACACTCTATCAACACATATCTTATCGCAAAAAGATTTCTTTCTCAAGAACTCTCCCAGCTTGGTCAAACACCCTCTGTAACCTTTCCTTATCTTCCTCTTTGCATTTTTTATTGATATCATTTTCTTTTTTTGAGAAAAAGTATGAAACTGTAGAAATGACTTCCCTCAGTTTTGCATCTACAGTCTCTCAGCACTTGACCTTCATAGGCCAACAATTTGATACTTTCAACAAATTTGAGATGTGTAGTTTGATAAATACTTTCCTCAAAATGCAACCAGGATGAATGCATAAACCACAGATATTAAATGCAAACAATGAAATGACGGCATGAAGATGACAAGAATGCACACATCACATCTCAAATTCTCAAACTCACTAAGCCCATAACCAACTGCCGCCATGGCAACACCAGCCTTATCAAAATAATGCATGACTTTGAAGTGTGCGTCAGGAGCAACTACTGGTATGGCAGCTGAAAAGAGAAACCAGTTTGCCGGCCACAGGAAGAGATGAATGAAGCAGTCTAATGTGCGTAACGCTGGCAGTGATAGCATGGTCAGTTGAACAAAGTAATCTCAACACGCTACTTGTCATTCACACATGCATGCGCACAATCAGCAAAAACAAATTCAGCCAACTGAATTGTTTTCAAATGTAGCACTAATGGTACCATAACAACTTAATTAAACTATGTCAGAGTGTTTCCCCTGTAATTATCAGGAAGCACATCATTCTAATAAAAATACAATTAGACAAATCTACATGTACATGTACTTTATCAAGCATGTAAGATAAAATACATGTAAGTAACAATGAAAGCTACATCTATGTTTTTCTATCATGAATGCAAGAATCTCTAACCCCCTTGGGTGAATGTAAAATCATATAAAAATTGGAGGATTTAGGACTGTTAGAGTTAATAATCTCCCATTCCACTGCATAAAAATTATTTACCACTTTGCCTTAGTGCCAGTGCACGTGTGTAGGCAGAGTCCAAGGCAAACGGGGTAAATGTATGGTACATGTACATGGATGCTCGCATGCACATTCAACTGTGCAAATACGGTACATGTACATTTACTATACTGTACATGTACAGTGTAAGTTCTGTAGGGATGGGATGGGCCAATTCAGTGAATTGGCATTTTTTATCCACTGTCACTCATTGTTTTTTTTTAACAACACTGTAACCAAATGAACATAAAAAAAACAGAGAGAAGGCTACACCAATATACAAAAAGAATGACTCCGAAGGTTATGCTACACCTGGTTACAAGCAAACTATCACAAAGTACTTCTGGTCATATACATGTAAAAGTGTCTGTGAGCGCAACACATGTAAATGATTCATTTTAGAAGTTTCAATATTTTATCACCACAGAATATGACTTATAAATTATACAACAATTTTTTTCAAGGGACAAACTACCGAGTTAGAAATACTTCATGGTTTGTACTTGTCAATAATTCAAGGGCTTCATCAGTCTTGATGAAGTCGCATTCTTCATGGACATCACATCATTAAACCATTCATTCAATCCATTTACATTTGCCAGAGTGAATGCTGTACACCGTCTAGTTACAAGCTGAGCTCAAATTAATTCCTTTGGACAAAAGCCCCAAGGCCTTAGGTACAGCTACGTGTATGTCTACCTTGACAACAATCACCACGGCAACAAGGATCAACACAGCAGTTGTGGGACTGTGGACTTGCATGCACATGTATGTGGTAGCTACCGGTACATGTACGTACAACTGTACTGTCTATGCATTAACTGCTGTCACACTAAGGAACTTTAATACATCCGTGAGGTTGCAAATTGTCTCTGTTTTGAGGATATATCTGTGGTTAGGTCTACATATCTACTGTGCTGCCACATACATACTAAGACATGTAATATGTCTCACTTGTCACATCATCAGTTTCAAATCAAAAGTTTGAAAGGAAATAATTTTCCTTCATAAATATATGTACATTTAAGTTGTAAAGGCCTCGACTCCATCAGAGAATTAGCCTAGAAAACTCACCAACAAATGCAATACATGTACATTGAGAAGGGGGTCCTCTACATACTTGCAGATTGCTTGATTTTCCTCCACAACTTGGTCCATAAAGCCGGGTTTCCATATGGTCATAACCAATGCCAACCAAGATACAGTCACTGAAGACATGCTGTGTGGCATCATTCCATAAAAAAATTCAAACAAAATGGCATCCAAAACTAAGAAAGTTTTCACATAAAATGGCTTTTTTTGGTGGCAATATACTGCCTTTCCAAGCCGAACTGATACTCTGTTTGATGTATTTTGTTTATGGTTAGCTATTTGTTGACAACTGGGGCTGCACATGCTAGAAAATGGGCAAAATGAGTGCTGCTAAGTGAGAGGGGCATCGTACGTTTGTCATGCCAGCATGCGTGTTTGTGTGGGCCTTCTCTGTTGATCCAATGCAGAGAGTCGGCAAGTTGAACCTGGTCCAACTTTTCGAACTATCTGTGTTGAGGTTTGCATTAGGCACAGTCAAGTGTTTCCATATCACTGCATTTTATCAGGGACAGATCGGCGATGCTCTCTGTGTCTCTTTACGTCATGGGAAACCAGCCTTTACATGAGCACATACAGACAGATGGAGCTGCAACCAATGCAAATATGTACATGTACTCTGCATGTACACGGTACATGAGGTAGATGTACAAGTGCATACATGTACATGTAGGTCCTACATGTACATGTAGGTCCTACATGTACGGGTCTGTGCATGTCGCTCATGCCTGGAGCACTTGCTGTAAATGAAATCCTTGACAACCCAAATACGTGTCATTGATTTTTCTTCCACAATTTTGCCTGGGGTAAGGCAAGAATAAATGTACGTCTTGCGTCATCCTACCCTTTACAAAGGGCACGATCATCCATTGCCCTCCTCTGCCAGTGGTACTAAGACACAGTGAGAAGTGCAATGCATCATCTATCTTTTTTTTTTCCCCTTCATTTTTGACCAGCGGTTATACACCGCACCATACCGTCTTACGGCTTTCACTTGTTCCTTCGCTGTGCTGAGTTTGGAATTGAATTTTTGATGCTGTTAAATACTTCATGAGAAAGAATGTCAGCATAACAAGGTGATCAATACAAAATAAACAATGGAAGGTTCCATAATTCAGGTAGTGCAGCATTTCTTAACGTCTTTGCGGAGGACATGTACTCATGATCTGGCTAGTATCTGTATACACAGGCATAGATTGATGTGTGAAAGCGTTGCCTCGGCTCACCTCCAGTTGGTATTTTAACACTCTAATCTTCCATTTGTTTTAAAGTCTGAGAAGTCTGCGGAAGTGGAAATGTGTTGAACTTGAACCAGGCTGCTGTGAACAGCCTATAGTGGTAGAAAATATCACTCAATGGGCAAGATACCCCAATTTGTTGAAAAAAATATGAGATAGGAAATATGGTACAAATATTATTCAAAGGGCTCTTGCAAATCAGTCATTGTGGCACTTTAATGTAGGTGTACTTACAATGTACACTGAAAGTTGGCAGCTACATCCTGCTTTTTTTCAAGTAAAGGTAAATATTTTCGGCCAAAATTAATACTGTCTACAAGAGGTTTTAACTTGAAGGTTTGGAACAACTTGCCAAATGCCAAAATATGAAAGCTGCAAATAGCTAAGCATGCATGCATGTGTAAGCAGCTCAAAGCACATTGTTCTCCGTTGCTTTTACCTAACTTGAATTCTTCTGCTCAATCAAGACCGGCACCTTTGTACATGTACATCCTTGACGATAAAGTGCAACCTTTCTGAATGCTGTTCCATTGTGAAAACTATCAAAATGATAGCTGACCAATAAAGTTATGGACGCATTCACAAGAAGCTTTTAACACTTAAACATTGATGGATCCTTCAAAAGAGGCCCTTCGCTTCAATTTGATTATAATGAATTATGCACAAAGGGAGGCTTAAAAGTCCTTGACCACATTGTGTTTAGCTTTCAGGCTTAAGAATCTCACTTGTTTTTTATATCAAGCTTGTTTACAAAAATGTACATGCATAAACAATGGACTTTGTGAGATTTCCTTGTAACTACATGTACATGTATATGCGTCTTGCAAGGCAGATGTAAGGAAAGATCACAGTAAGTTTTGTTAGAATCAGGTTTTACAATACGATGCTGTAAACAATTTCCCACAAAAGGGTTGCGGTTGAGAGGTACATGTACATGTAGCTTTGAAACCAGCTGGCATTAAATAAACATTTCAAGTGATCCCATGCCATTACAGTCTCCTTAGGACAGACAGAGCACACTGTCCCAACATTGAGTACCCTCCGGTTCTTATCAGAACCACACATACTCACATAAGAGATACATGTATTTTGTATAGTGCTACTGTACCACAAACCTTACAGTCCATGTTTGCAAAGAAAAGAATGGGCCACTCCATGTACACCCAGACCAGATCCTGCCTGAACCAAGGATCCAAATTCTGCTTGGATAGTGAGGGCTAATTCCACTGCTGCTGGTCAACTGACAATTTTTTTCCCTCTGACCATTTGGTGCATGATTAATGCTGCACTGGCACAATCAATATGAGCCTGACAGGGTTTGCCTGATACATGTCAAGGCACTCATACATGAAAACATAAGGTAATAAATATGTGCTTGGCCGGTCTTTAACATACGTTTAAGACCAGCTCAGGAGAATGGATGCAACTGATGCTTGAGGCACAGACAAGGGTATTATCAGTGTTTAGTCTGCTAAGCTAGTCTTTCACGTTATACCGGCCGAGCACACATTTATTCCTATTCATACCTTTTTAGTCCAAGTCAAAAAAAGTCACTATGTGATGGATTTCCGGTGATTTTGTTCTAGAATTTTATTTTCCTTTTCCGGAACATTCCCATCCATTTTATGGAGTATTTCTTGTGCAAATAGTCCAAATAGCGCGGGCATGCCAAGCCGTGCGCACACAGACTCTTGACCAATCAGAATCCAACTGTCTTGTATCCAGGTCCAGTGCATAATTTACACAGCAGGCATTATTGAATCTCAGCGGGCATTATCGAATGTTCAAGTCAAGTCATGGTCAAGTTGCATGTTGTTGAACAGGGAGACTGTTTGAGGTATCTATGAACGTACCGGGTAGTTTAAAAATCTAAGAATAAAAGGGTTCTTTTGAAAAACTATTGGCATCTGTCATTTTTAACAATGTAAACTCAACAAGCAAACAGTCATTTTTCGAATTAGTATTTACTTTTGTGAAGTGTGGATAAATGTAAATGTTAAACACATATAGTCTGAACTTGGCAATGGAGTATATCCAACTGAAGTGGAACAAACAGCACATGTGCATCCTCTTTACCTAATACCAACAAATCCTTTCTTCAAACTTTGTGCGGGTCTGTCTGACATTTACTTCTATTCTGAGATGGAATATGAAGTGTCAAGTTCTGATTTCTTTTTAATAAACGTCCTTCCAAGATTGAGAGTTTCCACATGTTCAGTGTACATGTACATGTAAATGAGAAAGACACTTTACATGTCCTTCACTCTTTTTAACCCCTGCTCAAGTCATCTCAGATTAACAGCACGGAGAATAAAGCCTGATCAGCTTCCTACTCTGCTTCACCTTCTTATGTTGAGACCTGACTGACACAATGCTAGCCTTCTTTTTTCCTTGAATTTTTCGTGCAAATATCTTCCCAAGATTTTGAGTTACTAAAGATGCAGTCAACATCTACTCTCTTTACTCTCGCTTGAATAGAACCTCAACTTAAATCTGGAAAAGCTGGATTAATTTCTTACCTTCCAGTGCTGGGGCTTGGGTGACGGAGGACCTACATATCAAGGACAAAAGGTGGGGACCACCAAAAAAAAATGAAATTTGCTGGGTTACTTCTTGATGAAAACAACAGGAAATTCCTCTCTGAGGGACGCCGGGCAAGCATGAAATGTGGAAATTAAGGGGCAGGTGGTATTTGGAAGGTCAGGTGCGAAGAGGAAATGATACAGAAACAGCCAACACTGGACCGCTCAATAACAGAAAAGTGGAAGTAATGGGAAAAGGACAAGTGCCATTCAAATTACATTACATGTCATGAATACTGCATTCTAGCTCAATTTCAACTACAGTACACAGCCAATATCAGTTTTTTCAGTGAAGGTTTATGTTTTTGCCTAACATATGCTACCTGCACATGTTGATGTACATGGAAGTGTAACACTGGCTAGGTAATTGTGTTCTCTTATGCTATAATTAACAGTTGTGGCCATTCTCTGAGACTGCAGTGGACACAATCAAGACCACTTCTCAATGGCATTTGTTTTAGTTATACCAGTACATGTAGGTAGAGCGGAGATGATTGGACAACTTCAACTTCTGATGTCTATAATTGGATTAGGACAATTGTTTGAGCAGTTGTTGCTCCACATGAAAAAAAAAAAGAATTCCCCTTGAAACATGTACATGTATGTACTCTGTGACTACACACAGCTCACCTGTGCCCTGGCTTGAGCCACTTTTCCCAGAGTTCTCCCGAGACATACTTCTGGACCTGCTGTAGGTGACTTTGTGCTTTTGGGCACGGACCTGACCGGTCCACCTCTCCAGTATGTCATAGTCGACGTGACTTAGCACGTAATCCTCCAGAAATGCCGGGTTTTCATTGAGGTAGCTCCGCACCTGCTCTTGGAGAATGTGATCTGGACGCAAACATGAACAATACCGGTATGGCACATTTTTATGCTCACTTGACGGGCAGCCTTTTTTATCACTTTTTATATTTTATATCTTTTCAGTATTGTAAAGCCAACAGATGACATTTTGCACACAGTACATATGTATGCGCAGTGCAGGGCAAAACGGCCAACCTCAAATCATCCGCCCGTGACCATTACAAATTACACTGAAAATTGCACTTTTTATTTTATGACACTACATGTACACGTACATTATGAAGTGAGTTGGTCAGCTTCTGCACATGGTAAGTCGGTGCCTTGATCATGACCCAAACACACAATTCTGTAAGCCCCTGATACATGGTCTCACCCAGTGCACAATAGATGATGCCACACACTGTTCATACATGTATGCTTCAAATCTGTCATCCCCACCTACATGTACATGATCATGTTCCAGAAGCTTTATTAAGAAAATGCACATCAACATGCAAATAAGGCATGACGTCATCAGTACCGGTACATGGGCCTATTATTACATGTGCTTCTTATCAACAGTTAAAGGTAGCCATGGGAGCATTGCTTTGCGTGCTTTTCAGTTTTCTCGATAAAATGAAGTTCTGTCTCATTAAATTGAAGTATTGGTACTATGATTACGGTACGGTACCTGGCATAATATCAACGGATTCGCTGAATGATGGATGTGACAGAATCCCACGATGCCGGCCAATACCATTACTCAGGGTGGATGACTGCCCTGTGTCAAGAAAACAATCATAAAAACACATGGTTTGAAATTTGTCAGTTTCAGCACTAAGATTTTGGGGGTTAAAAAAAAAATAGGCTAATGCCAACACACATGAATATCAAGACCAAAATGAAATAACTTAAAACCAATGAAGAATCTATTTATGAGTAAGTCAAATTTGCAGGATTTTACATGTCAGTCTTGCATACACATGTACATGTAGATCTATACATAAGATTTCAGCAACTGATATGAATAGTAAGGTCTGTTCTGAGCATCTAATTTTGCCTGACACCTTTGACACTTAATTACGGGTAAAAGTTCTTTAAAAACTGAAATACCAGTTCATGTAGACAATTGGACCAATCCCTCAAATCTACTGGACTGGAACACCTGTTGCCAGACTGACACAGTGGCAAAAGTGATAATGAACCAACAGTTTCTGTTAACCCTCAAAGAGCCGGGTTTTTTGGCCTTGTCACAGGGGAGGGGGGGAAATCTGCCCCCCCCTCAGATCTCGGCCATACGATGGTGTATTTCAATAGAATTGGCAATGTCATAGAGGCACACAGAGGCATACATACTAATCGTCTGTGTGAAATTATATGTAAATTAATTAAGTTTTTGCATAATTATGACTCACTATTATTCACTCTGCCCTTTGTACGATGTGTGTACAAAGTCAATGGTGTGTACAAAGTCAATGGTCATACTTCACCCTGCCTCTTAAAATTCTTCACTGAGAGAGAACACCATGTCCAATTTGCATAAATTTGGGGTCAAAATGAGGTTAATACATTGGAAAAAATTGTCATAAAGTATCAGCACGCAGAAAATAATCCCGGAGATGCTATCAGCAAAAATCAACAGGGGGGTGGATTCTGCCCCCCTCCCCCGGCTCTTTGAGGGTTAAACATGTACATGTCATATGCCACGTAATACACATATATGTACATGTACATGTACTTGTGCATATCCCTTTATACATGTATCTTGTATAATTTCAGCGAAAATTTCACAATAATTTGGGAATATATTTGAAAAAATGCTATACTGCTGGGGTTTTACCAGTAAAGTCACTGGTCTCAGACCACTAGTCCAATAGTTACTTCAAACACTGACCAAGTTCTTTTCTTACATGTATCTGTTTTTTTTCCAAATACAATGAACATACATCAAAAGAGACAGGACAGTTCGAAAATTAAGTTTGCATCAAAGCAGTATACTTTCATGCATGTACATGCCTAAGGGTCCATGTACATGTATGCACAAGTGTGTGTGTGTGCAAATTTCTAACTCAAATCCTACACAGACATTTTTCATGCCATGATTCAGTAGCCTTTCCAATCATTTTTTAAAAAGAAAATGATTGTACGTCCTTTTGGCCTAAATTTAAAAATTCGTTTCTGGTTATATGTGTACATTTATACGGAATTTGAAAAATAAAATGTTTTTGTGAGGTCTGTGGAAAGATGGGGGAAAATGAAAGGGAACGAACTCAAAGACATGTCAAACAAAAAGAAAAGAAAGGATATGAAACAAAATAACAGTAGATGACTCACCACTGACCTACATGTTGAGTAAATCCACCCCAGCAAGTTTGCCAAAACTGCCAACTCAGTTCATTACTAAATCACAAACTGTACATGTCATTGCCCTTATTTTTTCCTACTTGAAATCTCATATTTCATCATACATGTACACGTACCGCACAGGCATGACAGGTGGTTTCAGTTCTTCCCAAAGAAAGAGTCAAAAATGTAAAAAAAAGCCGAATGGAACACTATGCTGACAAACAGACTCAATGTTGGGGTTATGTATGTACTGTACTTGGCATCGTGCATCTCATGGAAGGTTATGCTCTACTTTTTTTTGCACAATCTGGTCACCGTTCTGAACATTTAAACTGTACGTACTAACCTGTAACTATCATACGGTCATGGTTTGAGCGGGCAATCCCGTAGCCATAATGCCCTTGGATATGGGCATACTTCCCTTCCATTCGGTGGCTCGGCGGACTGGGCCCCAGGTAGACAGAGTGGCCTTTGCTGGGTGCATGGGGGCTGGTGGGGGCCGGGCTCCGCTTGTGAGCAGGCAGAGGGGGCAGCCTCCGACTGGCGGTCTGCTTGCTAGGACCTGACATCCTCTGCCTGTTCATTGGTGCTGACTGCTGATACATGCCACCATCACAGAGACTTCAAAATAACACTGTAAGGAGGACAAAATTATGAGACAGCTTAACTGGAAAGGCTCCAGATTTCAGACACTTTTTATCTAGTTTTTGGGGAAGTTTTCGGCTACCAATGTGACTACTGCAGAAACCTCTAAACAAAGGCTACTCTGAAAATGTTTAAAACAATGGTTTCAAGAAATTTTTGAACGATTTCTGTTTTTTTCTGCTCTAAGAAGTAACAAATAAATACTAAATACACATGTACCAGTATGTAATATAAAACGCAGTTATCCAGTTATGCTACATGTACATGTATATACATGTGTAAAGCCACATCCGTTCACATAATTACACTTACAAGCAAAATGAGAAGCTATCGATAATTACACTCCGTCTTTCCTTTCAATGAACTTCTGCTAAATAGCATGAACATGTACTACTAGTCCATGTATATGTACATGTATGTCCATGCACGCTGTACATGTAGATTTTGCTATTGGCACCTGACATGCCAGATATCGCACCTGAACATAACTGATGGTTATCAGCAAACCTGTGATCAGCACTTATGATGGACCAGCTAACTAACTCCTGCAAGCATGACCAGTTAGCACAGGAGTGACATACATTACATGTACATGTACTCCTGTACACGTGTGTTGTCCACACTAATGGGAGGGGGAGACTCGTGGGTTGAGTTCCAACTGGGTCATTTTGTGAATTTTTGCAAGTGTGATCATTGGGGATAACATACAGTAGTCAAGTGCACATGTATGTACCAGTCCATTATATACACTACTGGTACGCGTGGGTAATTCCAGAAATTAAGGGTCCAAAAGTGTGACGCGTTTGTGTCCCTGTTACCATGGTTACATCTGACCTTTGTTATTTGGCATGGAAATATCATCGGAATTGATTTCAAACTATTACTATTTGTTTGGCAGGTAATTTGCATTATTCATCACTCCTGGAAATTAGAACATGTGTTCTGAACTTACAAAATCATATGTCAGATGAGACAGGGACACGAAAAAAATAGACATCCAATTTATGGAATTAGCCATGTACATGCACATCGTACAACCAATACATGTAGATGGAAAAAAGCTTGAAAAACATGTTTCTACAACGTCTGCTTCAATTACTGTCTTTCTGATGGTCATTACATTAACTACATACAATACATATCACCAGTACATAACAAAATATTACAGAATTCTTGAATATAAACACTCTGAAAGTCGGATTTCACTGCAGAACTCATTCAAGGTATGTCTATGTATTTTCAAATTTACTACTACACATACTAGTACGTGTTTATCTACGTGTACACACAATGCTCCTTATAGGTGTACAATACATACCTGTATAATAACAGCGTGTTGATGCTTTGAGAGCCGTGGTCTGGATGAAAACCAACTATGACCTTTATTCCAGCACAGTTCCTTTCTTAGTATGGCACGTTACCCATTACAATCACCAATGAATGCTACTGAAGATACCGGTACACTCCGTCTCTCCTAAGTCAAGATCAAGTCCCTTGCAAATGACTTAAAGCCATTGTCCAAACAAAATTCTATTGCACCAAGCCTACACGCTACTTGCGTGTCCACACAATGAGAAAAGAAGCTTCAGCCGGGTCTAAATGGGAGATCCTGCACAAGTAGGGACATCACCGACTCAACCAACGCAAGGTCTGTCAGTGATGAGGACCATGCACCTGGCAGTGATCTCCTTTATGAAAACGGGCGGGGGAACAGCATCCCATGACATTTTCTCCAATATCATTGCAAAGTATTTTTTCTATGACTAGCCTGGGGGACTTTTGCTAGTAATGTCTTACAATTTTGACACAAATTTGGTGATAATCTAACCTACTTTTCTTGCAAAATGTCAATTTTCTGAGACATGACAGCCGAAAGGTCATTTTTCCCACTGACTTGCTCATTGCTTGAGGGCCAACACGTGTGAGGCCATAAATTATAACCCTGACGACAAAACCCTTCAGTCCAAATTGAAATGAAACTGCACAGAGACACTCATAATGAGTGTCTTATCTTCATGCAGAGATTAGGTATCACGGCCATGAAATGGTCTGAACACAGTCCTTGATCTAAGGTTTGAAAGAGCCCAGCATTTTACAACTTCAAGAAATTTATGAAATAAATGGTCAGCATAGAAAAAATCCATTGAAGAAATCCTGATTAAGAATCAGAAGTCTGCATGGAACTTTTGATTGGTTACAGCGCACACATACACACACTTTCAATTAATTTGTAATACACTGTGTATACAAAACTAAATTAACATACAGGAAATTAGTACCTGTACATGTACATGTATACATGTACCATTTTCCAGTTCTGATTTATTTAGGGATCTATGTAATAATGCAATTACTGCAACCCTCAAGAAAGGACTTTTATTTTCAATTAACCTTCCTTAAAATCTTTGTTTTGCTATTTTGTTTTGTTTTGCTAAGGCATTTTATGACCTTGTGATTTTTATGCTAATGTACATGTACGAGTAAGTTTCCATATTCATGAACATACCTGTGATGTCATCCCAGGGACAAAACCTTGATGTTTTGTTGACTGTACATAAAAGCTGCTCATTTTTTGGATTTCAATGTCCTAAATTTACTTTCCTTTGGTTATTACTGTACATTAAGACCAGCAATTAGCCAACGAGCTAGTGTCTCAGAAATGTTTATCAAAAGCCAATTTACAAGTTGAAAAACATCATCATTCCATTGGAGGCACATGCCCCCTGTATGTCCATTCACCCCTCCCCTTCACTCAGAACTTAGAGGAGGGAAAAACTGAAGATACTTGTAGTTTGCCTTGGTCAGTGTTTAAATAGTGAAACCAAAATGTGCACCTCAGTTAAGCCACTGATCTAGAGTTCACTACAAAGAAAGTAGTGCCAACTTCATACTTTGGAACCAAAATGGCTGTTCATTCCGTGTTCAGCATGCAGCTACTGTATTGTGTACTAATTGTCTACACGTCCACTAACGCATAATCCACCATTTTGGGTCCAATGATTGCGGCACTCATGTCACAACTCTCTCTATATAGAGCCCTGCACTGATCGCAGCTACATGTACATGTACAATAGATCAGTTGTCCAGAAAAGTTAGGCTTACATGTATAATGTACTTCAAACACTGTATCTGAAAATTTACACTTTCAATTCACTTTACCCCAGAAGGATGTCAACTACTCTACATGTATGCATGAAGTTTCTACACATGAGTTTGAAAACTATGTACATAAAGTGTATCTAAGCCCCTTAAACATATAGTACATTTGTACAATGTACAATCCAAGCTATTTTTTTTTCAAACTAACCAGATGTGCAGAGTCCGCAGTGCATGGTTCATTCCCCAATTGTCTCAAGGGCTGATCAACTCTGCCTAATTACCAGTAAGCCCTACCACTCTGACAAGATGAATCGACTTTAATGAATAACTGCAAATTTATATACCAATCACTGGTAATTCTAATTTAGAAAATTCTGACAGAATTTCTTGATCATGCCTCTGGAAAGCTTACCAGAATTTTAAACAGGGTAAGTACCTGAACCACGTACAATGGATATATATGTATATCATGTACAATGCACTCGTGGTGTTTATGAAAATAGTGCATACAAGTACACTGTACATACATGTACAAGTACTGACTACTGTACAAAGATGTTTATAAAATGGTTTTTTTGTCATTGGTATAGAGGGGTATTCAGCACAAGAGTCCACTGGACTGAGAAAGGTAAGTCTGGAAAATTCAAGCTTGCAGGAAGGCTCAAACAACTAAGAAACAAGACAAAAAGCCTATTGAGAAATGATATTGAAAATGTGTACTTTATAATCATAAATAATTTCAAAGTTTTGCCACCTCCACCCAAAAAACACTTTGGTTCTACATGAGTCCTTGTTTACAGCTAACACAATCTATCACCAGGATTTATTTTTAGTGCAAAATGACATTATGAAAGTTCAAACAGCAATAGTGTTCCTAAAGACAGTTCTCCCCCCCTTCCCATTCACTGTGTAAATGTATAATTACTTAGGTACACTGTAGGCCTAAAGATACATTATTTACTGTAACTATGCAAGCTGCACTGTTAATCAGAAACACCTTTGGCATTTACATTTGTTAATGCCAAAGGTTACCTAGCCGTACATGTACAGAATTTAAAAAGCTTCTGGTTACATTCTTAGGACTGTGCCGAATGATGATTTTTTCTAATTTGAATGTTTGAAAGCAAAATTTATGAAAAGGGCAAATTTTCTTTTGTAATAAATGAGACAAATTGCACTATGGAGGCTTGTTTCAAGCAGATTCAAATGAAAAGTGTCAGAAATCTTACGACGATTTAAAAAGTAAATTATTCAATAAACACTTTGAAAGGAATACAAATTTTCAACAGGGCAAGAAGTCTTGTTGATCTCTTAACTCTTGCTAAATTGTGGAAGCAGATACTCTTAGATGTGAGAAGCTACAGTGTGTACATGTATCATACTCATCATAATGTACAATTGTGTGTTATTGCAACTGATTTTGTATAATACATGAAGTTTGTTCATCAACAGTCTGCCGGCCGGTGCGACTGAATATTCAGATATATTCAAATTGAAGATCGAATAGTGAATTATTCGAATTGACTCAGCCCTATTAATTCTGTACAAGTACAATGCATGTCTACTGTAAGTACTAGAGGCAGAAACTGGCACATTTTAGATTAAGTACATGTACTATATAAATGTATGTACATGCAAAACATGTGAAACATGTACATACATGTACATGTACGTACATACACATGTACATAAAGCTTCTACACATTTTCAATTTGAATCAAATTAAGTCTTGCGAAAGGTTCAATCTAAGACGGGTAAGTACACATGCAGAAAAGCTTGAAGTATTAGATTACACTGCATATATCTACTAATTTACAGGGTCCATCAACCTCTAGCATATGTCAATTTACCAATTTGGACCCCGCATGTTCCATCAGCCTGAGTTGGGTTCATCATAACTTTGTCAAATTGATTCCTTTCTCCTCAGGAATCTTCGCCAATGCTGTCAGTGTGCACACAAAAGAATGATGAATGTGAGCAGTGCCACCTTGGCTATACGGGCGTTTATGTAGATTGATCGGTTGCCAGGTTACTGACTGTGTTCAGCAAGCACAAGGTCCCATCACACGTTTTGCAAACAAACTACAGTTTACATTGGGCTAGGAGTCAGTCTATGTACATGAACGTAGAGATGGCACATGAGCTGAAATTGTATTGTAATAACAAAATTTTGAAGGAAAAAAAAGGATGAGCACACCCTGCAAATTTTCAGGGATAGCCTACATGGTGTTACACAAAGTACCTTTAAAAGTATGTATACAATATGTGTACATGTACAGTAAGTACAGGTGTACATGTGCAGGTACCAGTACTGTACATGTATGTCAGCATGTGACTCTCCTGACAAATCCTGTACATGGAGCTCACAGTACAGTGTACCGGTGGTAACTTTTTATTATTGTCCTCTTTTGTAGACCAAAAAGCCCCAATTGTCACGCTGTCACATACATCGTGTGCTTTGAAAAATAATTTGATTTTCATTATTTTCTACATACCGACCAATCCATCCCTGCCCGGTGTTTTTCAAGACAGCCTAAAAATGAATCAAAACTTTAGCAATTTTCACAATATTAAAGGGCCTCTAAAAAGGGTGATTCATCAAGGCTGGCTCCTGGGGTGAACGTGAAAGGCAAAATCAAAATGACATCACAAAATATCTGCAGCGAAACTCATAAGTTGGAATTCCTTCATTTTTTGCAAGTCTGCAGCACAAATACATACCAACACTCGGCATTTAATCTGACGTCCAAATTTTGCTTTACCGTCCACTGTCAAAAAACAGGTATAAATCATCCTTTAAATTGGCAATTCACACATTGCACACGTAAATGTACATTTAAATAATATCACAGCAGACTGATTTGATCAGAGGATTCACGGTCTGCAATTGGCAGACACCGCACGGTGGACACCATTGGATTGGGTGTCAGAAAAACATTGTATTTGTACCAGTAGGTTTACATGTATGTTCCTATGCCTCTGGCAATTCAATCGTTTTCCACGCAACAGTTACCCTGTCCATCAAGGCAGAATCGTGCACTCAGCCAAACTCCAAACTGTTAGCAGAATAATTTCATTTACATGTACTTTATACCGTGTTTCCTGCTGTATGTGGGAATTAAAGATGATGCATAAGAAAGCCTAACATTTCATGGTTTGCAAGTGTCAATTTTATCAGCGGAGCCGGTTGCCCTGAAGCCGGTCGAAGTGCACAGTGTACAAGTGTACATGGTATGTGGTGGTGGTGTTGCTTTGCCAATTTTCAAAGGTACCACTGTAATTACATGTACCACAGGAATAGAATCAATAAACAGTAGCAAAGTACATGTATAGCTTGATCACAGTTGTTTTAAGAACCTACTTAACAGCAATCTTTTGAGATTTTAAAGTATGCACATCAAGGTACCAATTAAGTTTTTCAAACTTGTCATGGCACCTCTTACCAAGCATGCCCAGATTATTTCTAACAAAACGCTTCTTTCATGGATCTGCCTTATGGTGACTACATGTACATGTAGAGACAACAACTGCACAGTCAAAAAAAAGGTTAGTTCTGCTTGACACAAAAATGTGAAATAGAGAGAGGTTTCTATCATATCTACTGGGTAACATCACTTACGTATATGTACCGGTACAGTTAAACTTTTGGCACATTTTCCCAGATGGGCTTGGAAAAAGGAGCCATCCATAAGATACTTGTTTGTACAAGTATCTTTACATTTATACATACATGTAGTGTATGCACAAACTGGTGACTGCTTATATATCCCCCCCCCAAAGCATCAGCAGCGGTTCTGATTTACACATGTATACCCCTAATTGATGGCACTGCTACTGCAGGATGCATCATGTACATGTATGTAATGAATTGCATGTTAATTTACATCGTACAGTTATAAGCTGTTTCCCATAGTAAGAAAGTGCTGTACATTAAGCCCCCGCTCATTTAAATCAAAATCAGCGTTCTGCATAAGTACATATTACCTGCCCCTTCACGCATAAGGTGTACGCACATTATCCCCGCCCTCCCCCATACATACACTGAATGTACTTTATGGACAGCACTAACGAATGACAGGGTTTCATTATATTACATGTAGCATACCATCACGTACCTGTAAGAACACACAATGTTAATAGCAGGGAGTTAATGGAAAACAGGACTTTCTGCTTCATGGAAGTACCCAATGCACCTGTCGACAAACATGAACAAAATGTACACGTACTTTGTTTTAATGACATCCTTAGACACCCCTGCATCAAATATAGATCTGGCATCATTATCATGCCCTGATTTACATTTTTGAATAATTAGGTTAGAGCGTAATTATTTTTGTTACATATATAATTTGGGGTTGGGCAGCATGTACGTGTAGTAGTCGTGGATATTGGACGATGTGTACATGTACAGTGCCACACTGTATGAATATGTACGGTACATGATAAATGCTGCATTTTGTCAATTGCAATTGACTTACATGTGACTTTTTAATTTTAAAATAATTGGAATAGGAGAAAGTTGAACCTTATGACAATTGAAAGGGTTTAACTTTTAACAATAAAAGCTGAGATGTACACATGTAGTTTAATTTGTGCACAGTAATTGATATTTATCAATGTATAGGGTACACTTTATAGCCATTTGATGTGCATGTGCATGTAGAAGACAAGATTGCAATGTGACTTTCACCATGACTTACTTTCTCAAAAGAGATACAGAAATGTACATTTGTGGCTGTACAAGTTTCCAGTACATGTATATTCCAGTAAATTGTCAAGTGCTTTTTCAGCTTCCATGTAATTTTATGAAAATACATCCTTGGTAAGTTGGTGTCACTGTGTTTCAAAGCAAGCTTACAAAATGGGACTTACAGGTAACCCGACATACTGACCATTGGTAAGTCCATGTATGTCAACCTGAACTTGTACCATTGGTAATGATTCTGAATGGGGATAAACATGTACATGTATATGCAGTGCAAAAGAACTGAATGTTACGCCCAAAACACATTTCCTCCATAACATAAATCAAAACTTGATTCTGGTCCGATGTATCATTGTAAACAATATCAGGTGACACATGCTATGGCACACACTATGCTATAGTTGAGACCATCCCAACTATAGCGGTAGATTACTGGTGCTACCACACGTACCAGTTTATGTCATAGACCTACATGTACATGTACTCACTAGTACCATGCCCTTCAGTACCTACATGTATATATGACTACAGTGTACTCATTTTGCTCCCCAAGAAATTTATTGAGGCAATGTCTGATTAAGAATGTACTGTTTAATGCCAATAAAATTTAACACCATGGTAAAACATTAAAAATCTAAAATGCCTACATGTACATGTACAGTACCTCACATTCCTTGAACACAACTTGTCTGAACAATATGGTACACAAAATAAAGATGTACAATGTGTGTGTACATAAGGTTTGTACTTAGCGGTAGCACAATGATATGGTGATGACTGGTCCCTAAACGCACCAGTGGTCAGGTGAAAGATACCACATCAGAACACTGTCCCAATTAAGGCTCCTTGTCCAAGTAGCCAACAAAACTGAAACTTCCAGGGCGGACACACAAATCACAGAGGACACTCCTTCAAGACTGCAATGTGCCAATGCATTACCAATTGCCCTGCTTTACACCGTGTATACTCCAACCATGACACCATAAACAGCAGCATCATGAACTGTGGTACAGGTGTATACAGGCCTGTGCACTTATTGGTATGACAGTCAACTATTCAGGTTTCCTATTAAAATGGCAAACTAATTTGGACTCTACGCCCAGTGTTTACTAGCTGTTAGAGTAAAAAGCAGGACCATACAATGTACGGTACATGAACATCTACATGTGTGTGAAGTGCTAAGAAAAGTGCCAAAAATTAACAAATTCCCGCAAAGACATAATATAAGGTAAATGGCAAAGATAAAATTCTCACATTAATGCATAATTAAAGAAAATTAAACGAAAGAAAATGGCCCAACCTAACAACAGCAACTTGAATGTGCCTCTTCCCAAGATGTACGCGTGTACATGTAGTGTACATGTACATGTGCCTTACTGCCACAAAGATATTTCAGCTTGGATGTAATTGTATTTTTTTATATTTGCAATATTTATTAATACTGCGATATTCTTAAAAGTGGGGTATTAAAATGCTGTACCAATATGTCGATATTTACTGGGAACGCAAACTACGTGTCAGTGTGAAGGTTGTTGTCAACATGGCAAAATGCCACTTAACTTGAGAAAGTACTCTCAATCACCGATCCATTTACCAGTATTTTCAATAAATATTATTTATGCGATAGGATAACAAATAGCGAAGATTGAATTTGCTAATTTTTGGATGCAAGAATGATGCTGCACAAAAATATAAAAGGAAAACAGCTGAAAGACTTCCAGGGTTATGTCCACGATGAAACACACCCCAGTATAACATTGTTTAAAATAATAATAATAATAATTTATTCATTTATTAAGTGCAAATTTCATATAGATATGTTGAAATGCGGTGTACAATGAAGACATTAAGCATGGAAATATACAAGGGTGCCTCGGGCAGCCGGCAAATGACCCACATTCACCAACATCAGTAATGGGGAGACAGTAAGAAGCAGTTACAGTTTTAGAGGTGGGAGGAAAACCCCAGAGGAATATTCTGGGTAGGGACTGAAAACCCAACCCACATGTGGACCGGGACGGGAATCGAACCCTGGACCACAGAGGTGGAAGGCAAGGAAAGAACTACCTTGCCAACTTGACTCCATTCAGACACTACTAGAATAAGCTATGCCAAAATCACAACAGCAGTGATAATATAGCTTCAAAGGTTTTTGGCTGATGGGTTGGTAGCTGCTCAAGTTTTATGCATTCAAGTTGAGCTGGACGACCATCTTCGATGACATTATCTTAACCCTAACCCATCCAAGGGTTGCTGGCCCTAACCTTCCCCATTCATTCAAAGTTAAACACCCATATGGGACTTTGTGCACAGAGGCTGTTGGACTTTGTTTTTCTGAGGTACGACAAACCCAATGCAAAAGCCAGCTGTTTGGGCCTACCAGACCTATCCCCACAGAATTAAACACTTTACTGTTTAATTCTGTGTGGTTGGGGAAGGTTAGGGTTAAGATGTCTTATCTCTCCGCTGTTCATGTACATGTAAGTGACAATGAAGACACGACACTGGATGTCTTGAACCGTGAAGAATGGACCGAAATCTGACAATACATGTACATGTATGGTGGTTTTCCTTTCTTTTAAAAGGGTTCTGCAAACATGCTGAACACATTAGCATTGAAATTCCATAATGAGTTTGCTGGTATTTCAGTTTCTACGGATCATCAGTCGGTATTTTCCAGTGGACAAAAAAATCTCAATTCGGTAACACCGAAATACAGTCCAAGCCCACGTGTACAATTTCAGCAAATCTTACGGGGGAAAAGTCATAAAAATAAGTGTGTCAGTCCTAAAAACTTAATTTGGGGAGTTAAAAAAGCTTTAATTTGAAGAAATTAAAATGTAATGTAATCAATGCTGAAAAATAACTACCATAAAGAATGTCTGCTAACCTCCCCCCGTTCTCACTTTAAGTGTTGGACACAATTCTGGATCGAAAAAAGAAGACTACTATTTATTCTCAAATTGCTGCCGAATGCAGGAGAGAATACAAATTTATATACAGTCTGGTACTTCAAATTTTTTTCCTGATTTTTTTGGATACACTGACACTTGGTATCAGTGAAACACATTCACTTCTCCTGGCTGCCTGGGATTATCAAATAATAAGGAAATAAAATTGTGGGAGGGGGTTGTACAAGCCCCTACATGTACATGATGCACTAACAAAGGAAAAAAATTCTTCTACAAGTATATGGTTAATTCAGGAAATTAAGGGTCCAACAGTGTGACATTTTTGTGTCCCTGTTACATCCGACCTTTGTTATTTGACATGGAAATATTTCCGGCATCGATTTCAAACTATTACTATTTGTTTGGCAGGAAATTGCATTAATTTAGCACTCTTGGAAATTAGAAAATGTGTTCTGAACTTACAAAATCATATGTCAGATGTGACAGGGACATGAAAAAAATTGAACCCTAATTTCTGGAATTACCCATGTGTAAATATTGGTATTTGAACAAGTATCAACACTCCTGGTTCTCACTATATACATGTACATGTAGAGAACATTCATTTATTGCCATACTTGGCATGCTTGGTACATGTACAGTACTTCTTAGACTCTTTTTCATTTTGGGGAGAGGGTGACTGCCTTGCTCATCAAATTGTTTTTTGGGGGGGAAGGGGAGCTCTGTTTATTTAATTATGTAACTGGTAAGAATCATGCACAAAATTTATAGACTTAAGTAGGATTCAAGCTCCCAAATAGATCAACCAATCACATAGATTATTGTGGTGTTAAATTCATTTATTAGCATTGGCAAGGAAGTAATAAGTACAGCAAGATCAAAGGAGTACATTACACTTCACTCTATGCACTGAGGGTACATGTACATTGTACAATGGGCGTTACAAACTCCAGGCAACAAGTTATGCGAGTGTGCCCAGTGCTTCATGTATAAAGCCTACCTCAAAGTGCCACGTGGACAAATTATACTACATGCACGCTGAATCTCTAAAAAGGGAAATCTCTGATGCCAATTTGACAGGATGACTTATTAATTGCATTTGACATTTGTTTAGCTTACATGTTTTAAAGTTAAACTTACACGAGACCGATCGCTAAGCCATCATGTGATCTTTGGCTCGCAACAATCTGTGACTCCAATTTTTCCCACATGCCTTGGTAAATGCATCGCAGTGGTCCATTTTCTGCATTTTGCAAATAACAGGGAAGCTAAACAAACGCATCAAATAAGACACAAGCTTTTCTAACAAAGTCTGAAATAACACATGAAAAATGTGAAAAATGATGTGGTTTATTATCCCAATCATTTGCGGTGTGGCGTCCAGTTAACAACTACATGTATTGAACATAAGTTTATAAAAAAAATACAAGTTCCAACTGACATAAACTTAAAAGTCTATTGGAATATTACATGTACATACATGTACCAGTACTTCATTGTCATGGTCAACAGCAAACAATTGTCCCAAGCTGCACAAATTGTTTGACGGAAAAAATACAAAATAAAATAGAGTCTTAATGCAAAGTTTGCGTCAAAAATATTGCAGAATATAGAAGTGTAAACAATCAGGCACACTGCTGTTGAAAAGCGGTGAAGGCTCTGAACTGCATGCAGAAGTTAAACGTCAACAGGGAATTTAATAGCTCTCACAAGAAATTTCTTTAAGTAGGCCTACATCACATGCGAAACAGACCTGGCAAAATCATGCAAAACATGTAGTTGGTGCCAGTCTTTTACGTACAACTGTTGCCTGTGGTTCATGTATCCAGGCAAATTTTATCGCTGTGCACAATTTTCATAGCAATATCTTTGGTTGCGCACTTTCAAAGATTGGGCTCAACCATGTGCCTCCAAAAGGCTCCAACACGTCCAAGATGAAGTCTCTCATTCAACATTCTTGCGTATCAATCCTATGATTATGAATGAAACTGCCAAAGCCCAAAGGAAATACCAAGATTTGAAAATGCATGCGCCTCCACGCAAATCGTACGCTTCCTGAAATGCCTTTGCCCTCACGTTAATCCGTTAATCATACTTAAGCCTAGGCCTATACACATACTGTAACCCTGGGCTCGTACATGTACCTGGGTTTTTAGCTGCAGTCAGTTAGGCTAGCGTTTTTATTCCTCCATGCGTAGCCTGGGGCCTACTGTAAATTTTACATTCACCCGTTCCTCAGTAGGCTTTCGTCCTGTAGCTTCATTAGCTTACATGTAGGAAGTGAGGGGTACGCACAACAATCACTTTTAACTCAAACGCGCTTTTCCATGCATCCACGAGGCTTGAAACGTTAAACTTCACTGTCAAGTTTCATATCAATGCTTATTTCACATCCCAATCTAGCAGTCACACTACACTGCACTGACGAGAGGGCCGGTGCCGGCTGCATGCTGCGAGCTGGCTGCAATTGAAAGTAAAGCGCCCTCTATTTGTCATAAATGGGCTTGAAATAGACCTGCCCGGACTTGAAATTAATTTTTAAAAAAGTGACTTTAACATACATGTAAAAAAAAACTTACTGCATTTTCCAGCCAACTAACCTACCGATAGCACTGAACATAATATCCAAAAGAGAGTTAAGCCTTTGGTGAGTGAGTTTAATATCTCAGAAGTTTAAGAACTACGACGTCGATAAAGATCATGGAAGTCAATTCTGTCAGGTTCCATTGTCAACGATTATCGGCTAATCAGCAGTCGATATTACTCTCATCTTTCAAACATTAATCGAAAGGCCGTCGATAAAAGAAACCATGGAGGAATGAAGACACCAAGGTAAACATCCCGAACATGCATATAAATATACATATGAGTGTGCATGTATAGTTGAAAAGTTCATGCTTTAGGGGTGTAGCAAAACTATTTTAAAACTATTCAATTTCAGCATTCAACAGTTGAAGGCTTTTTGGAAAGAAATTGCTCAGAATTCGTCGCACAAAAACTTTCAGACTCGTGTAATGGGAAAAAATGGCGCACTATGGGGAACTCGCAAAACAACAAAAACTCTAACTAAACCAAGGATTTTTGAGGGAAAAGTTGCAGGAAACTTAATTAATCAGGACTCAGACACCAATATTTGACTTTAAAAAAGCAAAAGAAATAATTTGTTAATGAAAACGTACTAAAAAAATGCAAAACCCACAAAGAAGTTAAGGACTAACTAAAAGAACTTTGAAAGGATTAAAACCAAAACCAACACAGTGTGTAAAATGGACCTCATGAGTTTACACTCTTCAATCTATAAAAAACAAGAGAAGTAAAGAACATACATGTAAGAAAAACAAAAATTCTTGTGCAGGAACTACATGCTGGAAGTATGAGCAGAGATTAACGTCATAAAACTAAAATTGTGCACAGGCCCATGGGGCTCATTAAGGATTCAAATCCCCTGGCAAGTCCAAATAAACAATCAGCTACTGAAGAGAGGACAAACTGAGCAGGGCTTGTTCTTAGGAAAATGGATGGAAAAACTTATATATAACCAATATACTTACACCAAAAAGATCAAGAAAGGTAAGTATCTGAGAATATCAAAGAAATAGAGATCTAAAAGATGATATTTAAGCTTATAGTGTGTTTTCCAGGCATAAAAGCTAGACAAAATTAGGAAAACTTTAGTGATGCCGAAAACTAATACTCAGAAAGAAAATGGACAAATCTTGATAAAAAAGTTCACAAACTGCATAATGTTGAGGAAAGAGGGAAAATCAACTTTACACACGAATACGAAAAGTTTAGAAACTCACCACTGGTGAGAATAAGGCTCAAGCAGAAAACCACACTCCAGTTAGGAGGAACAATACATGCATGTAAAGTTGACTAGTCTCATGAATACATGTATAAATTTATGGGGGAGCTGGGGCTTAAACAAATAAATGAGGGGGGCACACTACCTAAAAAAGTCAAGAACTCTTAACTAAAGCTAAACATTTTAAAGGGGAACTACTTCTATGTAAAAATGTGTATTTAATAACAATCATTTCTGGCTCTTCCACACTCGCTTGACATTCTGAGTAATAGATGTATTATCTTCTAAATTCTTGCGATAATTATCATTTTTTTGCAGGACAAACTCATTGGAAGAAAAAGACCTACAGCACATGTAAGTGAATATTAAACCTGTTTTGTAAGTTGGGTTTAAAACGTGTGTAAAATGTTATGAATTCACACATTGGCAAAGTGGCAGTTTGTTATAAGATGGAGATTTTAAGAGGAAAATCTGGATGCTAGTGTTTGGACAAAACAAAAATCAGGTCAAAAGTCAAATTTGCAGCGGACAATTTAACTAGACCCTGGCTATATACACGCTTGTGATTAAAACTTCAGATACGATGCAAGATTCTTCTTTAAGTTGTATTTATTCTAAAAACTTTTGTTCAAGTTTCAGTCTTTATAAAGCAACTGCATATGGTCTATAGGGACAATTTTGGGATGGCAGGCGATCAACATTTTCAGTGCGAAAATCAAATATTCTGTGTAGCCAAAGTTAATAGAAAACAACATGTGAAATTAAAAAAAAAGAAAAAAGAAAAAAGAATTTTACAGGCTAACAAAGGGAAATTCGGTGACAGGGCCTTACATATGTCCTTCAAAGGTGTGGCCTATGAATGATTGCTTTAATGTTGCAGGACATTATTTATCTGAAAAAATTTGTCTCCACAGTAAAATGAAGATACTGTGCACTTGAATTCGTCACCCGATAACTGATCTTATTATTATTTGTAACACATAAAAGAAAAGTTTCCCAAACGAAAGCGGAATTATGACATATCGGTACCACCCAAACTTTTTTTCATTGTATTGAAACTTCACAAATAATCACAAGTTTGATAATGGACTGACAAATTCCATTTTTAACGTGCAATTCCACATCGATGAAGACAAACAGATGGAAATCAGTTGGTAATCATCAGACAAAACCAAGCTAACTCTTTCTTGATAACTGTAACAAAAAACTGAAACAAAATAAAAACAAAACAAAAAACTGACAAAAAATCAACAAGGCAAACTCTAAATGGGTACATCAATTGCTTTAATGAGACAATACCAAATTGACCGATTCCAAAACTGACCAAGGCGTGTACAAGTCAAAAAGGAATTAACTTATACAAGCTGAAATAAGAATAAAAAGCTAATTTCTCAAGGCCTGTTAGAATGGTAATGTACTGCATAATGTAAAACCAAATTATAATTACAATCAGGAAAATAACAACACACAACTAACTCCATCTTGTCATGCTGCAGAAAGCCAGACTACTTTTTAAAATCTTTTAACAGCATGAAGGGTGTTCTTACCGATGAATTTGGCAGACCTAAATGTTCTTCAGAACCAAATGCGTGGAGTGTAAGGCAAACAATCACATAATGGCCGAAGCAAACAGCCAAAAGCAATTATGCTTGATGCACCTATACATTATTACGCAGACAGAATTACCTGTGAACACAGGTTAGGTCGCACAGTTGATGACAGTATTCACAAGTCAGCCATACTGAATTGAAAGCAAGGTTAAGTTTTTTTTTTTAAGTTTTATTTTGGGAACCTAAGAATATAAATGAGAGCAATGAAAAAACACTTCATTACAAATGTATTTCATTCACGAGAATGGCTTATTGAAAATTTGTGATTCAATATATTTAAACAACCAACACTGAAAAAATGAAGAAGAGATGGAACCCAAAAAATCTGGCACCACCCAATCTGACAGGTCACACTGAATACAATTCAGGAACATGATCAAATATGGCTTCCCTAGGAATGAGATCTGTTGACTCTATGTCCCCATTTCACAGACAGAATTCACAGTTTGTTTTTTTTTTACTTAAAATCATTCTGTTGAAGCATTTTGCATCCTTATGTCAAATTTTCTTGCAACTATGGAAAATGTTTACTGAGTTTTAAAGTTCTGGCGAAATTATTTTGCACATTATTATTTTTGTAGTATGTGTGATGATATAGTGCTCAAATCCCTGACCAAATTGACTACAGACAACCAAATGAACCAATTTGTGGTTATGGCTGCCGACGTGAATTCCATAGGAGTCAGTATATGTTCTCTTAACCATGAAGTGCATAGCTGTACAAACACCTTTATGTGCGGTATACTTAAAAGACATTTGGCTACGTATAATACGGCCGTTTCACAATAGTGCGCCACCAAGAGTTTGCAACGCGTTGGCCAATCACAATGCGCGAAATTTGTCAACCCAGTGCGCGTTTGGAAAGGGTCGACAAATATTGCGCGTTATGATTGGCCAACACATTGCAAACTCACTATTGCAATCGCACTATTGTGAATCGTCTGTATTGAAAGGGCAAGTGCATAGATATAGCCCCTTGCATGAGTACTACGTAAATCCGGGTTTCCATATTGACGTAAAGAGATACAGTTCTTGCTGATGTACAATCATGTGGAAATCTTTGAATGCAACTGATGCAAGTACAGACGTGGACACATGTAGTCAGAAAAGTTTCTACAAGTTCAACTTAGTTCTAGAATTTTACTTTCATTTTCCCAAATGCCCCCGTCCATTTTATGGTATATTTCTATTGCAAGTTGTCCAATAGAATCTCCGTTCTGAGTGCTGTGTCGCACGCAGACTCGTGACCAATAGGGACGGAGTAAACTGTCTCATATCCACGCACCCAGTGCGAGATTTACGCAGCGGGCATTGTCACATCTCAGCGGGCATTATCAAATGTTAATACACGGTCAAGTTGCACGTTGTTGAATAGGGAGACTGTCTGGGGTATTTATGAATATGGATTTAACATCTACACATACATCTGTAGGTCTAACTACCAGAAAGCAATCTTGATATTTACAGTGGGTTGTCACATATTTTAAGTATGGTTTTTGCCCTTACACGATGTATACATATTTCAGTGTAAGGGCAAAACGTGTACTTAAATTAACATCTCCCTGACGCAAAGTACATCTTGAAATAGTCACCACATACTGTTCTTATGGTACTACTGTCTCACATCATGAAGCCTCGTGTATATACATAATAAACACAATTCAATTTTTATTTCAGTATTTACAATACTCTCTGTTGTAATTAAATTAAAAGTACACACATTAGCAATGACAAAACAGTAATGAATACTATGGTGAACACAATTGATACTCTTCAGATTTAACACAGCAACGTGGTCAAATCCATCATAAAAGTCTTACTGGCAGTCAATCACATGGACAGGCCTTGTGAAGGCAACTTTGATGAAGTCAACTAAAATATTGCCACAAAGCAACAGTTAAGTCAGCTCTGTCTTCTCTGGTGATTCGGTGAGAATGACTTTCCTAGCTATTTGTGAGGTTACATGTACCTGCATGTTTGTACTAACTGAAGTGTCTACAATGTAGCTGGCACCTAAAACGCACCCGCACTTTCTGCATAAACTTGAACCCTAGTCAACTGGAAAGGGGCTGTCTGCTTTACATATATGCAAATAATGCTACCCCCCCCGACGTAAGCAGTGGTTCTCACCTCCCCATTTTTCACACGCATGCACATTCCATGTTTCTTTTTGACTTATCACGCCAGTTGTGCTGGTGCTGGTATTAAAGACCTCAATGGTGGGGGGTCAGGTGGGTGAAAAATAATGTGTTACACATGTACCTTTTCACATGTATCAAAGCTGGTCCCTGTAGGTACTGAATGTGAGAAAGCATCTTAATGTCATGAAAATATGTATATTAAAAGCAAACTTCACAATGTGCGTACGTAGAGCCCACACAGGGTGTATGCATGGTCATCGACCGCTGCTGGCTATCCACATGTACATGTCCATACTTTTATGAACGACCCTGATGGCATTAACAACGACATACAAGTATGCCTTATATAAGACCTGATACATGTACATGTTGCCATGTTCAGGAAAATCAACAGCATAAGCACCAGTTTTATAGAAGTTAACTCTAACTATTTTACACCATACTACGCTGTTCTGCACCACACTGATCCTACAATAAACTATAGGATTGTGCACCTGCTACACTGCATCAAAAACTATGCAGTAATATACATACAGTACAAATAATAGGTGCTGCCGACTGGTGAGAATAATTTCATGAGGTGACTGATGGAATGTTCTACTCCATGAGGCTTCGTGGAGTAGAACATTTTCAACATCTGTCAAAATCATTCATTCACTTGCATGAATGTCAAACATTTGTTATGACTTTTAATAAGCACCATTGCATAAATACCCATGCAGTAATTGGGTATGACAGTAGATCAGACTGTTCTACTTACTGCACATCATAGATTAGGATGTTCCATTTCTTAAAATGCGGTCACACAACAAATGATTTGGTGGGATGAATAATTCAACGATACGTGAACTACGACCCAAGTTGTACAAAAACAAAATACCAATTACCATATATATGGCTACACACAATGCACTCCAAATCAAACAACTACATGCACTCCCATTACTTACACCTCATAGCTACAGCGACAAGCAACACAACGTTAATTTGTCATAGGAGCATTTTGATCCAAGGGCCTATCAAGCCTGTCAATTTTCGATCAATCACTGATTCAGCTCTCATGTGGCCGCTACTGCTGCTGCTGTAAACCTAACATTATTTGTTTCCGTTTCCGCTAGGAGGTCTGGCACCCTTAGGAGAGCGTTTCTCTAGTGAGAAGATGTAGACGTTAAAATGGTCAGCGAGCTGAATCACCTGCCAAACAAGAGAGGTGTCGGTTACTGCACTGTCAGTACAACAAACTGAATGTAAACGTGGCCCAATCTGACAAATGAGCCTGAAGTCACCGTGGCCACTTTTGAATTTAAGGTCTTTAACAGAATCTGCACGATGTAAATAGGAAACTCTCAACATTTTGTCAACCATGCAATGTCCATTTTCATCGCAATGCTTAACTGCGTGATGCATCAAAACAACGATCTCACTCTTACAAATTCAAATTAAAAGAAAGTGTTCAGGAAAAAAGGCCATAAGACTCATTTTGAGGGATCCCATGACATTTGCTGCTTTGTCAGCCATCAGGGGCGACTCACAAAACAGTGCACCTCAAGAGGTCGTCGCAGGGATGCTGTTTTTCAAGGTTACGGTTGAGAAAAACATGGCCACCATGCCACAATTTACATTTAAGCGTACGTCGGTAGCCAACTTGGACAAGTTGTTGGTTAATTGGGACATTCCATGCAATCAAAAGAGGAAAGGATCACTTAAAACTGCTTTCTGAAATACACTTGGGAATCTTCTGTCCTGACAAACATTGGCACAGTGTCTTCAGGGGACATCTGCCCCCTCCCCTCGTTTGGATACGTTCCTGCTATTCTGATAATTTCCTTTTACATGTCCAGTTTACAGTCACTTACCACACTGATTGTGTAATGGAAATGTGCCAACAGTGTCACAGCTGCCAAGGCGTACAAGAAATAGAGCTCTGTAGGACCTAAATCTGTCCACAAAGATATAGCTGTCGCAATCATCAATGGCACTAGTAACCAATTGAAGCCTTTGGCTCTGGTTTCCGTCATCTGGCTGATGATTAGACGACACTGCAGGGGGCCAACACAAAAATAAGTGAGAGTTTTCACATTTTGTCTCTCTTTGATTCTCAATTTGTTCCCAAGTTGGAGTAAGATTTGATCTTGTCTTTAAAAACCCCACAACAAATGAAAATATGTGACCAGATTGCACAAAAATAGTCTCAACAAATACGAAATTCATGAGGAGACCAATGGCATGTTTAATTTTCCATCTGTCACCTTGTGAAATCATTCTTACCGCTTATAACCATTCATTACATGTAGACCTTCATCTGTGTCTGTACTCACAGCGATATTCGACAGGGTGATTCCGACGGTAAGACAGAATATTCTGGGCTCCAACTGCAGAATATCGGTGGGAGAGAAAGCGGCCCATAGGGTAGCAACAACAAGCAGCACCATCACTGGTACACCAGGCTCAACAGCACGGAGGGGAGAGCGGTTCTTGCCCGTACCATCTTTGTAGGATCTGTGGTCAATCACATTGACATGAACACTGAATACAAGACAGCGCTGTATAAGAGTCAAGTTCCTTCCATGTTTTAGTGCCAGATATTAGCGTAGTTGGGTGTGGATACAGCTGCATGATACTACATTGGGTAGTAAATACTTAACAGAAATCAACAACTTGAGCATCTTGATGGAAATTCATGACAGCTTTTACAGATAAAAGCCTTGGAAAAAACTAGATGACAACTTGTCATGTCAACTTGTCCCTCAGTTTCATTAATTAAACATTTGTTGAATACAAAGTTTCCAGTTTAGTTGTTTCTCCCGACAAAGACTTCATTTTCTGTCAATGTCTCATATTCAACTTTCAAGAACTCTTTTGAGTGCTCTTGTCCCTCAGTTTAATCAAACAGCTTTCAAATAAAAGTTTCCAGTTTATTTTTCTTCTCCTGGCATTTGCTGTCCACTTTCAATGTTTCTCTTGTTGTGTTTACAACCAACTACAGTGTACACTGTACATGTTTAATGGTAGAGAAAGCACTTGTATTGGCCTCCAACTCTGGTACAAGAATAACAAGAACATTTAGCAGTTCACCGAGCTCGAGACAAGGTAAGGAAGGAAAGATGAGGAAAATATATACATGAATGTGGTACAAAACCCAATCCACAGTCTTTTGTGTAGACTTAGAGTTTAATTCCAAGTCAGAACATCTGAGAATTGATTTTGAAATAAAAACCCACTCAGTTCATTATGTTTAACAATGGGCACTTTCCAACAATGTAATGCCTATAGGAGTTTGTCGATATTTCAGGATGCCAATAGAAAAATATTGATAAGTATTAATTATTGTACTTACTGTGAAAACGTTGAAAACTTTGGACGACCCTTAAAGGGTAACGTCTGATTGCAAAACCTCAAGAGATCTAAATTGAATTCATTTGTTCATCTGTAAAAATGAACTAGAGTCCTCCACATTACAATACCGACAACACTTTTTTGGATGAACTCTTGGAATTTCACTTGTAGATGACCTACATGTACTTGTAAATCTATGCATTGATTAACCAACTTACACGTAAATGTTCCAGATGGTGTTGGGAAGAGACAGAATCAGTGAACCACCTGTGACAGGATACCAACAACAAGGAATTAAATGCATGTAAAAATGGCCTGCAAGTGATTGAGGGGTGTGACTTCTTAAAATGGTGACTGGTTTAAAGTTTGGATGACAATGTTATTTGAACAAAGTACTGGGAACAACATGTCTTGCATGTCCTAATATTGGATGGGATTGAAATTTTTTAATTAGAGTTTTTATCCAAAACACGCAGGTGATGCACACCAATCAGCCTTCACTTCCAATCCAAAGCCCTGTCAGGGCTGTGTGGAGCTGTCAAGTGTGTGCATGTATCACAGATGGGTGTTGTAGCAAAGATAGCTCAGCAATGTTGTCTCAGGGAGTAAGGAGGCAATGATGCAGAGAGAAATGTCATAAAACTCTTAAACAAATGACCACTGTGGGTTAGCATTAGTCTAACTTTATGAAGGATTGTGAATGTGGTCTCTTGTTTTGAAAAGTCAATATTTTGGGCTGGAAGAGGTATGACTGGGACAAACTCATGAAGTAACACTGTCCACAAGAAGTTAAGAGGTTGAAAACCAAGCATTTAAAAAAATCCATAAATATCTACAAGAGACTTGATTCTTGTCTGAATATGTAATGAAGACTACATGTTCATGTCTTTTATTGTCCTATGTTATAATATGTATGTCTGTCAATAGGTTAGGATACAAAAGCAAATCTATGCTTCACCCTTTAACTAAATGTTGCTCTTTAACGTGTGCTTTATCTTTCTGCTTGACATTGTACATTCTAAGGCAAACTATTGTAAAACTTAATTCATCTTCTACTCAGTAACTGTGGTATGAACAACATTAAATAAACGTCTGTCCAAAAAAAATTCATAAACTCACCCAAAGTGGTTAAAATGAAGAAGTACCTGAACTGGAAGCCATAGGCATAAGTCCCCTTCCAAATGTCATAGCCAAAGATACCAGTCACTATGTACACCACTACTAATGCCTGCAATGAGACCAAAACCAAGACATTGGAACTCAGAATTTACTTGTACATGTACATGCCAGGATTCATGCAGGGAGGTGAAAATTCAAAGGTTTTAAAACGCAATGTTGGGCAATTTTGTATATCAACGTCAAGTCAGCATAGTTACATCTATGTGTAACACTGAGGGTGAAATTCTGATGGATAAATATCATGTGAACACGAAAACAGAAACAGAACAGATTTATTGTTCTGGTAAACCTTTTTGAAACTTGTCAAACAAATTAAATTCCATCATCCAGTTCAGTTATCTCTATAGATACTGTAGCATATATCTTAAACAGTTCTGCAGATTTATTACACCAAAGTAAGACATGGAGTTCCTACCTCCATGGTAAGACTAACCCATTTTCGCAAAGCCCTAATGCTGGGACTCATCAGGAATCTAACAAAAGGAAGATTTAAGCTTGTATACAAGTACTGTATGTGACACCAAAGCACAGGTGCCAGTCTTGTCAATAGTGTTACCTTATCAATTATAAGTTTCTTCAACATCCCAAAACATTGTATACATGTACATGTGAATAAGCGTGCTTGATGAAGTTTGTAACAATAGAGCTGTTCTAGATTTGAGAAAGTAGGTATTCTTTTTTATGGTCAAAACTGGATGAATCTAAACCCACCTGCCAGTTTGAGATAAAACGGACACTAATATGTAAGAACAGAAAGCAACCTTTGGTTCCATTCCAATAAACAGCCAGGTAATTCACGTGAAGAACAGGTTGTCTAGGACTCAAGTCATGCAACAACTGTAAAAATACTTTATTGGTCCCAATTACCGTGTTCTGTGCCATATTTGTAAGGTATGTCTCTTCAAAAGAGAGCTGAATAGGTCTATCTTCCTGCTGTTTCAGTAACCACTGCACACAAAAGCAGCTCGAGCAAAGGTCATTGCTACATGCAAGGTCTGTCCAAGCCAGCATGTTAGAACTGCAACATGATATGAGGGTAGATTTTTAGCCCCCAAGGTATATGCCAGTGATGATTACATAATCAAACTCAACGATCTGTGTAACCATGGTGTAATTAAATCATGCTGCAGAAAACATGGTGGTAAAGGCTGCCTTCTTTGATGACTACATCAAAGCAATTTGCAGTTCATCGATATTCATAGACAACATGCAGACAAGGAATTTTGGAAGTGATTCCAATCCAACAATTCCACACCTCACCACCTAACTCATGATAATTTCCCCTTATAACATGTACAAAACCACTAGGTAAGCTCTTCAACAACAAACGCTTGATCTGACTATTAGGCATGAACCACGGCCTATCACCAGGGAATGTACAGCACTGGTGGCGAAACTGGGAGGGGGGAGGGGATATTGCCCCTCCCACCTTTGACAACGTAGTTATTTTTCCCCCCTACCACTCTGTGGGCCTACCAGCCACTGGAGGTACATGTACATTGCAACTTCATAATTGTATTCTTTTCAGTCTAATGGCTGGGGCTTGCCTCCCCTCCCACACTTTTAAAACTGTTCTGCCACTGTTGATGTACGAAGGTCAACATTATGCATCCCTCTACTGGCTACTAGGAGTTGACACGCTAATGTAGTTCCACTTGCTTTTCCTTGGGTTAAAGGAAGTTCGTCAGCTTCCAATGTCTTGAAAGGTCGAAATCAATTATCCACCCAAACTAAAGCACGTTCAATATTTGTTTTAGAGTATGCTCAGTTGCCATTAATATTTCAGGAGCAAAGGAAAGGCAACAGCATGTTCATGTGTAATGTGCAAAGAATATAGCCAGGGCTATGCTCATGCAATCATGTGTACTTCAACCATGTGGCACTTCTATGAACTGTTTCCTGGAACAGTTCAGTGCTGGTGCGTATTAGACTTATGCACTTATGCATGTGCATTTAATATAATTGTATATGTACGTTACATGTATACACTGATTTGTGTGTTGTATCTTGTTTCAAAGAAGTTTCCACAGAAAGAGTACAAAAGAAACCCAATCATCAGGAAAGGGGAAAGGACTAGTTAAATACATTTTTTCATTCACTCAAGGGCCCTGAATTTTCAGTGTCGTATTGAAGTCCTTTTTTGGTGCCCAAGTGTACTGAATTTAATCATGCTGTCCTCATCCCACCAGAGGGTTTCTGGGTTAGGAGGAGGCTCTATTGAAACTGGGAAAAAGCATTGCCTGTATGGCTTGTCTGTTTGCATTGTTATCTTATGTTATAGAGCTTAACATACAGTTGGTTTAATCCTTTGTAAATTTTAGGTGATGGGATGCCACAAGGTCACCTATTGGGTTTGTACATGTACATGTAGTTGTCCATTTTTCTCCATTTTTTCCGGAATAATTCTTTATGGCTTTTCTCCCAGACGGTCTAACAAATAAACCTAAACTTAATAAAAACATCAACCAGGAGTAAAAATTAAAAGATTTTTTTTTTCAAAGTTACAGTCCAACTTTTTGAACCGAATGATTGCAGTAGCACAACCACATTCAGATTATGAGATGTGGAAGAACAAACATGTATTGTGGGCAACACTACTGACTGTAAGCAAAGGTCATGCAACCCCATCACCTCGACCTCCGGGGTAACTGGTAATGAAATGATAAGACATTGTAACTCAAGAATAGTAGTGATGAGTGTGTTACGGAGTTAATGTACAACATGACATGACCTTAAAGGTGCACTCTTCAAAGGCCATTACCAACATCGCTACATATACACGTATGTATGATCAAATGTACTTTTATATATTTTTGTAATCTGGAAGACAAAACCCTAGGCAACAGTCTGGTTTTTAAACATGTTACATGAGCTTCACTTCCAGCATGTCCAGGGTTCGCAGTCCCAAAAAACAGAAGCGTTTGTCTAAAGGCAGCGAAATTACTACAATCTTTGGAGAGACACGGGTGCTGTATGCCAAACCCAAAGCAAGAGATAATGATCTCATCTTTTTAAACATGACTCCTTCCACATAAAAGTACACATACAAGAACATTTATTGTTTAAAATTGCAAGGTTGTGGCAGTACATTTATTGATGTTGACCACAAACAGTTCTTGTACATGAACAACACCAAAATCGTAAGTTTGAAAATGGAATTTTAAACATGTATGTCGAGAAATTGTTTGTCACAGATTTTGTGCATCCCACATCTCTGAGTCATTTTAGCGGGAGACTTTGAGACGCCGGTGGCAGCAGACATACCAGTCCTTTTTCAAAGTATTGCGCATGCTCAGAACTATGCATGTATGCTCAAAACGACGCGCACATGCTCAAAACTGTGCATGTATGCTCAAAACGATGTGCACATGCTCAAAACTGTGCATGTATGCTCAAAACGATGTGCACATGCTCAAAACTGTGCATGTGTGCTCAAAACAACCGCACATGCTCAGAACTGTGCACGCATGCTCAAAACAACGCGCACATACTCAGACCTGGTGGAAGGACTAATATGTTTTACGCCACCAAGCGTCTCAAAGTCCGCCATTCACTGTCAGTGTCTACTGTCACAGAAGCCTGCAGTTCCAGTGGATGAGTGTGCGCTAAAAGCTCCTTAGGAGTACATGTACATGGCGTAAATAAAGTGAATGTACACATACAGTACATGTCCATACACCGTACATGTACCAAAACTTGGGGAGAATGGAATTTTACAATCATGACATATAAATACACTGTAGTTTGATCCAGAAGGCATGTAAACTCTGGAATGCAAGTACACTGTATGTAAGCAAACAGAGAGTCATTACACCACAATGCAGGATTTTAATGTATTATGGGCAACGCTTCATGAAGTAAGAGCAATGTTTGGTAATGTTTGCTTTCTTTTGCACATCATTGTCATAGCAGTTGTCAGTATTCAGGCCGTTAGAAACTACCCACATGCACATGTACATAAGGTGCTTTCACATGAATTTATAACATACATGTGGCCATTTTGTTGATCTAGTGTTTATGTATAAAAATACACTACCTGCGGATAGGCTAGCCAGGTCAAGTGGTTTTCTGATTTTCATATTATCACCAAAATTAGTGGGCGAGTACCTGAAGCGCTGAAAATGCTAATTAATGAAATGGCGTCATGATGACATCATAATGCCATTTGGAGTACCAAAATGTATACCGGTACATCACACACACAATGATGTGTGTAAAATGCATTAGTGTGAGAACCAGCTCGTTAACCAACATGCGCACAGTCCATCTGTTTGCATTACGCTTCCTGGTTTCAAATGACGTGACGCTTTGGTACTCTTACAGCTCCATGATAACACGATCAAGGAGCTGACTTAAAATGCTCCACTGACATTTTCTGGAAGACTATTTGTTGACTATCTAGCTTCTCAAGCTAATTCAATATATTTTCTACTGCTATAAAAGTTTCGAGGTGCAAATGCCATTTGCTAATCTCTTCTTTGCGCAACCGCATTAATTCCCACAGCATTAACTTCCCCTTTGGTACATTTGCCAACCTCAGGAAAGGATTAATAAACAACATTGTAGTCACCATCATCTTCTGGTTCAATCTGGAAATACTTACCAGCTGACTGAAATCATAAGCCCAGGGCAGAAACATGATGCCAGTTAGATACTTCTCCCAATGTGAGATGTAAAACGTTGTGCATATCACACACACAAGGGCATACAGCATCCAGACATTGGCACCATAGTCCTCCTCGCCTCGTCCAAACACCGAGAACACACACAAAGGGAGGAGGCAGGATATGACACTGTCACTGCCGTGATCGAAGAGCTCACCCAGGGGGGTGCTGGACTTGGTTCGTCTTGCCTGCTTCCCATCAATACCATCTGCGGATATATATATATATGAAATAGCATGTGCATGTAATTTATAGCTAAAGTCTGCTCTGAGCCAACATGGAACTCATTAGGCCAGTGTAAGTCATCAGTTTTCATGGCATGGGAATCTGTCTATTTCCCCTGAATGAGAAGCCAGTCCACTGCAGGCTGCTCATCAGCTCATGCTGAAAGCAATTTATACTCCAAGGATCATGGATCATGAAGGCAAGTATGAAGTAGCTTACCGAAGGTCACAATGACAACCTACGAATATGGCCAGCAGCTGGATTTGAACCTGTGACCCTCAGATCATGAAACTTCAAGATGTGAATAAGTTCAAATAAAATGCTGTGAAGAAAAGTTCATGTACAGAACTGGCTGACTCCTCGTTGTGACTGTCCAGTCAAAGGCAGTTTAAACCTCTTGTAAAGCCAATTTTTCAAATATTTGTATGCCTTTTCTAAAACACTTTGCAGATTCAAGGAACAATTTACAATACATATTTGAAACTTTTCCTTTCAATTTGAATCATTTCACAGAAACTAGTCCAGCAGTTTTGACAAAAGGAAACTTCAAAGATACAGTGTACAGGTGGTGTTATATTGCTTGCATATGGTATTTGTTACATAAAGGTAAAACTTGCTCAATCTACACGTTCGTCATTTTTTGTACGAAAATATCTCTGAAGACTTGAATGTCAACCTGTTTTCAACATTCTGCAGATTCTTCCGCAAGCTATTATTTTCCTTAGTTTTTAAGGCCTGTACAAACCTTGAACAAATACACAGACTTTAGTTAGGAAAGAGGGCCTTTACTGGCACCTGACAACTACCGAGTGTGTGCGCTACCAGCAGCCCAGCTCCAGCCAATAGGAAGACCAGGTTGGGTATAGGTGGGTACTGCGGATGTTGACGGCTAGCAGCATAGTACGACCAGTCAGTGATGGACAGCATGATGAAGCTCAGGGAAATAATCAAAAAGCCCAAGAAGGTCATCAGGTTGGGTGCAAACCACTCCGGAAAAATCTGATTGAGAAACGACACGTGACGGGTTAATCTTGGAAACGATCTTCGGAAAATGTCAAAAGAATGAACAATTCTTAAGCTGAGCGTCACATTTTCCAACTTGGGGGACTACATGCATGTATGTATGTTGGATAGCATGATGAAAGCACTTCGCCTCTGTGACCTGTGATGCAGGTTGCAGTTGGTACCCTTCCCCCACTGGATACCATGCAGTGTAAATACATGCACTTACCCTACAAATGACAAAACCAGCTACATGTAAGCAACACAAACAGTATAATGCTGTAGATTTGCACTGAATGAAATCACAGACATGTAGATTAAAATATGCTTCTACTTAAAATCTGTATGTACAGTACACTGCTATGAAAATGAACACTTTGAATGGAAATGGGAAACATTGTGAAAAGAATTGAAAATGTTTCCTGCTTGTGTGGAAAGGAGTAGAAATGTTTGTCCAAGCCAATATGTAATGTACACGTATACATCAAAATATGTAATGCATACCTTAACAACAGCATTCCAGAAGGGATGCATAATGTAAATAGACAGGGGTGACGTATCCACGGCATTGTACTGCATTTTGAAGGAAAGAAAAGAAATTGCAGGTATACAAATTTAAGTTTGTCGGCAACAAAACACCACACCAACTGTATGGGTGAATTTGAGAGATGACCATGCAGGGATTTAACCACAGTTCAAACATCATCTGACCAAGGGTTGGATTGGACCATCTAGGTGACCCTCTGGAACTAGGCCCTGGGGTCTGTTCACACCCCTGGTCATCAATAGCAGCTTAAATTTATCAGAAGAGAGGGAATCATTTACAGAAGCAGGTTTCCCACTATGCTGTTACCATGGTAATCTCAGGGTAGCATAAAATGTAACCCTGATATTACCCGGGTAATTTGGAGTTTTCACACTGCATTTCTCAGCGCTGAAAATTCTCTGGGTAACTGCCTCAAAATGTGACTTAACCCAGACTCTGGAGGTGGACTAACCCACCAATCTCAGGGTATATCTGTGGCCTAAAGAAAATTCTCCGGGTTACCTTCAATAGTGTGGATGCTCCTATGTTTTCTTCAACCCTGGGCTGTTCATTGAGTTGACCTGTTCATTGAGTTTGAACAGCACAGCCACCCAGCCTTGCACATGCGTGAAAGGTTGATGTTTACATGATTTTCATGTTTTTAATACAAGACACCAATCCATCAAAGCCAGTTGATTTTCTGCAGGCTAACTGCAAGGCACAAGTCTTGACCACATGCTGCATGCCTGAACACGCTTGGAAATTGCCATTTGCTTGAAATTTTGATTTACGCACTAGACATACATGTACTCGTAGACATGACATCTGTTTTAACAATGGCAAAATACATAACTAGCACATGTAGGCTGAATCTAAATCTTACAATTAATTCAGAAATAGTGAAATTGTTCACTGCCAGTGGCATGTTAGAGGTAAATCAATGCATGTATTCTCTGGGTTGCCTTTCTTGTAGTGTGAGCATGGTTACAAGTTACCCAGGTACACATTAAAGTAGGTAGCTATTAAATTGCAGGGTGAATTCTGTAGTGAAACTAATAAGAGGGTACCAGGTATGAACAGTTCCAGACTAGTGTGACAATTGCTGCGGAAATGAGTAATTCCAGAAATTGGGGGTCCAAACGTGTGACATTTTCGTGTCCCTGTTACATTTGACCTTTTTCATTTGACATGGAAAAATTAAAATTATTACTATTTGTTTGGCAGGCAGGCATTAATTTAAAACTCTCGGGAATTAAAAAATGTGTTCCGAACTTGCAAAATCATGTATCTGATGTGACAGGGACAAGAAAAAAATTGACTCTTGATTTCTGGTATTACTCAAATAATTGTTTGAGATGCCATTTACCATGAACACTGTGAGAGTTAGAGATATTTGAGTATACTATAAATACTTCGCATGTGCAGTGTTGAAAAGAAACAACTGACAGAAAGGTTGCACATCCTGTGCACAAACCCTATGAGACTGGTATTTACAATTACTAAGCAAATACTTCAATATTTTCCCTACTAGTGCTAAATTCGACAGTTTAAGGCATGTTATCACTTTCTGGTGGCCTATAACTACTGCAAGGGAATATAAGTGATGTCCATAAACAGAACTCTCATGCCACTGCATCATCCAGGCACTTAAGAACATCTTATGGCCCATGGATTTTTGCAAGACAAAGTACACGAGCTGCATTTTCAGGAGGTCCGTATTTCAAATAAAAAGCATTTTTCTTGATTTTTCTCAAAGCAGGGAACTAAAAATGAAACACATATGAAAAATGAGGAATGATAAACATATCCCCTGAACTGTGGTGTCCGACGTCCACCCCGCTCCCATGAGCAGGGCTGGCATCAGGACCCCAGTTCTGGGGGTATAATGAACATAGATATTACATAACCCCCCAAATCAGCAAGTTTTGAAAATAGCAGTTGACCAACATGTTATGCTCCAACTCAAAAACATGAAATTTCAATTTTAATCCCCTTTGCCTTATCCACAATGTTCAGGGAGAAACTTGACTGCTGAATGAAACAATGAATAATGTAACATTATGTTGATGAAGAAAGCCTCCTGTTATCTGGATATTTCTGGGCATTGGGCCTAGGGATATTACAATCTTAGTTCGCATGCCCAAAAGTCAGGCCATGGTCACCAGGTCACTCCTCTCCTCCCTAGCATGCCTTCCCCTTGGCTGGTACTAGGGGCCTTGTACAACCATGGAAGAAGGAAACTCCTTCCTCCATGGTACAACATGATCAATTTTATTTTTAAGATCAAAACTTTTTAAGATTAAGATGTTTTTTTAAGATTAATATTCAGATATTTTCCCACTCAATTCATCATGTAAATACCAACACAATCACGAAAATAAAGCTGAAATCATCGATCATCCTGATCATTGTGGGAAGATTGGGCTGGGGGGCACTGACGTAACGGGTAATACGAGCAGCCGCCCATCCAGCGTACAATCCATCCACGCCCGGCATATGAACGTGGTCTTCTTCTGGTCTAACGATTCATCATTCATTACAGGCCTTTGCAAATATCTCACATTATAAAGCTCCATAATTCTTTACCTTGTACTTATCAAATCCTCGAAGGTGCTTTTCGCTTAGATATATGGACGCCATTTATAACAAATGCGATACTGCGGCAAGTCGCGTAGCCGGGCCCTAGCAAAATGGATCAGGCCATGCGCTCCTGTACCGGCACCGTACCCCCCCGGCCAAGCTTAACGCGGAACGCGTGCAATCGCGATGTGCGTGCATATCGCGTGCAACCACACAGGCCCAGGGCCCAACTGTGCCATTTGCCGTATTTGTAATTGGGCTTGTTCGCAATTAGATCAAATTGCAGTTTTTGGAAAACTTCGACCAAAGTTGCCCTAAAGGTTGCAGGCAGGCCAGTCAATAGGTCCAGAATTGCCTGTGCGGACCGAATCACCATTTGTAGGCTGTCAAATTCTCTGCTATGAGAGCATTTCGTGACACGTGGACTGGGTGGTTTGTTAAAAGGGTGGATGAAATGCAGGGGCAGGACTAGCAGCTTGTATTTCTGAAAGTATCGTTATCTTCAGTAACTTCTCAGTTTTTAACACCACTTTTGTGAAAATCGTGCGGTGCCCGTTTTTCCAAGACAGATCAGCCAAACTAAAGGTGCTCATTGCTGACCGGTTGAACTCCAATTGACCGTAACATCAATACTACCTCCATGCTATAACTTAGTTGGATTGAGTTGAAACTAGTAGGATATGTAGAGACAATGAGTATTTCTGCATGTCCTCAAATGGTACATTTACGTGTACTGTACATGATGCAGCCGCAGCACAGCGGCGTGTCCAGCTTTTGTGTGCGGGGGGGGGGGTCAAAGGCGAATGCGGCTCCGGGGCTTATTCAACACGGCGTTGGGGTAGAAGAAAGTATCAGAAGCCGTACTCTCGTCCTGACACCCTTGGTTTTATTTCGTGGTGTTGTTTTCTTAGGGTTTTGGTGCTAATGCTTGATAAATAAAATAATATTATTAATTTTTTTTAATACGTGGGGGAGTCCCACCCCCGCTGGATACACCATTATCTATATCTCTTTGGGAGTGTAATATGTGTGTGTGTGTTTTTTTAATTTGGGGGGGGGGTTAACGGTTGAATGTTCCGAACAGTACGCTCTGCCCGTCGTCAGGAGACTGTAGGGATTTGTGTCTGGAGGCGATGAGGCCGCGGAGAAGATGCTAATAACTCATCAGGATCCACCTCAGGATCAAACTCAAGGGTACTCAAGCAGAACATGGGATACTAGATGATCAGTGCGGACTCATTTCTCCATGTCAGCCATGGTTTTAAATCGGGCATGGGACACTACAGCCGAATTCTGTGGAGACGAAGCAGAATCCCCCTGCTGTGAGATGGTCCAAACGGTACCCCGCTCTTTTCTAGCTCAACTGGAGTTCTAAAATATTTAACACGTGTCCAATCGCTAGATTCATCACAAAATAAAATTATTACCCCTTGTGATATAGTCGAGGCTCAAAAATGGCTGTTTCTAAAGAAATCAGCATGGAAAATTAAGTACATGTAGTTTCTTAATTGCGAGTCAAAAAAAGAATGATCCATGATTTTGTTCTTAATTTATCTCTTGGAGTATTCAGAGAATCTTGGTGGTCACGCATATTAACGGTTGATACAACATCGATTAATTTGTACATACCAGATTTAGTACACAGAGTTTATTTCACATATTTGTATGCCTTGAAATTTTAACAACTAAGGCCCTTGCTGGTTTGCGCAACGGAGCACGTTTCGGGGTGCACTCCACGAAATGGTTGTATTTCTCCGCTCAAGCACTTTAATATTTTGTGATCCCACGGGGTTTTTACAATAAGACATGCCATAATCAGGAGGCATCATAGAAATATTTCAATAAATCCCGATTTTGGGACTGATAGTTTCCAGTTCGGGATATTTCTTTCACAAAAATCCCCAAATGGCGGGCCTATTTTGGATAGAGGCGGGCGGCCGCTAGATTCAGAAATGAGCGCTTAGTTTTACTGCTGTTTGGGGGTATCTTCCTTGAAAGGCGAATAAAAAAGATTTTCGTGGCTAACCCCCATGAAATTGAAACGAAAAAGGATCTTTTGGCCATAATCTTGAATTTCCAGTTGAAAAAACGGAGGCCAACCTCTTCACGAGAGTCAACAGGCGGCGCTATTTCGGTCCGATTTTGCACTGTTTTCTATGGGCGCGTATTTGGTGTAGTGCAACCTTCGTTTTGTAGTAACCAGCAGCCGAACTCAGAACGTGACCCAAACTAAAATTCTAAGTAGCCCAACTACGTTACGGACCCAATTATTAAACTTGTACAAGTCTGATTCCCGGTCCCACCTGTAATACTTGACGTGGAATATTTTGTGTCGGCAGGAACCAGTCTTAACCCGCGAACCCGCGCGCTTTTACAGGAACGATTTTCATCGGATAGATCGTGTTACACAAAACGTGATCGCAGGAGCACACTAAATATCAGCTGCTAACTACATGTTTTATCAACAATGCACATTTAACCGCGCCAAATTTTAGCAACTTCCACAAGCTGACTTCGCCACTTCACAGGTATTTTGGTACACCAGCTTGAAAAATCGGCACTGTCGAGCAAGATGTACGTAAACCAGTTAACACCCTTTTTGCAAAATGTAGAATTAGATTAGATATAATTCATACATTCATGAGCAAATGTACGCAGTCATCAGTGTAACAACCAACCAAAAAATTTGTTGCGTGTTTTGGAGTTGAATTCAGGCTTAATCACATGAATTATGGTCATGTAGGTACATCCATGTGATGTATCCCTAATCATGCTAGGCCAAGTAATAATGGCAGTGCCTTGATGCGGTTAACTAAATGGGTAACTGGGTCAAGTTACATTTTACGTCATGTCATCTACTTCCTGGCCGTCCCATATTCTTGTCATGCAACATGTCTTTTCAGCACCTTTGACATGACTGAATTTAGGCCTAATGTTAGGCCTACCATAGCCAGCTGCTAGCTCCAGACTGGGGCAGTTGGTATCACCGTCTCTAACGCTGTCTGGTTCCTAGACCAAACAGATCCCGACTGTGTTTGGCTTTGGTCAACGATCGGGAGTTAATTGGTATAGTAAACGAATGACCCAAATTGAAACCAAACTTTCATCGACTTCTACAAACTGGAAATCACCCGTGTTGATACATTGTTGGTTTGATGGAATGAGTGATCCCTACATGCTGACACACAAAAGGGGTTTCATAGAAGGCATTTTTGCGGAGTCTCCACTTTTTGGATTGACCGTTGTGGGGCTAAGGATATGGAGGTAGTCCAGTAGACTTGCCCCTAATCTGGGGCCAGCCTACTTCCTGAACAGTAAGGCACTACTCTGTACACACCACAATGCATCCATCTTTTTGATGGTTCGGTACACTATGGCATTTTGAAAAGTGCTCTGTCGAGGTCAGGAAATTGTACTGGATAAAACATCTGTTTGCGCTTTCTGAAGCAATCTACCCCTTAAGACTGTTTTCGCTGGAATTTGAAAAGTGGGACTCGGAGTGCAAAATGAAAAGCAGGGAGTGCAATCTTGTTAGAGTCCAACATTTGTTTGCGAAGTACGCAACACGAGCGCACAGCGCAAGGTCCGTTATGGCTGGGATCCAGAGCCTGCTTAAGGGCCCTGGAAGCTCTACCTATTTCAGATGCTTTCTGGTGGTCTCTGATGTATTTCTGACATTTCTTCCTGAGAGTTTTACCTTTTCGAACAAAAACCCCAGCTTCTAGAAAAAATAAACTGTAAAACTGTGCGCAATTGTTGTTTTCGTGTGATTAAACAACCCTGCAACAAAGAAGCGAATAATGACAAACACCTTTGAACAGATTTCTCAAAACCACTTTATTTTGTTGTAAAAAAAAATGGTATGCAGGTAATGCAGGTCAGTACTTACACGTTATTGTACCTTTTTGTTTGCAGTACAATACACGTACGTTTAGATTATTATGTAATAAGCAAACAAAAATAAATGATATAAAATGAATCCCAGTATTCCTACATACACACACATGTACATGTTTCCTTTGGCAGTTTGGCTAAGAACAAACAAATTGAGTTCAAGACTTGACTTCAATGTAGATGAAAAAATACATGTCACACATATGCATAGTGTGTGTACATGCACACTGTCCAAGCACCCACGTACACCATAGGCAGGCCACAAGTCTGAATGAGTCTGAACATGGCATCTGGAGAGTTCAACAATTTTTTCCATTTAGGTAGAAGAACCTAAACAAGCTTTATGCTGATTATTGACAATAACAAAGATTACGTGTAGGTCAGCCCTTGCTTTCAAGAAGAAATCCATTATTTTGTTTTCATTCTGGATGATAGAGTGAGCATGCAGCGCAAGCCCTGAAACGGTTATATGTCAACCTCATCCTCATGGACTACCTCATGAGTTGTAGAGTCCGAGTTACTCAGACTACCACAGTACCAGTAGGCTAACTAATCAAATAAGTGGAGGCAGGATGCATCATTGACCTGTTTCTGTCCATTGACCAGTCACGGAACACACCAGGGAAAATTTTCTATCATTGGGCTCTGCCAGGGCTTGAAAAAAATCCACTGCCCATAACTTATAAGACATACTCATGCCTAATGCAAAGTTGGATTAGGCCTGGGCCTGCTTGGAGGACTATATCTTTTATCTACCTGTTCATTTATCAGATGCTGGGTGTCCAAAGTGCTTCCGACCAATGTACTATGACGTCTCTCAATAATGCCAGAACATCTCGTAAAAGAACACTTCATGTTTCTGACGTACTGGCGGGATCATCCCCAGGTGTGTCTCCAAGGTAACTTAATCGTTTGCCCCAGAGATAATTTGTTCATTATTATGCACATTCATGTACTTTTACAGTTGTGGCAAAAGGTTTACATATACTTTGTAGAAAAAAGTTTTCCCTCAATATTTTGCTATTTGAAATAGGTTTGTCAACTTTTTTATGAGGTCAGACAAATTGTATCTCTACTTAATGTTCACAGTGTGTACTTCAATTGAATATGACATTTATTATGGTTTAAAATATTATTTCTGAAAATTATCTTATGAAATTTACATTTTCCCCCTTTTTTCGTTCAAAAACGCTTCAGAAAGTGGTCCACTACGACTATGAGATGTGACAAAAAATGCAGAAAGTGGCACTTAATATTAGGGTTGGAGTATGTAAAATTGTTAGTTTTTTTATAAATATAAATATGAATCATACATGTACATGTCTGGGTGTTTTTATTTGATGCATACGCCATGTACATTAAGTAGAGACCTATGTTGTCTGTCCTCATGAAAAGAAAAGTTGGTAGGAATGGGTGAAGTTGTGAAATTTGAGGAAAACTGTTTTTGTTCTACCAGGTGTATGTAAACATTTTGCCCCAACTGTAAAGAAAAGTTGGTAGGAATGGGTGAAGTTGTGAAATTTGAGGAAAACTGTTTTTGTTCTACCAGGTGTATGTAAACATTTTGCCCCAACTCTACGCGTACTTGTACGCCTCTAAAAGGGAAATTTTACTTTTACAAAGTGGTTTTTTAGTAATTGAATAAAAAAATTGGATCTTAAAGATCAAAACATTGATCAGTTACGTCAAGCAACTGAATAATAATTTTGTGCATATAATCACCGGCTTTCACATTAATCTTACAAAATGTAAATTCATTGTTTTTTTGTTTAGGAAAAGATTGCGATCTGCTGAAACTAGCTTAGAGGCAGATATCCCACCAGCTTTCTCTGCTAAGTGTTTTTACAGCCCAAAAGGACTTGGACAATACCAGACGCCACTGGAAAGACAGAGGAGGCGAGCAGAGCTTGGAGAAACCCTTCTCTCCAAACCACCTGCAGAAACGGAGAAGAGTATCAAGAAGACCAGAAAGATTCCAACCTACACAGCAGTTCATGTTAGCAACAAAGGCATCCATCGTCGACCTAAGCAAACAAGCAACACAGTGCAGAAAACAAAGGCAAAACCTGCCAAGTCCACAGAGAAGGCAGCCGAAAGAAGGGAGAAATTGCCATCAAGAAATCGGAAAGAGTCATCAACATCAGACAAGTCATCTCCAAGCAAGAAACAAAGGAACAGATCCCCTAAAAAAAGATCTCCCGGCAAAAGGACGCCTAGGAAAAGTCCAAGAAAAGGGGTCAAGAAGGCGGTCAAACTCTACATCCAAGGGATGAAGAACAATCGCAAGGCTGCTAAAAAACTGACCACTAATAGCACACAGCAAACTACCGGAGCAAATAGGGGTAATCACGAAGGCAGCAGTCTTGCAGTAGACACTGAGGAAGAACAGCCCGCAATGCAAAAAGGAGCCTCAAAGAAATTAGATATTCAGTTTGTGGACGATGCCGAAAATACAAGAACGGAAAGAATGATAGGCACAGATGAAGATGTCAAACCGTCACCGAGATCGGTAGGGAAGAAACGCAGCATGAGGTTGAAGGAGGAGAGTGAGTGTCTCACGCCTGAAGAGGGCATCCAACCATCACCACGAAAGTCTTCCAGATCCTCCCTCAACAATGCATCTCAAGATGAGACCACGAAGGATGACAAGAAGTCAGAGGATCGATACAACTTCCTTGAAGGATTTGAACCGGAAACGCCTGAATCAGTGGCATCTCAGTTGGCAAAGAAAGGTGGGTTGTCTCTCTGTCTTTAGATTTTATGGAATTTCTGATACAATTCTCTAGGTGTTCTTGTTTTGTTGGTCACTCAGTATGCCAACTCCAACTTTGATCTTACATGTTTGAGAAGCTCATGAAGTTCAAGTATTGGTGGATACATGAAGGGCTAGTACTAGCAGGTCTAATCAACCTGTTGGTGTTTATCATTCAATCATACGTTGCAGATATCCATGGATTCGAAAAAAAATGCAGTCTTCCTGCCTTCACATGTTCGCTGACAGCCAGTCATTTATATTGTAATATTCATGTATGTCAACACTTTACTTGCGATGATCAATCAGTGTTTTGGGAAAAATTATGCTGGCAGGTTGCCAAATGAAAATGGATGTTGCTTTGGAGAATAGAAAGAAATGCTAATTCTGAGTGACATTAAATCACCCCTTCACTCCTGTTTTATTAGAAGGTCTACGTTTGGCAGTTTTTTGAGACATACTTTTTTCAGGGGTGAGATTTGTCAGAATTTTCCTGCTTTTAGGATTTTTTGGGTCAGGTTTTTCATTATTTCAGGATTTTTCCAAACAGTCTCTTTCAAAATCTGGAAAACCATGGTTTACCATTATGGTGTTTGTACATATAAAAGTTAACACAGTTGACACAAGAAAAAGGTATTTTAAGGGAGGGCTTTATATCACAGGCCCTGACTATTTTGTGTACATTCCATTTTCCTACAGTCTCACCCCTGTATTTTGCTTCTGTTTTTCTTCAATACATGGAAATGGTTTGATGTATCGCTTTCAGTTAACTGTTTTGAAAAGTAAATTTTTGAAACATATTTCACATTATCCATGCTTTATAGCAGGCATTGTTACTGTATCGTCGATGAGGGAAGCTGCTGTTGAGTTCACAGGTTTTTCTGTTTGAAAGTGTACTCCTAACATGATGTGATCATCAAAAACATTTCTCAAAAAGGATTACTCGTAAGCTTATCCGCTCCGAGCGGAACAAAAGATAGCGTTTTTTATGGTATTCACTGCAGAGGCGTGTATTTATAATGGAGATCATTGGTGCATTTGACATAGAGCACACTCAACATGCGTAACAAATTTATTCCTGAATGTCTTGGCGTACACGCATAACGTGTGCAAGAACCCGCTTAGAAAACTTACAACCATCTGTCTTTCTTTTGCTGCTTGGGGTGCACTTCAACTCTTGAACAACTATGAATCACCAAATAAAAGGAAAGTTATAACAATAAATACTAAAAAAATCCAGCGGTTTTTTTGCACAAAACGATGCAACGTTCAGGTTTTGTCCCTGGATTGACATCGCAGTTTTGCTTATGAATATGGAAATTTTGCGTTTAAAACCCCAAATGGTACCAAAACATGTGTATCTTTAAATATAGCAAAACAAGAAATTGAAAATAACGTTAAGTTAAAGACAAACATACATTTGTAATGTTTGTAGTAAGAATGTAATCTCGCAGACATCCTTTAAGTGGTACACACGTTCATGTGTTCATACACATTCAGCTAAATTATCTAGTATTTAAAGTTGTTGGAGGGACCTCAACACACTGTCTCAGTTTTGTTCACTAAAATGTGGAACATTATGGTAATGAGGAGCAATGTGTTTATCGTCAAGTCACTGAACTTAGTTTTTATGTATTTTAAAAATTTGAAGATTTACATACCAACAATGGCTGTCACTAGCATAAATCTTGTCTCCTGTACCATTGCTATTCAGTATGACTTTTTTACTGCAACTTTTAAGTGAGAGTTAGGCCGTTTTCCAATATTCAACTTTGTCTCCGTCTCAGGCTTCGTCCCCAAAACCAATCCCTGATTGTGGGCCTGAAGGGTTTAAATCAAATTGGATTACTGTAAGTTTTGGCTCGCTTGCATCTTATTTGATGTTTTGTGGCACTATTAGACTAATTAGTGTGCTTACAGCTTCAAAGTCAGGTAGTAAAAAACAGTTGAAGCCTGAGACGGAGCCGAAGTTGAGTATTGGAAAACTACCTTAGAAACTCTCAGGTATTTGAAGTTCATTATAAATATTAGAACATCAGTACCAGACTAAGACAAGTTAGGCTACAGTGTATACACCTGTTTGCTTGATTCATACAGTATCCCCCAGGAAGACTGCGGTCATCCTCCCCGTCTTCATGACCCCACCAATCAGTCCATCAACCAACAAGACACTGGGATCTAGCTCACTCAGTCCTGCGACCTCAACACCAATACAGCAGAGGAAGCTGAACATCATGAAGAAGATGGCTGATAACGATGGGATGGAACAGATGACCATGGTAATATTTGCCTTGGTCAAGGCGTTTGTCATTTGTCGCAGCATAGATCTATTTCAGTACATACAAGAACTAAAAACCTTGGGTAACATTTTGTAAAAAAAACACCTAAAAGTGAAAATCCACTCTTCGTGAAGATATTTGGAGATTGCCTGCCACTGAATATCATTAGTATGATTTGGTTTAATTTGTTATCGAAAAAAAGATTTGGAATATAAACTAAGACTTCAGGTGTTTCTAGCTACTACATGTACATGTAGCTTAGTTTTGTTCATTAATTGATTTCCTTTGTGATCAATTAATGACATGGGCTGCTTTGTGAAGATGTGAAGTTACTGTCAGAAAGCACCCAAGTATGGCCCAAAACTTCTGAATCCAACCTTTAAGGTAAAATCAGGCCTACTTATTTATAAAAGTGAATGACATCGCTTGTAAAATCTCAAGGTGGACTGTTTGGTATTCTTTTTCACCGTTTGTGAAATTTAGTGAAGAGTATTAGCCATCTTTCAACAAAACCACTCCTGAAAAGGCAGTGAATTATCTATTGAATTGAAATTAGCAGACTTTAGTAAGGAGAATCTGAATTGTTCCATTGCAGGACTTGGGGCAGAAGCGGTTTGGTGCAACATCATGTGAAATGTGTGGCATGGTATACACTGCGGCCCACCCTGAGGATGAAGCTAGTCATGACAAATTCCATCGCAAATACCTTAACTCTATCAAATTTCCAGTAAGTGCCCAGTAGCATTTCTTAGGAGCAGCGTTTCTTTGTTAATAACTCTGGAACCCGCTGGAAGCAGTAAGGGGAACAGAGTTACCAATAAGGGGACAGAAGAGATTTAAAGGTGGTGTACACCATTTGTAAAGGCCCCAAACTTGGACTGCAATGATATAGTCCCAAAATACCTTACTTGAAAGAAAGAAAGTACATAACAGCCTCGGTCAGTCTGTAAAATATTTCTGTCCAAAATGCTGTAGTTATCAAGAAAACAGACATTTTGTTCTCCTTTTACAGCTGACCATTGCTTAAGAGTTCATTTCACTTCGCACATCACATTGTCAACAGGTGCCAATTTTTGTGCATAGTGTTTGCAGATGTTGTGGGGAGTCTCCCTTAATGAACGAGTAAAGCTAAAAGCAGCTTAAAAATATACCAACAGAAATCCACCAAACACATGGTGAGCTGAAGTGATAGGAAACTGAGTGTAATGTGTAAAGTAGAAAATAAATTGGATTAGTGTGAAGTTAAATTTTGTCTAAGGAAATTATTTTTTTTAATGTGAAAACTTTGCAAATGCAGAATCAATCAGTATAATGGTATCGTCTAAATATGGGGGTTGTTTCCGAGCTGCCTAGCGAAAGGATTTTTGTCAACAAAAAGTACAATCTCCACACGTTAAACCTCTGGTGTTTCAAGAAATATGTTTTCCTCTGTGCTCATAATTATTACATTATAGGTAGTCAACTAAGAATGGAGTTTTTCGACTTTTATTGACGTGTATGTGCATTACATACATGTTCAGTATCATGCACAAAGTAAGATACATCAAATATACATGTATATGGGTCATTCCATGAAGTTGGGGAACACCTGGTTATTTACCTACGGTCTGAAGACTTTGGAGTAAACCACATGGCTACTCAAATAATAAGCCAGTTAAATTTACATCATAAAAAGAACACATACATAGGTATATTGTTGAACCATCAGGTTCATATTTGTGGAAACCTTTTTTGCAGCATGAAGCATGAAAAAGTGGTTTCCAATTATGCAAAAGCAATAATAGTTGTGAGAAACTTGACACTGACATAAGTGGATTTGAAATATCAGCTCCTCTATCACACTTGGTTATCTGACTTCATGGAATGACCCATACGCATATATAATATACATATATACATGTATAAAGCAGCAGAACATGCATGCCATTTACCATATTTACATATGTACATGTATACATGTACTGTATACATTTACAATAAACAAAATTCATGGATTTTTTGTTGTGGTCCACTCTGACGTCTGAGATAAATTACAAGATCTTAGATTTAGTCGTTGAAAGTGCTGCGCTGTTTTTCTCAATTTTTCATAAAGCAGTTGACTCAAACATGAAACAAGTGAGTGGAATGTAAGTTGCAGTGAATACTGTACAATGTAATCAGCCAATCTTGTGAAATAATGAAAAAAAAACACCAATGGTGTACACCACCTTTAGTAAACACATCAATCTTGTGGCTATGGAAATATAAGAAATATCTTCAAGAAATGTTACTGGTATATCACTAAGTCTTTACTGTCGAGAAAGTTTCAGAATTTAAAAACGATTTTAATTGCACTAACATTAATGACTTGAATATTCACATCTTGATTTTTGTGGCATGTTTCCATTATCATTTGGTGAAACAAAGGTGAAATATTAGAGGTGAAAGCTGGTGCCCTTACATAGATGTAAAGAAGTAGTCAATAGAGTAACAGCTGCATTAACTGGTAATCAAACCATTTGCTAAAGTTTCTTCTATGATAGTTTTACTTCCCTGCTTACTTTGTTCTCCGTATTTTTCAGGGATGGAAGAAGGAGAGACTGCTACAGGAATTTGATGATGGTCGGGTCATCATGGTTCTGCATGATGACCCCAAATACCACATTAAGAAGGTTGGTAGTATTGTGTCATCTGTATAGAGTGTGTTCCTTCAGGTTATTGCACTGCCTACAGTGGAAGTCACAGTCTAATTCATGTTCATTTATTTACCTCCAAGACCAGGGCATAATATGTCCTGTTGCATATTTACAGCATTGACCTCTGAGGACAGTAAACTGAATACCGAGGACAGGCAAACCCCTTGTATTCCTCTGTGGTAAAAAACAAGGACAGCACTACGTGTAAAATGTGTCATCCATGTACAGTTTGGCACTTAAGTTTGGTGGTGTTGTGGTTTGTGAAATAGATGTGCACTTCAAATTCCAAACTGTATGTGTGTGATTCCACGGCAGTAATAATTTCCATGGGAGCATGGAAAGCGGTTTAAATGCCTCAGACTTGTGATCGGGGGTCAGGGGTTTAAATCCAGCTGCTGGCCATATGTTGTGGCCTTGGGCAAGTCACCTAAGGATGTAAATGGGTACGGACATTAGCTGGGAAGTAAACCTCTTCCAGAGTGGAATAGAAGTGTTTCCAGTGACTTCACGCTTCTGAGACGGGGAGTAAATGCAGGCCTGATAGGTCACAGTGGCACATGGCAGACTTCAATAGCAAAAGTAACATCGGAGCTATATTTCCTGACTTTCTAAGATACACTTCCTGCTTGATTTAGGACATTCAAACAGGGCTTTGTAACTTCACATTATCATTTGTTTGGTTTGAGGCTTCTCGTGGATGATATCTTTCTGTAATTGTTTCTGTAGGTAGAGGAAATCAGGCAGCTGGTTGATCAAGAGCTTGGTTTCTTACAAGGAGGTGAGGTTGCTTGCAAGACGACCTCCAAGGTAGGCTTCAAGTGTTCATTTCTAGTCCTCACACTGTGATGGGCTTCATGGGTTGAATACTTCTCTTGTAGAGTATTGAATGAAGAAATTACTGTAATGATGTCATTGCATGCATTTGCAGTGTAGCACATTAAACTTGCGGAGGACTCAATGTTTACAAGTGTTTGGCTGCATGCTGTGGAAGTTGCTGTTGACACTGGATGTCATTGCAGGATAGAAGACCACGTGTCAATTTGTAGATGCTTGGTTACACATGTACTAAGCTTTAGGAATCATTCCACCTTGTACCAACCCTTGAACAAGTGTGTCTCTGACAAAGTGGCTGGGGGAAAAAAGAAATTTGAATGTGTAGAATAGTGTTTCTGAAGTCTTGTCTCGACTGGCTTTAAGTGCATGTATGTTAACGTCGTAGTTACATTTGAGACTACAACAATTGGAGAAAATTGTGTACAGTTTAATTTGCACTTTATGATACCTGAAATTTGAAAGCAGGTATTGTTTGAATAAAAGGAAGCCTTTATACTTGACAAATGGCCACTAGAATGCATGGCATTTTCTTAATGTTAGAATACGCCATTCATCGGGCTCAAATTTCGACTTCCTGGGGGCACTACAAGTTTGGCTTCAAGAAATTAGACATTTTACAGGGCACTGAGGCCAATAACGGGCAACAAGGCTAACATTTTTTTACAGAGGAAACACACTGAGGCCAACGTGTAAAATGTTCTGCAAAACGAGCTGAGAAAATGAAAAAACAGGAAATGGTGTTTTGTGTGTTTGATCTTATAACCCAGAAATCACTCCCAAAATTTCTTAGGACAAAACATCATATATAAGATGGAACAGTTCGAAAGCATTTCTTAGTTTAGAGAAAATTAATTTATACAAAAGAATTTCAGTGAATTTGTAAAAAGAAAATTTGTTTTGTTTAAATTGTGATGTGTCTTTTCTTTGACTGCACTCACGTAAAAATCAAATAGACATGGTGGTTGAGTCTTCTGCGCGCATGTGCATACACGATCAGAAACTGGGAAAATAGAGACAAAGTAGATCTAGCTGTAGCTCTGGAGGCCTGTTTTGGACATGTGCGGGCTAGACTGTCCGACTGCCTCACACCCAGGCCGCCAAATGTGCCTGAAGTGTTAAGATGATCGTCCACCGAACGTTGGGCTGTAGAATGAAATACATGTACATTTATTTATTTACTTATGCAAGCCTGTCAAGGTAATGGCGTGGTGCACCATGCTGGGTCTGCCAGCTTGGCAGGCCTGGCTGTGTACCCGTATGTAGCGTCAAGATGATCGTGTTCCACTGGTAGACCACACCACGAAATTTTGAGTGCACTGCGGCCAATTGTAAAGGGAACTGACTGCCATGGCCACAGTGGCCTTGGTGAAAGTCAAGCCCTGCAATCATATGGATGAGGTTTCGGATAAATAGCTACGCTGACAAGTGTGAACAGGTTCTTTTGACATCACTTGGCACGAGTCTCACTTCAGTCATTATTTTCTGGGCAGGTGTTCCTATATATAACAACAGAAAAGAAAGTGGCTGGTTGTTTGATCGCAGAGGAAATTAGCAAGGTAAGGTAAAAAAAACCTGTGTAACAGTAATTTCTTTCATTGATGAGTTAATGTCAGGATTTATGGATCCCAACACTCTACTTGAAATGTTCCAAGTACCATTTTGAAAACTGTTCACAGGCTACTTTTATGGTGTGTATAAAATGGGTATTTATGACTCCAATTGAAAGTCCTTGTTTAAAGACAAAAGACTGGATCGTCAGAAAGAAATCGATATGTTACCATTAATGTCATTGTGAGACTGAACAAGGCGGACATCTGTAATGGTTTGTACATCCACAATTGTAAGGTCAAATAAAAGGAAAGTTTCTTGTTACTATCTGCCGTCTTGTTTCTCATAATTTTTTCTTTTTAAATATATGTTTGTGTTTGTATTTAGACCTTTTGTTCCAAATAAAATATCAAGCCGTGCATGCATATGTAGAATGTTTGCTCCTTGAGACACAAAAATATCTGCAAAAACACAATCCATCTACCAACTGGTAAAAACCTGTTCACTTGTAAAAATTTACTACTTTTTAAAAGAAAAATGGGGGGAGGGGAATTGTTTCCTCCCCTTCATCGAAAATCTTGGATGCATCCGAAACCTCGGATGAGAAACTAGTTTTATTCTAACATTGCCTATGCCCGAAACTGGAGACTGAACCTCATTTGTGCATGTACGATATTCCCATGTTTTATAGTTGTACTGAATGTTGTTTGCATGGTTGATCCTGCTTCTTGAAGTGGACAGGATATTCCTTACATTATAGAAGTCTTTCTGATTGCTCCATTTGAAGGGGTATCGTGTCATAGCAGATGGAGGGGGTACAGGTCAAAGGTCAAGTGAGGAGCAGCAGATATTCGAGCAACAGCGTGCGTGGTGTTGTGAGACCACACCAGAGCCGGCTGTGTGTGGTGTCAGTCGCATTTGGGTTGCCAGTCAGGAGCGACGAAAGAAGATTGCTACAAAACTCCTGGAGTGCCTGAGGTATGTAGCTGTTGGCATGTTAATCGTTTGTTCCTTGGTTATACCTTTGCAAATTAATTGCTCATCACTTGGGTTTTGAAGGTTTCTCTGGCTTGCATTTCTTGTCTAGGTGCATGTATTATCGTGCCAGAATCTCTTGACATCTTCTGGATATCGACTGGCTCAGTAGTAGTAGTAGTAGGAATCGGACTTTCGCCTAAATGCGTGCTGCATTTTTACGCCCTGGACGAATGAACAAGGCTTGCTTTGTTTGGTACGAGGCATCGCGTGTGACCACATGGGCAGTGTACTTGAGAAACATGACATGGATGAAATCCTTGAGTGGGATGGTGTCAAAATACACATCTTGGTCATCATTTGTGTGCTTGAATTCATTGGTCTCCTTGCTGGAATCGGCCGTTTTTCGGCTAAAACTACCATGTGTTATTTGGCGCAAATAATTGTACCGCAATTTTGTTATCTGGTCCTCTTTCGGGCACTTGGCAATGATGCCATACAGCAGGGTGCTTCTAACAAATGCCTCCAAGAATCTCACTCACGCCGCCCTGCACACCCACCAGTCAGAACTTGCTGGTAGTTGCGAAATTGCCAGGCTGCCTGCGCAATCCTGTTCATGATGTAACTGTCCGTGTCGAGGCTGTGGAGCATTTCCCATTAGATCCCATAGATTAATTTCAAATTAACGGAGCTGTTGAGGTCTCAGTATGATAGATTTATACTTTTAAGAATGAACTGCCTGTATACATGTGTCAATAGCTTTCTTGAAATTGTAGATTTTATTGGATGATATGCTGGTATTGCATTCACACCAGAGTGAATTACATTTATATATCAGTGCCACACTAGATTCACCTGCACAATTTGGCATTGACATAAGACTTTTAAATGATACTTTTAAGGAATAAATCTTGTGTTAAGTTTTGAACTACAGACTGCCTTTGCAGAATGGTGTTTGTGAGTCATAGGTATTGCGGTACAAAGGCAAACGTGGTGCTTGACTTAAATTGCAAAGCTATTCAGCACCATCTCTATATATTTGGCTCATCCACTCCTTTGTGTTGTAGTCAGTCCATCACAAGTCCTTATGAAAGTCCTTTCACGAGGCCAGTTGCAAGTAACGGGGTGAGCCATGGCAAAGGAATGCTTGTTTTGTGGCAGATCATTGGACAGCCTGTGACTCCAATTTTGACTGAATGGCTTGTGATGGACAAGTAATGGACTTGCAAAGACCTGTAACAAGATTTCCTCTAGGATAGACATACATGTACATGTAAATACTGTCCCTTCCTAGCTGAGCTTAAAGGCTGTTCTTCCCAGGAATATTGTTCAAACTGATATTTATTTAATGGTATATGAGATCCTATTTCTACGGCACCCAATAATTTGGAAGCAAATATGAAGACCAATGTTCACTGGGGTTGAAGATTTATGTCAATAAGTGGGCTTGAACATTGTGACCAAACAAAACTGCCCCTCTGAATTAATATTTTTGTCAGTCCTCATGAGACGTGGCTAGATGAGACACTGTTTGTAATGGACTTGACCACCACCACCACTCCTCGCATTACTGCACTGGCTTTTTGAGTGAAGATTTTAAGCAAGAACTAATCCATACTGAAAAATGCCTGTGTGAAGGACTTTGATTTAACCTGATGTTAATGATTTCTGAATTCTTTCTGCCCTTTTAGGAATTATTTTATGTTCGGCAGTGTGCTTCCCAAAGAATCCATCGCATTTTCGGATCCTACCCCAGACGGCAAAATGCTGGCCACTTCCTATATGAAGACTGCAAGATTTCTGGTCTACAAGTATCACTGACAATCGATCGTTCCCTCAATATGTGGGTTACTCAAGCAAATTATACTCTACAATTTGACAAATTATGCCAATAATCACATCATACATTTGTAGATGGCTTTTAAGGACGTGACTCAAGTTTCTTTTAAATTAATGTAAAGTTTTAAAAAAATTCGTGACTAGGCCTTCATACTTTGACCTTGATAATTTTACAAAGATGTGATGTACCTGTTAAGTCATACAGGCATCATGTTACTGAAGTTTAACTAACGAAAAAGGCATTTATTTGCTTGATGATGGATAGTTTTTGGAGACTGAACAACTGTTTTCTTTTAAGCCATAACTTCTTGCAGCACTTAACTGACCACTTTGAGAGATTTTACCTTTATGACGTGCAGTTTGAACTGTAGCAATTTTTGTTGGGAGGTTTGAGGTATGGGTAAACTGTCTTGGGTATTTGTGAATACCAGTCATATAGTATTTATATTTCACTTCATAATAAGAAAATATGCTTTGTGCAGGTGGATGTTATGTAAATTTGCTTGAACTTTCATTTGCCTCCAAAAAATGAAACAGTTCGCTCACTTCCATGGTCGTCAAGTCATGAAAAGTCGATCCCGAATCATCTAGTTTTCAATCCAGTGGTGGTTTTAAGTCAAGTGACAATATATAAGCTTCGACAAGGGCATAATTTTGTTTTTTGTTTACAGCCTATTTCTGGCTTGACTCATTACTGACTACATGTATACGGTGTGAATAATAATTTTGGTGCATGCTAACACTCACTCTTCAATTTTTTAGACTTGGCCAAGAAATTTATGTTAATTGCACTCTTTTTAAACGGTGTAGAATTACAACCCAATTAAACCATGTTTTTAAACAACATCTTTTCGGACCCCAGTTTTCCCAGTGCTTCAAACCCCACGCGCGTTGGCTTCTAGGAGTACAAAAATACTTCTCAAAGTTGTGATGTCTCAGCAAAAATAGATTGGGGATAGCAAACGACATTTACAACTTCTGGGGGCTTGGGCAAAACGTTTACATTTATTACTTATGTAATGGTTTCAGAAAGCAATTCATTTAAAAATGGTTTTCAAAATAATTATTCTCTTCAGATTTCCTTGAGCTTCAACATGCCCGTTTTTGAGGAACGAGTAAGCTTCTTTGGGTGAAATAAAAACATTTTGAAATTTTGGAAACAGCAATACATGTATGTCTTCAGAACACCTTTTGTTGCCTGGTGCTGCTTAAACTGGCCGCGTGGCTGACTCTCAACCAATTAGGCATGGGTAAACTGTCTTAGGTATTTGTGAATACCAGTCTTACAGTGTTTATATTTCACTTCATAATTAGAAAATTTGCTTTGGGGAGGTGGATGTTATGTGAATTTGGGGAGAACCATCTATTTCGACATGGTTTTTTTTTTGCACCACAAATTTCATATATTTTTGATGTTGCAATCACTGGCGGTGAAAAGGGGAGAGCAGGGGAGGTTAGTGGCCCCCAATATTTTGAGCGAGGAGGCACCCTGCTTTTGGTAGGATTCTAAGATGTGCTGCTGAATGGCCCTTTGTATTAATGGCTGCCGCCTGGTACGTACGATCTTACAACTTTCCCCCCTCTGGATTTGAACATTGTTTCGCCGCATTTGTTGGTTGCAATATCTCTCGGGCACACCTAATTTATAAGTGGCTAGACATAAAAATTATGCTATATTAGTAAAAGACCATCTTCTGACTTCCATGTTAATAGTTTTAAACGTTCTTTCCCTACAAAGTGACTGATGTCAACCATGTAATAAAAGTTTTTCATGTAAATGACTCATTTATTTTCTGTGTCGACGCCATATTCTTCTAGTGTGTCTGTCCTGTGAAGAAATTTGCAGTCTCGTATCGCACGACGTTGTAAAGATATCTTACATCGGCCTTATGACTTTCTTGACATGTACTTAAAACAGTTTGTCAATTACGGAGTTGTCTGTGGACGGATCATACACTCCTTCCCCGAAGATCTATTTTAAATAGCTAGATTCCTTCAAACCAATCCACTCATTTTGTCTTTGATGCGGAAGTAAGTGGTAGTTTTGACGGCAGTGCGCAGATTACACGTGGAGGGCCGAAATTCAGGATTAGAGAAAAGAAAAATGAGGAAGTTGGGGATTGCCGGACAGGGTTGGTTATTTTGATTGCGCTGTCTCGTAAACTCTTCAACGGTTTGTTGCTCCATTCTGGATTTCGCACTGGACTGGATTTCGTGTATCTGTAATCTTGTCAAAGCAAACGTTTACAATGTCATATTATACTTGTTTGCCGTTTCACCACTCAGTTTTCAGTCAGAAAGGTTTAGAAGCCAAAATCTGCCGAGATAAATGGCTTCGTTGGGTAAAAACAGTCCAGTCTGGTCTGCTGCCTTGTTAAAGCAAACGTCACGGATATTTATGTTTACCGTTATCTATTCTCAGTGCTTTGTAAACCCATGAATATCTACCAAGGTGAACGTTTCCATCGGAAAAAACCTGAATATGATTATTAATCGAAATGTTTGGATGGGGACATGTAAACCCTATATAACTGACTGTTACTGGACTATTTCCGTGATCCTCTGCAAGACTCAGTACGTGTAGGCCCTCGATGTATTAAAAACTTCAGAATCGTTCGTCTAACGCAACACTTTCCTGCACATTTTATTCTGACTGTCGCATGTTACTAGAAATGTCTGGTGTAGGTTGACTGGTAGAAAAAGCACGCTTGGCTGTAAGGTCCACCTCTCTCGGGATTCCGGTTGATTCACTTCAGTGATCATTGTTGCCCAGGGTGAAGCCCCCCATGGGAACTCTTGCCCCCCTCCCCATCCCCCGCCCCCACCCCGGAAAAATGGGATTTGTTTGGGGAAAAACCTGTCGTAACGCCACCTGTATTGTGTAGCCGGGCGTTTAATTCTTGAGTGTGGACATAAACCTCAGTTCATATACTGGATTGAAGTACGTCTGTGATTAGCCAGGTTTGGTCTGCCTGCTCCGCCGTGTATGCGATACGCGTGGAGTAGGGTACAACATTCATAGTGAGGTGTTGATTCATATCGTTGGTGCCTGAGGACAAACGTGACTGTAACGATTTGATTCCAAGACTACCAACAGTAGCAAGGAAACGTGCACGCCAAACTTGGGCAAATTGTATAGCTTGAAATAGATTTTTGAGAACCTGATAAGCAGTAGCAATAGTCGTTAGGTTAACAGTAAACGCAATGGAAAAGGGTTTTTTTTTGACAGAAGAACTATAAGAGACTTACTCCAATTCGAGAAATGCTGGCTGCTCGTAGATTAAAATGTCAAACCATTTAGTTTTCTTCACTCAGCGGGATATTAATGTTACGAAAGCTTTATGACACAGATTAATAATTAATAGTTCTGCGTCGAATCTTCATTCAATTGGGTTCGGTCTCTTCATTTTAGTCGTATTTTTGCCCGCAGGGGCTGTAAAGGCATGTCCGGCCGTCAACTACAAAGGTGTAATAATAGACCTCATTCACGAGGAAGCTATTTTTAATCGCGTTCCCAGAATCTACCTCATAGAGGCTCTGCATGGCAGCCATCTTTCCGGTAACTGCTTTTGTCGCAGAGGAATAGTACAAAAGGTCTACCAATGTGTATCCCTGTGGAACAAAAGCTCATACCGGAAAAATGGCTGTCATGCAGAGCCTCTATTCGACGTAATCTATCAAATGGGACGATGCCAGAACTTTTGATTCTATGCCTCACTTTTATGTTATCTTATATGATGCCTAAAACATTTGTATGTAATAAATCACAAATTTCAAATTATTCATCATCGTAAATGAACTTAATTTGTAATGAGCTTTTATTTCATTGCTTTCATTTTTAAATAAAATGGTAACCTCACTTTCAATTCAATACGGCCAACTTGTACAAAAAAGGTCAATTCATTAAATGTTAATCTCACTCGTACTACTAAATATTATATAAAATAAGACCTTCCTTAAAATTAATGGGGCAAATGAAATTTTGAGGCTGTATGTGACGCCAAGCCAGTTGATATTACTGCAATTTGGGCTGCCTGTGAACAGTAGGTAATTTGAGGGAGATCAAGCATAGTGGTGCAGCCAGTACGCTGGCGTCTGTCTGCCGGCCGTGCGGCGACTTAGCAAAGGACATAGCCTAAGTGACGTCCATGCGTGCTCAACAGGTCAGTACAAATTACATGTGTTGGCATAGTACACGAACATTGAAGCAAAGCTCCATGATTGGATAACCAAAGGAAACTAATTTTGTCAAGTTATTCTGAAGAAGATAGTATAGATAAAGACCTAGTCGGACAATGAATGTCGATGATATTTCATAGAATCCATTGTCATTCTAGACAAAACCAACCACCAGACGACTGACACGAGTTGGTGCATACTCATGCTTGGCAAAAGGTCGTCCATCCGGTAAGAAAGGAAGTAAACACAAGATATACAGTAACAATCACGTGTGTAATTTCCTCTGATGAAAGTGCAAAGAAATAGAAGGCAGTTTGTACTATAGCACAGGAATGTACTTACATGAACAAAGTTAGCATGAGTTTCTGACTCTCACTGGCTCTAATTAGACATTGTAGTGGAGAAAGGACTTATTTCGGCAGTAACACGCATCTTCACCACTGGAAACACACGACTATGTTTCGCTTTTGCTCATATCTTGTGGTCCTCCTTTGCATTGAGCCAATATCAACTAGTTACAGAAGTAAGTACACACACTAGAAACTGACAGTGCTATTGCACAGATGGAACCTTACAAGGACATGGTGTGCCTCGATTGGTTTGATGTCAGCCTGGGAGATTCGGTTAACTCTATGTCTATCATTCTTTGCGTGGCGTTCTTTTATACACTACGGTGTATTTTAAAGCCAACATTAAATATTGTCTTGCAGAGCTATACATGTTGATATTTGAAGAGCCCATTACACAACCCGCCATGACAGTACTGTTGGAGTGTGGTGATCTTTTCATCCGGTTTCGCGTAGGCCTTTAGTGTGAACATGTTTGTAATTTTGAAATCGTCACGCAATAACACAGTTTTTAAATCGATAGTAGTAGATATTATCCTTGACACTGCTTGAAAAAAGCGACATTTGATAGGTTTGTTCACGTTGGACCCGACGGATCATAGTGCCAACACCACCGCTGTAAGTCGATCGCGTTTTCCGTCTGATTCACTGTTGTGAAAGAATGTGCAGAAATGGGGTCGTCAAGTCGGAGATTTCATGTAATCGCGCGATAGGCACAGCTCAATCGATCTATCGTGAGTATCCGCAGGCCAGGCATTTACACGTTTGCTGAATGAATGAAAGCTTAAATAAATACACTTCATCTGGGACTGTAGTGCTGTTTCCTTCCGGTGAAGGAAATGGAGACGTGTATTGGACAGATACGTCCTTTTAACGTCAAATTGTCTAACTAGTCGTGAACATGAATAGCTATCTGCGTGGCTCACCCGAAAGTTAGAGACAGAGAGGGGGGGAGGGAGAGAGAACGAAACAATCGTTTGAACCCCCACCCCACCCTGCTCTTGTCGAAATTATGAAGGAAACTTTGCAGTGAAGACAAACTTAGCATAGACACTTAGTATATGATCTTGCTTCCTTGTAAACGTCGTGCCGTTGACGGTCAAGAAACCGAAGTTATTCGTCTATTGAAGTTCCTATGGGCCTACCTTTCGCGAGAGATATAAGTAATTACCAATCGATGGCAAACAGAAGTCAAACTATAGAAGCAGATTGACCAGACGGAATTTTGGGCTTATGAGACTTACTGAAAGGGCTTACTTACTGAAGGTGATTCTGTATGAACATTACATTTCTCTTCTTTGCCAAGTGTGTAAACCACCTCAAAATTTGGCATCACGGAAACGACGCAGAAAGGTCATAATAGGTTACACAGGAATACCTTGTTTTCTGGGGCCCCTCCTGCCAAAATAATTGCCCTCCTGAAAATGTCGTTCCTGGTTTCCCCCATGTGACTAAATAGAGCGAGTGCCTCGTGATAAGAATAGTTACTGGCACGTGATGACCTCTGACTTTTAATGACTTGATCGTGTCTATGGCAAATACATGAAACGCAGGATGGTCATCACATGGTTATAATTCAAAACTGAGGGTGTAACCGGTTTTGTTATCTCGATCGCTTAGGTTTAATTGCCTGCAGTTTTGAGTCGGCCTGTGCTTTGAGACAGGACCAGGGAGATGATTTTGACTGGATGGAAGGTCGAGGTCGAATGAAAGGTGACGGCATGTTTGCTCCATCTGGCGATCACACTTACGGCACTTCCGTGGGTTAGTTCCGATGCAGATTGCGTATAGGTTGAGCGTGACCTTCAATTTACAAACCACTCAATAAAGTACTGTATAAAACACCGTTACGAGATTCTCTAAAATGTTTGAGAGAAACAATGTTCTAGTATTTTCACATCGTTCATTTCTGTTCACTTTTGGGGTAGATAATTATTGACTTTTGGAAGAAATTTCTGTCCGCAGTTGATCCAAAAAGTTCTCAATCAAATTGGCATTTTGAAAAATGATGCTTACACTCCATTGCTCAATACGAAGATTTTCAGGAAGAAATTTTGTCCAAATTTCACAGAAATACAGACTTGCAGTGCAGTTCAAATCTTCCATCTGTCTTTTTCAAACATTACAGTTCATGGGCCACAAAATGATATGAAGAGAATTCGAGGTCTCGCATATCGTGATTTGATCCATGTAAGGCTACCTGCCGTATTTGAGGCATATAGTTTACTGGCCCGCAATCTTACACGGTCCTCAAGTCTTGGTAGAGTGTTAAATATTAAATCATGCTGGTTAGCCTGTACCTTTATTCATGATGAATCATGTTCTGTATTGAAACTGTGGTTTATATCTCTACTTTTCGGTCTTAAGGGGTGTATTTTTTTACACCATCTGACGTGACACGTGAAGGACAGTCGGGTAAACTGGTTTCAGAGCCAATGCCACTTGCTGCGAACACCACCGTCTCCGTTGACTTTGTGTATCATATGTTTGACGAGGAAGGACAGGATAGGCTGGGATCTCTTAGGGTGTACATCAACGATGATATGATATGGTCGAGGACTAGGAACCAGGGACCAACGTGGATGCGGGCAATTGTGAACGCGACATCCACCAGCACATCAATACAGGTAAATGTACGAGATGTACATTTACTTGATTTACTGGAATCTCAGGAATCCTTTTGAGGCATCCAGGGGGATGTGTTAGGTAACAATAGTCTAGAATAATTATGGGAATTGGACATGGGGGTACCCCTCTGTCTCATTTCTTGCTGGGTATATACATATGACAAGGACAAGGCAATAAGAGAAAGACACTTCAACATTCTGCAGCGTCATTCGCCATAACCTTTTTGTGACCTTTGGCTGCCAGGTCCCGTCTGTTAAACATTAATTTTTTCAAATAGTCGCGAAAAATAATTTGGTTTTTACGCTTGTGCATTTTGTTTGCACTTAAGATTTTTGAAAATCAAATTGGAAGAATATTTGTGACGGATTTGTGACACAGTTATCACAACTGTCAAAATGCAGTTTTAAAACAGCGGGTTGCATATGATGAAATGTTCACACTAACTTGTGTTTATGATTACTACTTTTAGGTTACTTTTGAAGGTATTCTTGGTGGTATGCACAGTGACATTGGACTCGACGACGTTCTCATTGGAATCTACGAAACAACATCACCAGGTAAAACCCCCACATAACGGTTACACTATGCATGGTATATGTAGCCCACTTAGTTGAAGGTCGGAACTACGGGACAGGGAGTGGGACCAGTTGGCTAGGTACAAAAGAAACTAAAGGTCGCTTCATACTGGGGGCAAACGCGAAAGTGAATTTGACGACAGGAAAAATATGCAGCAACATTTCGCTCGATCGGAGTTGAAATTGTTTCAACCTTTTACGAATTCGCAGCGCGAATATTTGAATCTGACGTCACAGATTCGCGTTTGTTTTCACTTTTGTGCCAGGTATTTATAAACCGATCATAATGCTGTTAATAATTTTCCATGAAATCGCTTCCAGAGTTTTGGATTGTGTGCAATTAAGCCAATCTGGAAACAAAACTTTAGGTCATCGTGACGCAGTGAACGTGGTTCTTTTATTTTCAACGGTGTTGTTTTATCGAATGGAGTATCCATTGCACTCAGCTCTGGTGACGCTACTGAAAGAGAGAAAAATCACTCTTTGCGAAAAGGACTCAGGACAAAACTGTTCCGTGCATGGATCAGATCAAGTTGTCCACTTGTCGATTTCTTTTTCAATTATGTGGGGACGTTGCCACAAAAGAACAAACCTGGAGCTGGCTTACGTGTTGTTATGAGCTAGAGAAGGGATGAGTATTATGGCCGTTGTTCGAATCTTACTGCGGGTCCTAAAATAAAAAGAAGGTAAGAAAGAGAGAGAGAATTCTTTCTCTCTTTCTTACCTTCTTTTAAATTTCTTTCCTGTTGGAAAAGATAAATTTGGAAAGGTAATTCAATTTACTGCCCAAATTTGTAAGCTTGAAGGTTGCTTTTTTATTATTCAACGCGTATATCCAATTAAGCCTCCCTTCCTTGGTGTTACATGCATCACGTAATACAAACAGTTATTAAAAATCCATCGCGTTCCAAATGTGGACATTTGCTTCCAAAGATCAAATAAGCCTATGCGTTTGTTTTAGTCTTCTCATGCAGGTTGACGTTGTACAGATTTCTCGATCAGATTTTGCTTACTGTTTATATGCATAATAATGTATTACCAGATTTCACAACAGAAGTTACGCCAGAAGTTACGCCGTGTGAGACAGATACACAAGGTACTTGTATTGCCATGGGCATAAATATTACACCCTTTAGAGGGTTTAGAATTTCAAAATACTTTCGCCTCCCGGTCTTTGGCTAATGTCCGAGTAGGAAGCTTGAATGTCCTGGTTGAATTATAAATACTATGCTAATCACATTTCAAAACCATTAAACACTTTTATGTTACTAAATAGCCATTAAACACTTTTCTTAACACTTTAATGTTGTCAGTTTGTAAACATGTTTTAATGCTAAGCATGTTTAGAGTTTTGATGGACGGATGTTTAGCCACTGGACATTCGTGTTGAGGAATTGAACACCAAATCCAAATCTTTAAGTAAACATGTTGAAAAAGTGAAAGCAAGATTGTGTTTGAATTCCTAAGGACAGTTTTTAAGAAGTACTATAATGATTTTTTTGATCAGTGTGAAGAATATCGTTGAAATAATAACGCACAAAGCCTGTTAGTACTATTTTATACCGGACCTTAAATGAGCATGTGATGTTTGTAAAATGCATTTCTTTTTTATTTTTGGTGACGGTTGTAAATATTGATTTGAACCGAATAATCAGCGCAGTTTATTTTTATTCTCAGGTTCATGGAAAGTCGTTGCCTGTGTGTCACTGTTGCTTGTTGGTTGCATGGGAATTTGTCTAGTTATTGCTGCAGTGTTTGTACTTAAGATCAGGTTAGTAAAATGTTAAGCACATTTTGCGTAATAACCGTTTTTGTTATTGTTTACTCTAAACTGGGTAGTCACTAGTTTCATTCTTTCGGATTTAGAGAGTACGACAAAAATCACTCTACTTTCCACTTTCCTACTTTAAGAATAAAATAGTTCTTCTCTTTGGGTCTGTATTATTAGGTAAATCAAGCTTTTACCGTTTTACCATCAAATCTGTTTCCTATATTTAAGGTATTTATCGTTTTTCTTCTTTTTATTTTTAGAAAGAAGATTAACATGACAAAGGGGAGTGTACCTAGTAACGTCCATCTCGAAAGTGGATCAAGAAACGCAGCCCCTAAACAGTGTCATGCAGGTGAAGACCCTGATGGGTATTTGCCACTGAACGCAGCCATTGCAAAGACCGCCGATAAAGGCATCTCGTCTGGTACCGCGTCTGCTCCACAAGTGGAAAGACATGGAGACCTGTACCTCCAACCCACTTTACCCCAGCAAGCAAGGAAAACGATGCCACACACTGACAGACCATGCAACCTTTTCCTCAGATCGCGCAAAGTCTCGTGGAATAATGACAATAAGGATAACCAGGACTGTGATTACGAGTGCTTAGCCTCCGAATAGGAACAGAGTGGATGGGATATAATTTTCCATGCCTCCTGCTTTATGGAAGAGCCGCAGTGGGCAAACGCAACGTTTTGTGCTTGAAAATATTCCCATACCCGCCACCCTGGAGGAATGTTGGATCTATATGACCCTACACTTTGGTACCGATCAGATCCAAAGATGTACAAATGCGCCGTTTTGACAAAATGTATACAATTAGTCATGTTAAGTTGCATTACCACACAGCTACCCTCCCAAGTTGATTGATATGTGTCCACCCCTGGGGGGCAAGTTTAGGGTTGAGGATTTAGTTATCACTATCCCCCTATCTCTCGCACGGATTAAGGCCACATTCATTTAGAATTCATTTATAACGTTTACTTTATGCTTCAGAGGGGTTACAGCTTGTACTTTGTATTTGTCGATTCTCAAATGCTAAAAATTATACTCAGAATAAGACGTGAAGAGACTTCTTTCACGCGACGGGTGTTTCGAGGGAAAGAAAAATGTCATTTGATTTATTTGTTGGTCGTGTTTTCGCCATGAGAGAAAATAAATAAGACTTGAGGCTATTTCTCCTGAAGACGAACAGAGCACACTGTTCGAAACGTCGAGTGAACCCCGGTTCTTTTCAGAACCACACACACTCAAAGAGAGAATTTGATTACATGGTGTCACCGCAAACTTCACATAATGAGAGAAAATGTAGTAAGGCGCGTCTAATAAAACGCATTCAATGCTTGTAACGTGGATGTTTTCAAGGGTTTATGGTCACTCTATAAACTAGGGGTCTCAAAGTGTGACATTTGAACAATTCTGCGTCCCAGGTTTGCCGGACCTGTGATATTTGACATGGAAAATCACTGAATGTGACTCCAACCTACTCTTATTTTTATGGCAGGCAATTGGCATCACTTATTCACTCTTGGAACTTGTAATCTTTATCAAAATCATATGTCAGATGCGACGGGACACGAACAAATTTTGACCAAAATTTATAGAATGACCCTTGCACGAATATTTAAATAGGGCCTACATGGAAATACTGCAGTCTCATGTTTGGATGTTTCTCGAAACATAACAATACAGTTGGTTAATTTGAATGGTTTCTGTACAGGTGTTAGCTCTTCTGTCTCCTGGAAAGGGATTCTTTTAAGTCTCAAACGATCTTGAGTGATCTGCCAAATGAACTTATAGTTCGTATACTTTGCAATCTAACTGTTAAAGATCTCTGCCAAATGTCTTTATGCAGTCGATTCTTAAGAGGCGTGGCAAATGACGATTACTTGTGGCGCCGTCTTTGCCAAGATAAGGGGTGAGATTAGTACAGGGCCATCCAAGAAAGTACCATTTGCCACGACTGGTCAAGACCGGTGCCAACTCGGTATAAAAGGGGTGCCCCCCCCAACGTTCCCGGTCGATCTTGTCAAAGCTGGTTCAGAGAGGCCTGAACTGAATGCCGCAAGGTGAATGCTTCAAGGTGTACATGAAAGCGAAACACCTGAGAAAACTTCTAAAAAAAATCGCTGCTATTAAGTTACACTTGAGTCTTGGATGGGTCAAAAACGTTACGACAGCGTTGGTCACGCCATCGATGTACGAGAACGGAGGCTCTGTAATTTGGCTGGGGAAGGGGACTGTTTAGGTGCATGTTGGTTTCCTTAATCATACTTTGCAGACTGGAGATCTTTCTACTGGGAAACGCCATCACATCATGCTAGTAGGTGTCAGTTGCTTTCGTGACGCTCTGAAGATGAAGGATGCCGTCGTAGCTGCAGGATGCTGGGATCGTAGTATTCGCACCTACTCTGTCAAGATTGGACAGCAACTGCGCGTTATGTCTGGACATCGTCAGGCAGTGTCTTGTGTCTTCTTTGATGGCGACACTATCGTTAGAGTTGCTCAGCCAGAAAATAAGGATAGAGGAGAGTACACAGACAGTGACGTGCACGTGTGGAATGTTGAAGATGGTGCTTGTCGATGTATCCTCCTAAACGCGTCCAGGGAGACATATCTCATTCAATTGGACTATTCTGTTTATAGCAGTCATACAAATCAAGTGTGGGATGCATGCGGTGGCTCTTGCATACAGCGAGTTACTTGCTGATGTGACCAGATTGATAGTGTCATCTTGGAGATGGCACCTTCACATCTTACGATATGATCGTGAAGACTTGACATCTGGAATTTGCAAGATGCGCTAAGACATTTCAAGTGCCATTTGTGCCATAGTGTACGATTCCAGAGATGATAAAGTAATCTATGATTTATAGGATTAAGTTCAAGCAACAGAAAAGGAAGAGCCCAGAGTAATGTACAGGCAGAAGCACTCAGCTCAAGTGAAAACCCTGAAGTGATTTCTGTTACCCAGAAAGCTCTTTATATGGAGATTGAATGGGAATAGATCACACGAGGGAACACCCCCAAAAACCAAGGATGCTTTCATTCATTCAATCAACATGATAGTGATTACATGTGGGTGAATATTTTTAATCTATATTCTTAACCTATATTAAAATACAGGAACTCGAAGAGAAATAACAACGTATGCTGGATTTTTATAAGTAGGACCTACACTTAAAAGTATTTCACAGGTACAACGCTTATTAAAATGCAGGAACTCGAAACCAAATAACAATGTAAGCTGGATTTTTATAAGTACACTTAAAAAGTTAAAAAACTGTAACCACCGGCATAAGGAACTTAAGGAATGCCAAAGATTGGCAAAGTTTCACAAACTTAAAAACATGCAGACATAACCTGCTCAAATCCAAGATAACCGAATTAAGGTTTACATGCATTCCAACTAGGAGTTGGACTAATCATCCAAGTAGTGAATGTGTGCCCCCCTCCATAAATGAATAAATAAAAACCGAAAACGTGATGTGACCATGCCGCCCCGCAAGAGGGATGGATCGTTAAGGACACGTAGGATCCTTGTGACCCTAGACCGATACCCCCCCCCATAAACACTTTACCAACGCATTCATATAGAAGGCCTAATTGCTTTTCATGTCGAATATCTCCCGAACTAATTGGGCAGTTCAGTTTCATTTTCAATATAAACCATGATTATGTTTAAAATCTTCGGGAATGTGTCCAACTAAGCATCATCAAATGACAAATGACTGACACTGATGGATGAGGCAATCTGGTTGAAGGCGCCTTTCCACAATGTGGGCCGAGGGTTTTTTGGTTCGTTACGTAACCGAGGCGTCCATGCGTTTCACTTTCACGGACACAAAAATCGACTCCATTGACATAACACACATTTGCGTTGCGTTTCGCCGTCAAAATCGCCCACAAGCGATTCTTAAGGAGACGCAACGCTTGGCGCAAGTGTGGACGCGTATTATGGAAAGGCACCTTCAGATGAACTACATGTAAATAAAAGACCGTTCAAATCCACTTCCGTAACGGCCGACCTACTGAAGAGGCGACTCGGATTAAAACGATCGAAACTGTAAGATTTTAATCATAAATTATAACCAAGGCAACAAAATGTTCAAACTGGCATCAACGACTATATACATAATTCTTTATGAAGAAAATAATCTCAGTGTCGGTCTTCTCTCACTGTTTACAATCACTATTCACAATAGACGAAATTCTGTCCAAGCCTTTGTACACTAGATGTCACACCTTGCATTACAGGTGTAGGCCGCTGTCCTTTTTACGTCTAGTATAAGCCATTGATGACCAAAGACTTCAAACCTGTAGGGAAAAATGCATCCATGGGTTAATTACAACAGAAACATAAACGTCATAAATGAAAACAAAAATTGAGAATAAATCTCCATGAACGTAGTCGACGTAGATTTTTAATATTTCTTCAGGGCTGCGTTAAATATTCATTATTCCCTTTTCTTCCACGACGATAATTAATGCAACAAGGAAATGAACTGGAACATTAAGGTAGGGCAAATTTCACGTGAGGTTCTTGACAAAGAAAAGCTGTGTCCAAAATTTGTAGCTTTAGTTGAAAATAAAACGTGAAACTACGACATCGGCTGTAACACATTTTCCAGCGCCACGTGTTAGTTCTGCCACAGCTCCATGACTTGGACCTTCCGATGTGGCTGGATCTTTTTCCTGCAATTGACGGAAAATAAACCCACCTGCTACGGCTGACTGGAATCCTGCGTTGTAATCCGTTGCCACTTCGTTCTGAACGAAGTCCCGCCGATTGTTGACGAAACCGTCGTTCTGATCCGGCCCGCCCACCAGAGCGCCCTCTAGAACTTGAGGGTTTGGGTCGCTGCCGTCGAGATTGCCCCAATCGCAAGGGGCAGGCATGTCAGGACAAGAGCTGAAATAAAATGAACGAATGAATGAATGAAGGGCTCACAAGACAATGAATGTGAGAAATGGGAACATCAGATTTGAAGCAAAAATAATTCATTCAAACTACAATGAGGGAATGTTCTTGCAGGACAGTGGTACAAATTTTTACATTTCCCCGCGTGTAATCCCGGATTTTAAAATCATGTCATGTCAAGGAATGTGACCGTGGAAAACACACATTCACCTGCTTTGAAAACACTTCTAACTTGGCAGATGTAATCTTTTAAAAATGTAAAATTTGCATTGTTTTACCTTGCTCGATGATGCGGGGAATGAGGTGGGTTATTGCCAAAGCCTACGACATAACTCCTGCCTGCATCACCCAACATGTAGTTGATCTGCTGCTTGGCAAAGTCGCTGTATTTTGTCGCGTCGATTCCTTCGCGTGCAGCAACAAGGGCCAGGAAAGCCGTGTTGGCTGTCAAAAAATCCAAGCATTATTTTATTACAATAGCAATCAAAAACATACTCTGCAATGAAATCTTCAATTTAGACCAAAAGGGAAAATTCTGATGGCCCTGACAACACTCGATCTTTACCTGCATAACGATTAGTTCCCCACTGGTCCCTCCATGCCAATCCCTTTGGTGTGTAGTGTATGTTCCCTGGTTGCCAGCTATCTAAGAAATCAGTGATTGCAGTCTGGTACCGAGAGGCACCGGTTAGCTGGTACATCAGCATCTGCAAAATACGAAGAAAAAAATAAATAAATAAAAGCGCAAGCACTGTTTTCAACTTTACATCTGACAGCATTTTTACTTAAGATTCCTCCATATTTTTGAAGTTGTATCAACAAGGCTTTTCAAATGTATTACTAACCATAACACCAGCTTTCTTATCATCCCATGAAAATGCCCAAGGAGTGCCACTCCCGATATTGAAGGTGTCATAGTGGGCCGTTGCTGCCGTCACGTAGCTGCTGTCCCCGGTGGCGCGCGCCAGCCAGGCTGCACTCCAAGCCAGCTCATCCCCATAACCGCTGTGAGAACTTCAGAACAATATCAAAGACAACCGGAAAGAAGATTATTTTTCTTCTTAAGACTAAATTATACAGTAACCTATTGACATTTAATAACTGTCCAACTGCCTAATTTCACTTCGATGCTGTTCCTGTGCGATTTTTTTCTTGAGATATTGCGAGTATAGGCAAGGCCAAGAAGCATATGCACAACTATGGAATTTAATGATATGTCAAAAAGAATGCCTTCTCAGTTCAAATAACAAAGTGAAGACTCACTCGTAGAAACTTGCAGCGTTGGGAATGGCGTCTGTGTATTTTCCTCTCCACCTGTTGGCAAAATCGTAAAGTTCTCTAGCGTGTTGAAGAAGTTCATCGGCGTATGCTGGGTCTACAAAAACAGGTGAAAAAAGCGCAGCAATTAGTTTGCATACAGTAAAATTCAGTGAAGTTTAAAGTTATCTTCATCCATAAACATGCTCTCTACACTGCATCATGACACCCTCCAGGCTCAGTATTACAGAACCAAACACTGTTCAGGAAACCCTTTTTATTGATAAGTAGCAGGTTTTATCTCACCAGTTTCTCTAAAGGCAATACTAGAAGCAGCCAACGCCGCGGCCGTTTCACCAGCGATCTCAGTCCCAGGGTTGGCAGCAGTAATCTTAAAAGCTGGTCGGTTTATCGTCATGTCCTCAGGACGACCCCAATATGCGTGATCGAGGTGGCCGTCTCCAACCTGGATGATTGAAATATGAATTGCATTTATAATATTATATAGTATATGGCATTATGCACATTCGTGTGGACAGAGAACCATTTTTTTCCTGATTGAGTCATCGTTCGTCTTACCTGTGCGTAGAATTCATACATTCCTGTGTGGCATTTCAGGAAGTAGTCAGTTGCCCACTTGATGCAATCCAGCATGTTGACTAATTCACCTGACCCAATGTAGGCATCACGGTACTCGACTAAGCCCCACGCAAGAACAGTAACAGTGGATGCCATCGGGAAACCGAATTTCACGTGATCTCCAGCTTAAGTCGAAGAAATAACACAAATTGCTCAATAAAAGTACCAACCTCTATGATGGTGCAAATCCCTTTTTTATCGGGGGAAGGGGTTGCTTGTTTTGATTTTGAGATGTTGCGCTATTTGGTCTTTTCTTCATCATTGCAACAATCATCCAAATATTTGATTTGTCAGAGAAAACTTCTTTCTTGAACCTACCATCAAACCATCCACCAGTCAGATCCTCCCCGTTTAAGCCTCTATCGTTCACGGTGCTGTCAGCTCTCCAAGGAATGCGATTATTAGCAGGCAGAGGTCCTGATCGTTGTGCCTCATAAAATAAAATGGACTTGTGGATGACCTCAGCGTAGTCATAGGGAGCTATAAAAGAGTAAAGACAGCGAATGTAAGTTGAACTCACTTTTAGCTAAACTAAACCTCTGAATCAATGACAAATGGGACAGTTCAACCTTACCTGACGACGGTGTTAGAGGTACGCCTGTTGTGGTGGCCTTTGCCGTTGTTGGCAGCGCTGGGGTTGAGGGTTCGCTGACTGGAAAAGTTGTCTGTTCAGAAACGGGTTGTATGGTGCGAGGTTCAGTGGGAGGTTCGGTTGGAGGGACCGTGGAACGATATGTGGAAGGTTCAATGCGAGTTTCAGTGGTGTGTGCCTTGGATATCGTCGTTGAAACTTCTGTTGCACCTGTTGGAGTCGGCGTGATGGAGCAATCGGGTTGGCCAATCATTCGAGCAGTGAAACTGGGCGTGTTTGAAGCTGAGGCTTGGAACTGCTCTCGCAAGACGGCGCCAACTAACTGATCAGCATTGTAGTCTTTGTTCTTGATCAAGTACGTCTTTCCTCCGTCCAGAATACTGAGAACATTAGCTCTGTATACCTAGGATAGACAAATGGTCATTAAAGGAAAATAGATTTCAGTCAACCAATTTTAGCGTCCAGATAAAAATTAATTTGTACTTGCACACTAGCAAGAGACCAAACATACAAGAAATAAGTGTGAAACGAATGCTGAAGATGGCGTGGTAGGCCCCTATTGCAGTCATCTCAGACAACTTGGGTTAGAAGACTCAGGAGAAATTCCGGTAAGTGGGAAACAAATGGAAGAGGTACACAGCAAAACAAACTGTACCTGCAGGTTCAAAACCGGCTCTGAAAACTTGAGTTCGACCAGCCAACCCCCGGACACTTCGTTCCTAATCGGGATCACAATCTCGCCTTTGAAGTTTCCAGGCCACTCGTCCACAATATTTGTAAGCGGACATTGCAGGGTTGAAGCAGCCGTTGTTGGCGAGGTGGCGTCTGGCTCGGATGTGGGCGGCGGGAGTGTTGTAGACGGGTGACAGGATACGGCCGAGTCTCCTTGGCAACATTCTGGTTGACCGACCATGTGGACAGTAAAACTGGGAGTTACTGCTGCAGAAGCCTGGAATCTTTGGATGTGTTCAATCCCCTCAGCGAGATCGGCATTATAATGCTTGTTTGTGAGTCGATAAATTTTGCCTCCTTGCAGGATGTCCGTAATTTGTGCATCATACACCTGCAGCAATATCAAAACACAAAATTATGTTTATAATTCTATTGAAGATATTCGCTAAGATTCCTTCGATTACGCCTTGTGGTCTAAGAAATCAAAAAATTAGGGCTTACTCTACGAATGAAATCTACTACACTTTGTACCGATAATACTTCATTCACAGAACAAATTGGCTGAAGATTTTTTCTTCCTCTTTCGATCGTCCTAGCAGATCCTGGGATCTTTCCTACTGGGGTGTCTTCCGATCCCTGTATAATTAATCTTTATCAACGAAGTTGGTTTTTACTCAAGAGAAACGTCCAGCAAAAATTACCTGAAGATTGAAAACTGGATCAGAGAACACAAGTTCTGCCACCCAGCCACTAGTCACTTCGTACTCGACCAGTACCCTGAACTCTCCGTCGAAGTTCCCAGGCCATTCATGGGTGACTTCAGCAGAGGAGCAGCAGGTCCTGCAACCCAAGGGAGTGGCAACCAATGGCCGTGGTGTGGTAGGAATAACCGCCCCGTCTAAACACTGACCACAGTCCGCCTGGCCTAGCAAACGAACAGTAAAGCTGGGTGACGGTCCGTTAAACTGACCGAGGAAACTCATGACCAGGTTTCTTCCTGGGGAGAGGTTTCTATTCCAATGTTTGTTCTTTAAGATGTACAGGGAAGAGTTACTTTTAGTGCTCTTGATGTCTGCTCTCCAAATCTGTAAGGGATAAAATATGGGAAATGGAAATAAATGTTATAACTCTGGGTTATGCTAACCAGCGAACTAAAGGCTTTCTTGGAGGAATTGCAACTATATCTCAATTATTTCAATTTGAACAGTTCTAAAATCGTATTCTGTGTAGAATAGACACAGGAAATAAAACCAAACTTATGTCAATGAAAGCTCGTCTTCAAACTTGAAGGTTTTATGATATAAGTGGATATAGTTTGAGAGCTATGTATCTCAGTAGCTAGAATTTTAAAAATTGCAACATAAAGTATATAAGTGGTAAAAATATCGGAAGCGCGCGCCCCTTTCGCGAAGAAAGGTGATTATTTCAGACTCTCGAACAATGTTTAGTCTGATTTTTCCTGATTTTTGCTCACATATTTCTAAAAATTATGCTCTTGAAATGTTTGCATAGAGACACATTATTTTAGCATCTTACCTGAAGGTTTGTGACTGGCTTGGAGAACTGCAGTTCCAGGGTCCAACCCTCAGACACCGAGTTCGTGATAGGAATTGAAAACTCGGCATCAAAGTTATTAGGCCACTGATTCCTGATGTACGTCGTGCTTCCACAAGTGTAACATGCTGCGTTGACCACTGAAGAGCAGACTACCAGGAGGTCAAAACACAGTAGCATGAATCGCAGCATCTTGTTCTGCGGAATATCACATTTGAAAAAAAAAAATCAGCTCTACACAAAAGCGTTGATGCTTTCAATTCCATTGATGATTAATTGATATGGCTCCGTGAGTGTTTTCCTAGTTGAATCGCGAATGGTTAGAGATGGATAACTTAACTTGCTAAAAACAGAATGATATACTGAAAAATCAGTCCACGATAAATTAAGTTTTCACTTTTGGAACGACGACTGTCCCTCTCCATTTACATAATCGTGACTGTATCTCCGCACTTCACATGGCATGTAATAAGAACAACTTTTGTATTAGATCAGAGCACACAAAACAGTTTTTAAAAATTTGTATATCCATTGGAATGTTGCAGCTGAATAGTTCGTTACAATTCACTGATGAAATTGTTCAGCATACTACAGAAATCTGTCCTTTTCATTAATTATTCAATTATAATTGTAACATTTTAAGCAATAGAGCAATCCAGAATTTCATGTTAACATTATTCTAGAGGCACTGTAAAATCAAATGAAAACTTTGCGGTGCTAAATTTTCATTATCATGATAACCATTTCCAAAATCTTCTTTTGAAGTTTTTTCAATGTCTTAAAAAGACATCAGTTTTTTAATTTTTTCGTGAGCTGTCACTTATGGTTTACTGATAAATAACCGCCCACTTCACAGATGGCAGTGCAGTTATTTACACTTACCTGTTTGATGAGGATTCCCAAAGATCTGATAACTTTTCTCGGTTACTGACGATTGACTAAGTTATGTCTGATGTTCCTTTCCTAAAGCTCGCTGGAGACGGTTGAATTCATTAGGTCAGAGCCAAGCAAGTCCCTGGGCTTTTATGCTGTGCGGGTTCGGTCTGTTTACCGATTTGCTGGACAAAGCTTTGTATTCATTGAGGCGGATTAGGGGAAGACCTGTTAGTCAGTAGACAAGAAGGACGTCTGGGTATGTCACGGTGATTGGCTCACGGTCGGAGGGGGTAAGAACCTGTCAGCAAATTCATGATTTTCAAAACATGGACTACGTAATAGTGTGCGTCACGATAACTTTCGACCAATTAGGGCAGCTGACACACAGCATGAGAGTACGTCATACCAATTGTCGACACACGTTTAATAGCAGCAATAGAACATCTTGACAGCGTAAAAACTTTGTGCTGTGTGAGTGCATGCGTCTGGTTATCGATTTGCTGCACAAAGCTTTCTATTCACTGGGGTAGATTAGGGAAGACCAGCGGGACTCTTGACAAGAATGACATCTTAGAATGCCACGACAATTGGGATTGGGTCGGAGGAGGTAAACCCTTCCCACTTCAATGCTGGTTCACACATTTAAAAACATGAACTACGTAATAACGCACGTCATAACTTTTGACCAATTACGGCAGCTGACAAACACCAGCGAGTGCGTCATAGAAATAGCCGACAATCTCTGGCCAGGAATAAAGAAACAAACTAGGGAGGGGCGGACGATGGCCCGATCTGGGTTTAATAGCAATTATAGAAGATACAGAACCAGCTGGTGGATTCGGAGAAGCAAGAGACATGTATACGGCATTGTTGCTATGGCCTTGCGTAGCCTCTATTTGAGTGAATAGTGTTTCCTTTAAGATATCTCGATGTCTGAAATAATTTTTTTAAATGAATGTACTTATCAAAGAGAACATGAGTTGCTTTTTAACCTTTCATTTTGACTGAGTTTTGAAACACAAATTAGACAATGTGACTTATCCGCAAAGATATCGTTGATATAAATTGCGTTCGTCACGCTTGAGAACAGCTGACGCTTTGAGTTTTGGGGCCAAGTGAACAGGCTTTATCATGCGTGGAGATTCACGAAAGAGAGAGGTGCAAATTGTAAAGGATCGACGCAATTTGTACATATTGGTGGAGCAAGGATGTGGAGATTTCATACTTGTACTTCAGACTTAAGAATGATCAAGAAAAAACCTGACGATCGTAAAGCGAGCTTCATCAATCGGTGCGTGTTTTAATTGAGAAAGCCTTATAATTTGCTAGTTTGTATGTAGATTCTCTTAAAAAGAGGTTTGTGGAACTGTTAAATATTCGATATCTGGTTTGCAGATAAATTATCTGGCACAGTGGGTTTGCGGTTTTGAAAAGTAAAAAAAAAATAGTCACTGCAAACTACTTGTTGCTGAACTGGCTGTTTAATATTTCATAGTTGGTTGTAGGTTGCACCAGAGCAAGGTAGATATTTTCAACGGCCTGATTGGTTTTTTGTCAGCATCTGATTTCTTTGATTTGATTTATTCGCTTTCCCACGTTGCAAACACATGTATGTACAGACAGAGCTAGAACACAGACAACTAGACCTGTTGACCGAAAAAGAAGAACCAGTCATTGGGGAAAGAAGGGATAACGCAAAAAAGTGAGGAAACCTCATTTCCATTGTGGTCCCATTTTAATTAATTTATCTCTCCCATTTTAATTGCCGCCCTCCTCACGAAGGGAAAACATTGTTTGGCCGATAGCTTCTACCCTGCTGTCACTGAGCAGGTGTAGACATTGATTAGTGGTAAACAGGACATGCTTTCGCGTAAATGCCACAAATTTACACCTTTTAACACCGTTATCTGAAAACCACTAATGTGCTAATGATCCCAGCTTTATTTCTAGATGTGGTGCTTTGTGGGGACCATTATGGGTTATAACCCCACACGTCATTCATTAATTGTCTGCATCGGGTGGTCAATCCTGCCTACACTTCTTTATTGACTGAGCAGGCGTAGTACACAATGACCAGTCTGACGTCATGAAGATGCACCTATTGTTCCCTCTCTACAGGTGGCAAGTCGCACAAAGTGGGATACGAATGTAAGCCCGAATTACATAAACTTAATAAGAAGGTGTTTTGAAGCTTTGGTCAGCATACCTGACGGGAAACCTTGCATGATAAGAACTTACGGTTTCGCAGTTCAGATACTGGGAAAGTGGCCCAAGTTTGATTAAGAGGCCTTGCGTCTACCTCTTATTTCTCGAAACTTATAAAGTTATATGAGTCAGAGCAAAGATAAATATTGTCACGATAGAATAAAAGCAACTGAAGCGACACTCCAAAGACAGCATGAAGGGAAGATATTGTTTTCATTACTTTTAACAACTTCGAGGAAAAAATACAACAGAAAAATGGTCATGGTTTTTAAATATTTTATACCGTGATCTGTGATACTTATTTTCAAATAAAAGGTGGTTTGAGTAGGTTCATTGAAATGGGGTTTTCTTATTTTGACTGCAAAAATACTATTGCAACATGCTACGCGGAGCCTTAAGCCGCATTGCTGGTAAAGATCCCACCTTGAGTCGCGTTAAACCGGGCAGTCAAATCTCAGCTTAGCACAACCATAGAGGAAGGACATAGAAGGTGTTTGAACTGCCCGAGCTGTAACATCTGGCCACTGACCGCTTTCTGGCATGCCTGGTGTGTCCATAGCCAGGGCGCAGCGAACGCTTGCTACGCACCATCTGTTTCACAAGTTACCACGAAACCCCTTTGTACCCTATGATCGCCGCCGCAATTTGTCGATGGTAATCTGCATCCTTAAAACTTCGTGTACTGAGGTATACGACATTAAATATTCATGCTTTGTTGGAACTTGGTATGATCTCATGACAACATAAAATTTAATGTTTGCGCAATTGCTAATACATCACGCTATGTGCCCTAAATCTATATGTGCAGTCATTGCCCTTAATGAGCTCTTTCTTCTGGAGTTATTTTGGAAATAAATAGCCCGGTGGTTTACAAGATTTTGTGTTTTGTTTGAATCGTTTTTATTATGGCATTTGTACAAAAGCGTATTTTATGAGATTTCACGATCACTCCCTGTGATGAAATAGCGCATTTTGTTCCTAAGCTTTCCAGTAGTAGTGAACATATTGTTGGCCAGTCTTAGCGAAATTCGTACCAAGTCTTTGAACACTGATGTATTGGAGGGAGGAGAATAAAATTACAAACTTTGCATGGATAATGGAACAGTATGTTAAAATTTAAAAACTTTATTTACGATGACAAAAATGGGTCCAATATCAGGGATTTTTCTCTCTCTATTTCCTGGTCAAAGCAATAATTTGTATTTAATTGCAAGCAAAAAACAACAAGTATTGCTGGAATATTACTGGCCCCGCTTGTCCGCCTGAGATGCAGACAGTAATCGGGCATTTTTGGAATGTTTTCTATTGTTCGTTTGACCCGGCGGCGACCATCATTGAACACTTTGAAGTGCTCGAGTTGCAACTCCTGTGACCTTCCTCTATGATACCAGCAAGCTTTCATTTCTTGAACACCCAACGAGCCCGATGTCTTTAGACGTGCCGAGTTACCCTTGCGCCTGCGCTACGTCGAGATTTCAAGACAGATGCTCAAAGTTATGGCGTAAAATATAGTTTTCTTAAATACAACAATGTGAATTTTGTAAAGTACAACTTAAGAGCTAAATTTACGCGAGATGTTTCATGCTTTCATTAAAAACTTCACAATTTTTTCAGATATGAGTATACACTGGACCATTATGCTTCATGTTAGAAGTGTATCGATTGTGTTAACCAGTACTGTTATAGTTTACCTCGTCATAGGCCAGTAAATTAATTACCTAAACATCAATCATAATCGTTCTCAAAGATCTCTAAGGGAAATACAACTATAAATGTATAGGTGCTGTTTATTCGGAGTTGAATGTTAAACTGCAAATAGACCAGATAAAGTAATCAGTCAATGCTCATACTTATCTTTTTTTTTTTAAAGAGACAGGTACAGCATCCTGCGTATAAGTGGCAAACGTTTCAATTTATCAAAACGTTAGAATAGTAAGAACAATCAAAGACTGAATGGTCAAGGAAAAAGTCAGGCAAAACGCGTTATCATTATTGAAACAATTCTCTAATAAATTACTGCACTGAGCTGGTTATAGCAACAAAAGCGCAAGCGACATCATTGTCGAATCTAAGATGGAAATCCCAGATTACAAAATTATGAGGAAATTAAAAACCGCCAACAGGTAAAAATGATTTTACCTACTTTTCTTTGTCTTAGATCATGAACGTAACATTTCTTTTAATAATTCTTTGAATTATTTCAACACTTCCAACTCTTCTGTCTACCGTCATAAAGAAAGGATTTACCTCACGAGGAATGAACACCGTAAAAACTATCCTTTAAATTGATCGCAGTGGAGTCGATCTCGCAAAAGTTGTACTTCAAAGTAGAAGGTTTTTCATATGGAATGTTTAAAAAGGTCAATAACATTATTGTGTCTACATTACTACAGGAAACTGTGCATAAGCTCAATTTCCAGAACAAGTGTGCTGACAGTTTCCAGTCAAGACATTCTCTGAAACTCAAAATAAGCGCAGTTTTGCGCGTGGCTAAAGTCCTCAACTCCAGCATCAGTGCGTGACCTAGTGTTGAGTTGGCAAATCACCACGTCGCCGCCATCTAACCACAGACTGAATGAGCGACACAGGGGTTCAGCCCAACACGCCACTCCGCATTTTGCCAGTCCGTGGACCTGTAGACTCCTAACCTCGTGATTATGCAGGCACAGCCCCGGTGCGTGTTTGAAATGGGTACTCCAGCGATTCAGCTCACAAGCGGATATAGGGTTGAACTCACACGCTGCGAATTTTCGCTGGTCACAGAGAGAGTCTCCCCATCGCCCGCTGAATTTCTTGGCCATTCTGATGCAGGTCTCCGAACCACCACTTGGCTCATTGTTGGCCCAAGTTGCGTAACTGTGAGCTTCACTGTCACCATGGCACATAACCTGGCCCGAGTTTTCCAAATGTCTACAGCCGATCCACACTTCCAGATCAGCCTCGATCGTGACGCCCAAGGCCCCCATCCAATTTCTCATTTCCCGCCAGATGAAGTTCTGTTCTGCTTGCGAGTCTGGGACGACCATGCCACTTCCCGAACGGTTGCAAGCTTTCGAAGCCTGCTGCCACGTCATCTTCTCGGGAAGCAAGATGTAGCACGATTCCTTCTCCCGGGCAAGCCATCCTGAAGGGCAGATTGCTTTCCCTGGTCGAAAAATGTGACTGTTTAATAAGAAAACAACTGCCAACAACTCACACCTGGTGAATGTAGACATTTAGGCGAATTTTATTTGGTGCCACAACTACCCCTCCAAATTAAGCCAAGGATTCGAGAAGCGATCTTGGCTTCTCTAGTCAATTCCACAAGTGCGGAAGATGGTAACTCCACCAGCACTTACATTCAAAGAAATTTGTTTTGTCGTCGCCAAACCATCGAAATAATAGGCAAAGATGACGCACATCCTGTGGTGTTCATACGTTTTGAAATCCCTCCGTTTTTCCTTGCTTTCTAAGACGGTATAGATTTTCCTTTATTAATTTAGAACGAAGGTTATCACTCTTTTTACACCAATTATTAGTCCTTCCATCCTTGCGATTTAATGGTTACCCATCAGCTTCAACGGATTGCTTTCTGTTGCTCAAGGGGAATGAAACATAGAGAGTAATTCAACTGGAGGAGAAAAATAACAAGATGGTAAGCGACTGAGACCTTGAATATTCGAAGGGGAAAAATGATGGAGTTCATCTCAGGAAATATATTGTTTTAAGCAAACTGAGCTTTATACGGAGCCCCTAAAGGGACATTGCATTTTTTTATTTCGTGCGCACGACATATTCGTGCGTAGGACACCTTATCTCGTCCGCACGACTTTTATATCTCGTGTTCGCGAGATATTATGAACACATGCGCCCGCGAGCCATTAATGTATACCGGTATACATTAAAGCATTAAGTGAATTAGAAACAATAACTCCCGCTCTCTGGGAAACACCAACCTAATGGGCTCGTGGGCAAGTTATGTGTTCACAAGTGTAAATTATCATGGTCTTGCATGACACCAGTATTGACTTCCTAGTTAAGCATATAGTACCTTTAAATCTAAGAAAATGTCACACATAAAATTTCAACCATGCGCATTCGCTGGTACCACCACCAGTGTATTGAAACTGACGTCGACCTACAATTCACTCCATGGCCGCGAAAAGCCTACAAAAACTACTTACCAGCGTACAAACCAGTCGTCCATGAAGCTGTATAAAACCACAGAGTAAGAAAAGAGTGGGAAGTGCCCCTGTTAATGTTGATGACGAACCTCACCCCCTCCCCTTTTATAAAACTCTAATGTACGACAGCCATCTTCAAGGAATAATCCTAAAAACTCTATTAGCAAAAAGATGAAATCGACCGATTATTCCTTGAACTTTGTTTGCACGGACCAGTCTCTTTTGTTATCTTCTTAGCCATAGCAACACTTCTTTTAAGAAAACAGTCCGGAAAAATCGAAATTCATGGTGGCAGCTTTACTCTACGCCACTGAACTTAACACTTAGAGGCAACATGTATGATTACGTCCCTCCCCTTTATACACGAATACTGATGAAAAGAAGTCGTGCGCACGAGATAATTATGTCGTGCGCACAAGATTAAAAAAAAAATGGATGTCCCGTTAGAGGCTCCGAAGCTTTACACAACGCGGGTCAAGAAAATTGTGCTTCCTTCTGAACAACGATTATGACGTTTTAAGTTTAAGATTCTAAATAACTCCTCATAAATACGTTGCTTGAATCTCAACTTACCGTAATTTGTTGAATGTTAGGCGTGTGGTAACCTTTTGGCAGTACTTCCTTCCATATGCATCCCACGGAATGAAGCCCTTCGGTCCATTTCCAATTTGAAAATAAAAAATCTCCAATACACCAATTTTTAATATAGGCCTAGACCATTTTGGGTTCCAGTTCATTGATTTGTTTCAGCTGTGTAATTTCGCAATGCAATAAAAATTCTGTTTAAAACTGGAATTCTCAACAACCACCTTTATCGTTTTGGAGAATAAGTTGCAATTTTTCCTCAGTTCAAACTCCTTCAGTTTGACCAAGAAATGCAAATTAAGAAAACAATGGTAGGTAAGTACAAGAATAGAGATAATGAAGAAACAACCATTTATTATGAGTATTATGTTGCCACTTCCCTGTATTTTGGCGGCTGTCGTTCAGCCTAAAATCTGCAAAATTATGTAAGGAGGCAGGTCTGATCGTTGTTAAACCAACAATGCTAACAATATCACACCATTTGCCCAGATGTAAGCTGGGATACAACTTCTAAGAGTCCTCCAGTGAGACTCAACTGCTATTGTCAATGTAATCAGGTGCGTCCTCGTGTCGACCATCCACCTTCGATCCAGCGGAGGAGGTAGATATAGAATCATCGATTTGCGAGCGAGACATTCAAGTACACACGTCAATGAAGCATAATTTCCCACACACTGCATGCGGACACCCACACGCAATATATTCATAAGTGTGACGTCACTTCAGTTTAAACCACCCTTAGTTTGTACGCATGCGTAATGAATCCCACTATAGCCAGAAGTCAATAGAGGGATTTCACACCGTCTGCGCATACCTGCATCGAATCCGAGGCTCTCTAGCTCTGTGTTGAACTTCGTCGCGCGCACCCGCGGAGTCCACACAGTACATGCAGTATCCGGCTCGTAAGTGTGACGCCACTTCAGTTTGAACGACCACTGCACAAGATACACGGCCATCGCAGGTACGTTAGTTCGCAGTAAGTTGACGTTATTTCCTCTTTTGATTTCACGTGTCGAGTCATCCTGAAAGACTCTTCCACAAAAATTTGCAGACTGAAAAGTCTGAATTTAACATACCTTTATGTATTTTGTGTCTTGACTGCTTACTTTCAATCGTCTGATCGTATTCAGAGTTGAAGCTGACACATACAGCGGAAAGTTTTTGTTTGTGCCCTTTAGTCAGGCAGTTTTGACGTCTTCTACGTATTAATGCAATGCAGTAAAAGTAAACTCTAACCGAAACGCACTCGTTCCTTTCCACGTTGAACGGCTCGCACTCCTTTATTTTGGAACAAATCTTACGATTATTTTGACCAGCTAAGAGTAAGATTTTAGGCTTATGCTCCTTATAGATTAATATATAGTATTGTGTAGTTTCTACACATCATAAAACTCCTCGTTTTAAAATGAATTTGGGCTGCATCGATGCTAGTTTACATGTATCTTCATGCACGCTCCATTTATGGCTCTCCTTTCTCCCCGTTTCGTCGTCAACCCAACACAAACACAAAATTTGACCTCGCGTGTTTCCGAGATGACCCAGTTGGTTTTGGACAGAAATTACCTCTTATTCCTCTTATTTCTCTCTTGCTGGTGGCAAATCTACCTCCAAAACCGTAGATGTGGCAATATTTGACATCTTTACTGGACTTCTGAGACAAAGCCCGCTCAACGCACAAATCAAGCAGGAGCTCACAAGACGCGCCGCCGCCGGCACGACGCGACGGTAACAAGAAATAACACGACGCGACGGCACGATGCGACGTCACGAAGGTATGACGCGACGCCACGACGCCACGACGTAACCATTAAACACAACATAAAAGTAATAAGAAAGGAGGCGACGCCACGACGTGACAGCACGACGTAGCATCGCGTCGTGGCGTCGGGGCGACAGCACGACGCGACGCAATTTTGGTGGCTATAGATCACCAGATTTGTCCGCCCTCTATATTCCCGCAAGCCGCGCTACACGAGGTATGCTAAATTTTGCATCAACTAGCACAATTTGCATAATAAACGTTCGTCAGAGGGCGCACAACAACAGAATAAGTTTCGTCCAATCGATACTCGTCAGTTTATTCTTTCCTCAAGGAGAAATAAAAGTGTACTGGAAGAGGATTCTGCCAAAGCACCGTCTATAGGAAATACTCATCACAAAAAAAATCCAACTTTCGACCGAGCATGATTCAAACTGAAATAGACGCACTCCCTCGATTTATCCATGTAGGACTAGTGACCATTCCCTGATAATACGCCACTTGGGGAAAAATTAATTCAAAGGTGGTTGACCACACTTACAAGGTATCCAGATCGTATGTTAAATTGGTTGAGGAACACTTCTTGCATGATTTGGCCAATGTAAACTGGAAGTGTATGTTGGGTATGAATGACATTGACATTGACGTTTTTGAAGCACTCTCAAAAACTCCTGTCTGGTTAAATCCGGACATGTTGGAGCTGATTCACAAAAGGGATCACTCAAAAAGATGACTATCACCTCAAAACATGATGACTGCTGGAAAACATATAAGACTCTGCGCGAACAGGTCAATGCCAATATTAAACACACTAAAAAGGAATATTTCCATCAAGCCATCAGGTCAAGCAGGAATGGCAGTAGGCAAGTATGGAAGTATCTCAAACAACTTATTCCTAGTAAAAGTAACATGTGCTATAAGTAGTATTCATACAAATGGCGAAGACACTTCTGAGCCTGATGTTATTGCCAATGTGCTTAATGATTATTTGCAAGCATTGGACCCAAACTTGCGACAAAATTACCTTTTAGCACTGATTCAACCGGCAAATCTTGAGAATTCAGTCTGAAATGGAAATTTCCATTTTTAACCTGTCGGTGAGGATTTCGTGTTGAAGCAGCTTCAGGGACTTGCAGCTACCAAAGCCACAGGACATGACAATTGTCCTGCTAAGCTAATTAATGAAAAATAGCTGTCCCTGTCATTGCTGGTCCATTGACGCATCTTATTAATCTCTCACTGAATACAGGCGTTTTTCCAAAAAACTGCAGACTGGTAGAGAACAAGAATTACCCAAATACATAAAGGAGGTGACATTAAGAACCAAGTAACTTTAGACCCATATCAGTTATTCCTATTTTTTCAAAAATCCTTGAGAGAACAGTCTCCGACCAGCTAGCCTATATAATTAGGCCTATATGAACTCGAACTAGCTGCTAAATATCAACCAATCAGGATTCTAAGCACTACATTCAACCTCTACGGCCTAGATTAACATCTACGATGAATGGCTCAGTAACTTTGATAATGGTGATATGGTTGGAGTGGCCATGCGTGATCTTAAAAAGCATTCGCTAAGACTTTTAATATGTTCCCTTGAAAAACAGCTCTGGCTGAATGGGTTTACCGGGTATAATAAAGAATAATAAAAAAATATAAATAAATAAATCAAATGTTCCCTCACGGACTCTACGCAATCATAAACCTTTCATTGGCAAGTCCATTAATGTTCTCACCATTGGCCTACATGAGGCACCTCTTGTTTCGTAGAGCGGTCCACCCGTTTTCTAATTCGCCAGACACACAAGCTTTTTTTTTTTATTGTACAGGCGTATCAAATCCAAGATATCCTCTTTATAGGGGCAAAATATTGCAGGTGAATACCCTCGCCTTTCCCAGCGCCCTATAGTAGGGACGACGGAAGGATCACGTAGCTCGTTGTTACGGACTTGTCTATGAGGGCGCTTTACAATCAACCGTTCGTATCACAGGCTAAGAGTTTTCGTGGTTCACGGATTGCCGAGAGGAGTCATGTATAATTAAATTTTTGTGGATACACATTCCCGATGGTGTTGACGCTGCTTATAGTTCGTGGTGGCAGACCACATGATAGTTTCGTTTTTTGGAAAATTAGACTGTGGCCAACTGAATAAACTTTCATCTAGTTACGAGAAGACACATAAATATGACTTGATCATGTCTTTCAATTGTTCAGAGCACGAGTTGGGAGAAGTTTGTGGGAAACACCTCGATGCAATAAAATCTTAACGAGAGACGTACAGTTTCCAGAAGACTTAAGGAATTACTCAAGCTCTCTTCTAATATCGGCATTGTCAGGAGATGTCCAAAGTGCTTAACAGAGGAACCCTTATAGAGAACAGATGCAGAGATGTAGCGCTGAACAATAAAGAATTGCTCGTAAAACAGTGAGAAACATATATTTCGATGCCGTAAATTTGACCCAAAGGAAAACTGCATATCCTTGTCATTAGCATCCCGCCTTTTCTGTTTTTATAGCAGAAGTTGAAATCGTATCAAAATTATCGAGATATAAATAATTAGAACATGTTTATAACTTAGAATAATTATTACCCCTTCCTCCCCCTTCCTTATTAATTAAAACGCACATAATTATGACGTAAACTCTACAATTTCAGTTTTCACATTTTTATATTGTATACCTGTTCATTTTTAAATTTCAAAATAATTTTTTTTTTAATTTTACTTTTATATGAATTTACAGAATACGTCTGAAATGAATTCCTTTATATTTTTGAGTGATCGATGCTTATTTGTTTTCATAGATTATTTAAAAGGTCAATAGCTCTCCACTTATCCATTTTCATTTATGCACTTTCAAATTCAAGAACTACGTGCCACAGAAATGATTTGAATGCAGTTTTTTGATTAAACATCCTGTTATGGCTGTTATAAAATCGATATTTATTGATATTTATCAAAAAGATCGTTCAAATTAAGTAATTTGAACGATCTTTTTGACTAAAATTTCCAACTTATTATCGAACGACTCTTTGCGAGAAATGAACATGGAAAGTTAATAAAACGGGAAGTAATTTTTAATTTTTTATCGAAATTGTCCATAAAACCGGTTATTTTCTATTATTAAATACGCGATTCTCGTATATAAATTATAATCGCAGTATACCGTGCCGTGAAAACGTGTCTCAAAATAACTTTTGCGCCCCTATTAACTACAAAACATCCATGGTCTGCGACATTACAGACAACCCTGTCCTCCTCTCCTGGATCCCGATGCACCCCCCAAACTTTCTGGGATGACCACGATTGTCAGCACAAAATGACCACCTAACAAGACGGAATTTATTTATATTTTTCTGGGGTAATTGGTGGTAACGCACCAACCGGCCAGCCTTGCTGTCTCTATTCCACATAATGAGCAATCATTATATTTGCTGACGGGTTCAAACGCTCAAACTCCTCGTGGAAGCCAGCCTGAAATACTAGACGCCAGGCCGCCACATAATCACACTGTCAATAGCACGTGCTGAACAGCTAACAGTAATGAACAAAGTTGAAAATGTGTTTATCCGCATTTGTTTATTTTGCACTGTACCCTATCAAATTGAGAGGTAACCATATGATCTGACATGACGGGGGCAGGCGTTTCTTAGTTCAATCCAAGAATATGACTTTGCTCTTTCTTGGACTTCCGAAACAAAACTTTTACCCGTCTCTTTCAAGTGAAGTGTATTTTGGCACACATGTAATTTCTTTATGTATGACTTGGAAAAAGAAAGATATCGGTGAAAGATGTTGGTGAAAGTTGAAATGCTTAAGCTTTTTTGGTGTTGTAACTTGATACTGTAACTAAAACTTCCTCGCATTCTAATAAGACATTCTCGTGCGGAACATTTAGGTACATGAATTTCTGGCTCCGTTCCAAGGAAACCCCAGCCAGTAAAGTGCAGGTGACATCTACATGTACTTCACGTCACTGGACATGACAAAAAGTGTCATAAAGGATAACAATATCCCAGGAAAGGTTCCTAGGAAAAGTTCCTTTTAACCGTAACTTATGCAAGGTTAACTGATACAATAAGGATAATAACCTAGCTATTTTCATTCATGGATTGGCGTTTGCAAGATGGGACAGGAACGTACGAAGCAGGATCAAGGACATGATATTTCCCTTCACACAGCTGGTAGCATGTACGTATTTTGTGATATAGCATAGTACGTTCAGCACATCGACACGCAAACGTAGCTCATAAGTCGTACACAGGACTTACGACTCATCGTACGACTTGCCCTGCGCGGACGACTGAAATTATAAACCTTTGAGTTTTAGGCAGTAAAGGCTTTAAGTTGTACGTTTACAGACGAAGAGTAAGGTGTGCGTACGAGTCATGTGGCATGTACGGGGCAGGGAAAATTTCCATCATGTCTGTTACACAGCCTTATGATAATGCTATGCAGATTTTAAATATAGAATTACAGGTTGGTTGAGGTAGGGAGATATTGTTTATGGCTATATAAGAATTTAAGATCCATATTCAAATGGTCTTGATCATATTTCACAATTCCACAGTGGTTTATCTGGCTGAGATTATTGGCCCTGTGCGGTACCTCAGCCAGAGTGCACTGTACCTTGCACTCACTCAAGAGGTCAGGTGCACTTTTGTAATTAGAAGATAGTGACATTTTTCTGCCACACACAGATGAGAGATGGGCCTTAGAGGTGAGTTTAAAGGTCATTCAGCTTCACATTTCCTACATTTCATGTTGACTGCGGTTTTTAAAATCTGTTTATGAATCTGGTTGCTGCCGTACGGGATATTAAAATGACCATCAGACTTTAGCATAAGGTAATCGCAAGGACCTGAAGGAAGGCCTTTTGCTGTAAACTGCGTTCACTGGAGTGGGCTGCAGGTTAGGCATGATACGTTTTATTTAGGGATTTAAGTTAGGTCAGAAAGTACGTACCTCTTGAAGTTAGATAAGAGGTGAACAGCTATGGATGAACTGTGGTCAGTGTCAACACAATCCCCCATTAAGCATCGATAGGTAAATGTAGGTCTTATCTTTTATTGGTGCGGTACTTTTTGAGGGTTGAGAAAATGAACCCGAGTTGAAGTGTACTTTTCTTTGTGTGCCCACTGTAAACTCTGAAATTTGAAGAAAAACAAAAACTAAAAAGATGGATGCCTATTGTGAACCACGAGACCACGGGTCTAGGTTCTTTGACCAGACTGACTGGCAGAGAGGGGTGCACACGCAGTTCATGCATTATTGAACGAAATTCAGTGTACCCTCCCCTTGGGGTTCCTTGACTAGTCTGCTTCGGTGTGATTCATCTCAGCCTGGAATAATAGGGATACCAAGGAGCAACAAGGGCAGTGCGTAGCTAGGATTTTAGTGGGGGGTACAAAGGGGGCATCAGCATCTTATGGGGGCACCGGCTTTCAATGGTGTGGGGGTTTTTTTGGGGGGAGGGGGCAAGTTTTTGTTAGCCTTGTTCAATATCCATTCATCCGTTTTTTCAGTGGGGGGGTACCTGGGGGGCACCAGGAATTTGTGGGGGGCACGTGCCCCCAGGCTCCCTCCCCGCTACGCCACTGCACAAGCGCCTTAATTCGAATAACCAAGGATATATAGATGAGTATTTGGGGAACTGCTTGCCCTGAGGTTGCAAGAACACATGGCATCTACACTTGAGGTTGTAGTTAGGCCAGGTTCAAATATGAAGTTTTTTATTATGTGCTCAAGGGCTTAAATTGAATACAGCAAAAGGTGTAACAAAGGGTCATGGCAAGACTTGAACTTAGCTCTTCAGTTGTATATGCTGTGTGCATTGCTGGAGGAGGCTACAGTGCAGAGGATATTGACATTGGGGCGTTATTTTTGCGCACTCATATGACATGTATTTTCCCCCTATTGTTTATTTTTTTTGGGGGGGGAGGAGATTATTTTTTAATTGCAGTTCATAAGAGGTACAGAAACATTTACCGAGATAACAATCTGACTCTCTCCCAATTTCAACGGGAAACCAATGAGGTTATCTTTTCCAGTTGGATCTATCCTTTGCGAATGGAGGTCATCGTGACTTTGGACATTTTGACCAAATGACCACCATAGAGGGTTTGAACGGATCTTGCGGGCCAATGTTTTTGTTTCGCAGAGTATATGCACGAAGGAGGTCTGTGGAACAAAATTGCTCACCAAGATGGCTACCACGCAAAACCTCTGTATAGTGTTTGTACAAACAAATATTTCCTTGCCACCTCTGAACAATTTAGAGAATAACGTGACTTGAGCACAGAGTACATTCTTAGTCTACTCAGACACACAAGTGTTTAGGGGGGCTTGGGAAAAGGGGGGAAACATTTGGGGAAATGTTTTAGCGTCTCAGCTGATAAAATCGAGCTTGCCCCCTTACTTCAAAGCCAAGTGCAGTCAGACTTTGCGCTCATCTATATACTTTTACCATAACCTATTTGTAAAGGTTAGCAATTTAAAATTGCCTGATCATAATGGTCTCACTAGACGTCCTACTTTTGACCAGTCTACTATAATTCTGTGAATTTAGACCATACTATCTATTAATCTTCAAATTTGTGTACCCAAATGAGCAGGCTGCGTCAAAGAAACGCGCATTGCCAGGCACAACCTTTGAAAGCTGGACCAGTTGGCAAGGATAGTATCAAGGCAACGGCGACAGGTAAGAGAATTGCCCGAAACTCCCCTTCAGGCAGTCAGATGGTATTGTCTCGTAGTCATTCGTGCAAGAAGCTATACATCAAAAGGCCTTCAAACATCCAGATTGTTCATCCCAAATACAACACATATAGAACAGAATTGATCTTTTTATTCCATACCTTGGTTTTGACAATTTCAGCCGAAAGTGTTTGCTTGCTTTGTTAAACCAAAGAAAAGGCTTTGGTAGTCTGAAACAAAGGCGTGACGCGAACCATTATAATGTGGCACTTGATAGATGTGCTTGTACTTTTCTATTGAGGATTGGGCTTTAAGCAGAGTACACTGTAGGCTTTAAAGGTCATGCCTAGCTTACTCTTACCATACGAGGATTTTAGTTCATTGTGAGTGTACTTTTCAAGCCTTGACAACTAATATTTCACGCTGCGGCATTAGTGCCTAGAACTCGCACGTATGGACTGAAACCTCGGCATTGTTTTGTAACCAAACTCAAAAGAAAAACATGTTCTTGAAATATACGGGTAATTCATGAATAATGTATTATTTCATATAAAATATTCGGTTTATCGTTATCATTACCTGCTGTTTCTCGGTCAAACTTACGAATTATTCTCAGTCCAATATTTCAGTTCATATCAGATTCTCAAATTCCGAATCACTTCAGTAATGTAAACTGAAAAATAAATCGCTGATTCGACGGTGATGCATTCTTGTATCTTGTGAACACGTGAAAGATATATTACAGACTCATATTCAGTTTAAAAGCAAACATCTTATTTCGTTTGAAATCTCTTTCATCGTTGAACTTTGAGGTCGCGGTTGTTGGAGTTGAATTCTGAGCCAGACGGCTGAACTGAACAACTGAGCATATCAAGGATCTCATCGACTGAGCAAAGAGCTCCTTTCCAATGAAAACATAGACTAGATACAACCTAAATGGGTTCATTGGTGGTAGTACTAGTAGATATTTTGTCCTAAAGCAAAGGGATGTTTTGGTGGTTATTCTTGGTTCCCAGTGGAATTCTAGTTTCTTCAAATCACCAGTTCATTTTTACCTTCAATTGCAGTTTGATTGCAGCTTTTAATATCTATACAAATTGAGCCAGTGTATTCATTTTATGCTCTGGAGTCTTAAAATCACTTTTTTAACATTCTCTTTTAAAGTTTATTTTCTTTCCGTGTGCAAATCTTATACGTGAATACGAACTTGGGCTCCTCTTTCAAACTAGCGCGGGAAAGTATGCACTAGTGTTTAAATGTCTCTCAGTAACAAATGTCTCCCGGTTGTTGTCAACAACTGTTGACAATGGGAGTTTTGACGCCTGCCTGTGGTAGGGCTACCTAGCAGTCAAATTGGAACGATGAAAAGTGATAAGAGTAAGGACAAATATCCTCAGCCCCAACACTGTGGGGGTGTGGTTGTCCGTTGCTTGTATGCTCTGAGAGTGGTTCCAAGACTGTTCATCAAGCCGGGCGAGCTCTTCAACATTCCCATGCATTGGCACCAAAATCACGTATGAGAAATTACTGGGGCAATAGCACTTGACTGGCATATTCACAGTAGGCCCTACACGTGCGGCTATACCCTCATTCTCTTCGGTTAGCTGAAATTGTTATAAGCCGTATTGTCCTTCCGCACCTTCCGATCAATCACCCTTTCAATGAAATAGTTATCTGGCTGTCCCAGATTTTGCCCAGCAAACAGACCCCCATAAAAGCTTCACAAAACAGCCAAAGGTAAATTTACAAGAAAAGTACCACTAAAGGCCACGCCACAATGCAAGAGTTTACCCTTCCATTGCTGACAAAAGAAAAACAAGGGGATGCGACCCCGAAGCAACAAGCCAGGTTTTCTATTTTAGCCATAATAGACGTACTTCTTTGCCACATCTTGCGTGTCGTGTGCGATGGTGACTAGTAGGCCTATTGGTAGGCTTAAGCCCTGCGGCACGCGCTATCCCAGATGGATCTCACACTCTAGACTATGCGTGCTGGTGCGTGAACCCCAGGAAAGTACATTGGTCGATGACCTACCAAAATAGAAAGAACTTGCTGGGTCGAGTAGAGCCCAATCGCAACTGAAAGGTTTTCTGTTGCTTTAGCTGATGCATTCAGTTTTCAAAATCTTCTTGTCTTAATGTTTTTTTCTTATTGTTTTTACGAATGTACTGTGTGATTATATTCCTAATATTTTACATTAATTTTCTTAACTTCGGGGAACTTTTTAGGGTATGAATATGTTTAATTTGTGAGAAACCGATTGCTAAGTGTTAGATTCGATGACGTTTTTGAAGTTCCAAATGCAGGTATGGATAGTCATTATTGTTGTCCAGTCATTTCATTTTGAATGGCACTTAAGCACACAGTAACTGCCACAAAACTGAAGGCCGTTAGGTGAGTGTACTTCTTGCTAGCTGGGCCGCGTAAGGCCAGTTCCAGGTACGGCACTGTTGGTTATTGAAGAATTTCTTTTTCCCTCGTAGTTAAGTATATTGGCATTGATAAACGATTAGCAAACCAAGCAATAGAAACAGTGTTAGCTCAAGGGAAACCCCTGGGAGTGAATAACAGGGGAACGACCGGCTGAGACCAGCCGCGGTTTGTTGTGTACATCCATCCTAAGGTGAATGTACTTTGGTCATGCGCCACTTTCAGAACAGCTTGGCCCATTTTACACATAGGCCCCAATATCCTACCTTATTAGTCAGGCATAAACGTGATCGAGGAGGTTTCCTTCCTAGACGGTTTGATTCAGGGTCATATTACATGTATGATGCTCTCCGTTTTTCTTTTCAATTTTGTTCATTTCCTTTGACGAAAAAAGAATTTTGAAACTCCTAGCCCCAACAAATGAAGCAAAGAGACCCTCACTTCACATAGTTTTGATGGAACAATGGGGTGCTCTGGTTTTCATTCTTAAGCATCACGCTGATGTCACGCTGAATTTCAATAACCGAAGGCGAGAAACTTCAAACGTGTTTACTTTTAGAAGTGCTATGAGCCTCAGGTATTTTCCGAGTACCAATTCTGAAAAATACTGAGCTGCAAGTGTTTCAACTGCATGCGTTGGAATTACAAAGCAAATTTAAACCCAAATAACATTTTTTGTTTCATTAAAGAGAGGAGTCAAGGTCCGCAACCATAAAACGAAATGTTGAACAAACCTTTGGTAAATTTTGTTCTTCAGCCAACCCTAATTTGACTTTGTCGCACGGCCACTAATTCTCTTCTGCTGGAATCATTTGCATCTTGTTGGGAAAACTTCTGCAGAAAATCTACCACAGCACGATAACACTAATGAAAACAATTTACTTGCCAAATTAGCGATGTCAGAATGTTATGCCGCACCATATAGCTTGATGTAGACTTTTAAAAAGCACAGAAAGGAGGTTACTTTGCATTTTGAATGAAATTTGAAGTCAATTTATTTCACCAGACGTTCCGTTTGCGGACCGAACGCGCGGGAGCAGTTTGTCGGACATTTTTCCTGACTCTTGGTGTGATTTAAATCCAGGTATACGGTTTGGCCAATTCATTGACCAAACTGATTGGAAAATCTCGTGGTTGAAGGCCAAAACCCGATAATTAAATCAACAGAGTTTTGTGCATACCGAAGTATATTTTACTGTGGTACTCAAATTTTTCCCCATTTCTTTGAATAACGTCTCTGGGTGACCAGGGTTGTCTGATTTAAATCACCCTTTTAAATCATGATTTAAATCGAATGATGGTTTTGAAAAATCACTGATATAAATCAACATATTTAAAATTTTGGGGTAAAAAGGCAAATATTTTTGAATTTCTTTTACTGGTTGGAATTTTTTGCATGTTTTGCAGATTTAAAACAACAAATCGCCCCTCTGTGAGCCTTCCAGTTCCTAGTACTAAAGAAGTATGAATGGACCTGTGTTACACAAAATCTGGGTTCGCAATGATTTTATGTTCAGTTCTGTCCACTTGTTTCAATTTAAATCAGCTTTATGGATTCAGTAAATGAATTTGATGCGAAGGATTTATCAATCATGATTTAATTTTACTTCATTTGAATTGCTCACTTCAGAGTTTAACCATAGAGGAAGTACACAGAAGGAGTTAGAACTCGGGCACTTCAAAGTGCCCGATGAGCATTGACGCCCGGTCAGATACAAGAGTAAACATTCCAAAAATGCCTGTTACTGCCTGCAGCTTAACCGTACAAGTGGGACCAATAATATTCTCGCAATATTTTGTGTGTTTTGTTAACTTCAACTTATCGCCATGACCAGGAAATAGAGAGCAAAAAACTTTAACATTAGATCTACTTTTGCCATCGTGAATAAACGTTTTGCTTTGAAGAAAGCGTTCGATAAGTGCAATGACTACACATTAACACTGAGGGCACACAGCCTAATACCAGCAACTGCGCAAACATTGAATTTGATATTGTTTTCAGATTATACCCAGCACCATCGATGGCATGAATATTCAACTTCCTGTACTGCAGAGCACAACGTTTAAAGGATGCAGATTACCAGCGAAAAATTGCGGCCATAATCATACGGTACAAAGGGGGCTTATGGTTGTAAAACAGGTGGTGCGTAGCAAGCATTCACTGCGCTCTGGCTAGGGACGTACCGGACATGCCAGAAAGCGGTAATTGGCCAGATTTTCTAGCCCGGGCAATTCAAATTCCTTCTGTGTCCTGGTTTAACATGGTAAGGTATCAGTGTACATCAACCTTTTACATTTCTACAAGTATACATGTATTTTATTGAGATAAGAAATGTTACTCATTATAGTGTAACTAAAACCACTAACTTCATGCCCTTATTGAATAAGGTGATTTTTAATCAAGCCTAAGTCATTGCTCTGTGGAGATAACAACAAAAATTAGACTGGTTTTTGCACATAGAGCAAGGTAAAATACCAGCATTTTGTATCTACACATGTAGCAAGTAAAATAAATGCATGTACCTGCTGTTCATGGCATGTTTCTCACTCATTAATCATTTGATGCATAAGTACTTTTATCAAAACTTAGAGTTTGGTTTAAAATCTGGTATGCCCATTATCCTTGGTGTATGTGCATGTACTTGTCTCTCAAGGAAGTGTCTTCTCTGCGGGTAACCTATACTGGTAAGTGCTACATGCATTTCACCAAGGCTAAGACATGGTGGTTTGTGACTTTAATTTGATTACTTGATTTAAATTTCTTAATTTAAAGCCCAATTTGTTAAATTTTGTTACAAAACAAATAAATAAAAGAAAACTATTACAAATGCAGCTAATTTGCTTGCTTCTCAAAGTTTATATTTAAATTAAAAAATACGATTTAAATTTTAAAAATACGATTTTTTAAATTAAAAAAAATGAAAAAATCAACAACCCTGTGGATGACTGATTTATGGGCGGTTCATTTGGCTATCTGTGCCGGGAGTGTTTGGAATATCCTCGGAAAGTTGGCTGAACTGACAAAAGAGTATTTACAGCGACCGACGTGCGCATTCAGACAGTCTTCACGTAGCATAGATTGTTGTGCAAATATTTCTGTTTGAGATTTCAAATAACTCCAGTGCTGCAGACGCTGAAGTGCTCTGGTCCTGCGGCAGATGATACGAGTTTAACGAGACCGCGGAGACAGATGTGTACTTTATCATTTTTGCCATGGATAATTATAGCATGCTCCTTTTCATGGCAGCGTAATCATACCATATACGCTATTCGCCACACACATAACATCGTCATGCTTGGGCTGATTAGCAGTGTGTCCCGGATTTTAAGGGGTGCATTCTGCCACCAGGTTGCGGTACAATCAATTATCACATAGCTGATGTCAATCTTCTTATTAGGAAAAAGGTTTATTCCCCCCCCAAACATTTTTCAAATAGAAGCAAATCGTAAGAGCAATTGGAAAATGAACTAATGACGAAATCAACACGTGGACGAAAAATTCCTAGAATCTGAGAATTTGTGGCGTTGACGATCAGATAGGCCTACATGTAATGAATAACTGGACAATATTATGATTGTGGTAAGTGACTTATCACAGTGGCAAAGTACGTTTTACAATGGACACTTCACAAAGTAGATGAGCTTGGAATTAAGAACAGAGCAGAACAACCATGGAGGAAGGAAAAAAACTCTATTTTGAAGAAATTTTTCGCAACTACGTTTGTTCATGCACCTTCTAGAAAGAACTCTTTCATTAGCTTTTTATTTGCAACAGTATAAACCTCAGATGGAGCAATTTGGCGTGTTGGTGTCGACCATTACCTCTCTTCACAGTAAACAGCCGTAAGGCACAAAATACACGACAAGAATGAGATTAAGATTTCATCGAGATCGACCACATGTTTATAAAATTGCAAATGAGAGATCAGAAGTCAGTAATAAAAATACCCTAAATCAGTGCACCACTAGACTAAAAGTCTGTGTGGAAATAGTACAGTCACCCGGGAGCATGACACCACACACGTCAGGTCGGTACGTGCAGCAGTTGACTGAACTCTGTGCTATGTGGGCTAATGGCCCATTATCCTATCAATATCTCAGCAGTTCACGTGGTTATATCCAGTAATACGATGGCCCAGTATCCTCTAATTCTGCAGTGCACACACGCGCCTGACATAATGCAGCAGCATCATAAAAGAGTGTCGAACTTCGCTTTATGTTTCCTTTCATCGTACACGTGGTTTCATCGTGACAAAATGTGAATCTGAGCCAATGTGTCACTTTATTAATTATTGGACAGCGCTGGCATGAGGTAATAGTGAGTTTAAAAAGCCAGCTTCAACTTGGTAATTCAATAGCCTTACTAGTAGAGTGCCCTTTGCCCTAAACAGTGGGCAGGGCCAATCTAGCCGGGGGGGGCGCAAGGAAGGGGCATGAGGGAAAGAGATGGCAAAGTACTAAAATAGGTAAGAAGTAACAGACTGACAAACCTGGGAAGGTTTTTTTTCCTGATTCCTTTATTCTTTGATCTAATCTCCATTTCTCCGTTTCCTTTTTAAAGCCTTGCCATTTTTCCCCAGGGACAACGCCGCTCTACTCCTCCCCTCTACGAGATTTGACCGCAGGGGTCGAGGGCGAGGGTATGCTTTTGATCCCCGGCAAACCGTGATATGTCGATGCTTCCCTGCATGTGCAGTTAAAGACTCCGCTAACACCGAACCAAAACTTTCAACAGGTATGAAACACTGCAACTGTTCAGAATGTGAAATCCTGCAAGTCGCAGGGTTGGGGGATAGGCTGGGGGTGCAAACCGTCCTGAAGGCTGAACATTCCTGTAGGGTCGCCTACCACTTAACATCCAAACCTTATAGCTTGCTTTCAACGGATTTATGCGGCTGACATCTAAAATTCGTGAACATGTCGCTGCGCTTATTACCAAAGACTAAGTGGCGGTAGTTACTCCTTCTCCCAAGCTATTGATATAACCTCACAGCCAAATCACTTGTGTACATCAACTGACCGGCTAGTTATGCATGCTGTTAGTAAACTATAACAGTATACACCTCACAGCCAGACCATCAACTGACTGGCGAGAGTTGGCCATGTCGCCAGTAAGCCAACATTAACCTTACAGCCTGATCATCAGCTGCCCAGCGAGTTAAACACGTTGCTAGCAAGCCATCTCGCCCATGAGCGCTTGTCATTCAAATCCAGCAGCGTAGTGAGAGGTAGGGGCGGGGTGGGGGTCGGGGGTTGCAGAGTGGCAGCGGCACCCATCTTGTAATTAAAGCATGAAAGTAGGTCAAAAGTCATGGATGAGGATAGAGTACATGTACATCAGTTATCTGATGAGGCCATTTATTCAGACAAACAACTCAAATAACCAAGGTCCGGTTCGATCATGGTTCGATCAAGGACCAATAGTTAACTTGTGGTTGTAGTTCGTGGAGTACCCAGCGGATGTGTAGTGTAGTTGAATTGCACTACGACTTCAGTCAGCCGTTGTCAGGTCATGGGTCAACAAGTAACAAAAGAAAAGTGAAAATGATCGTTTATTCGTGGCATACTTATATTTTCTGTTTTTCCCGCCATTTTTCCTTTTAACTTGTCCTCTGCAACGTGCTATGGCAACCAACGACGCGACCAACCTTGACTAGACAAGTCCAACCATCGTCGACTAGCGTGCGTTTGATCGAAAGTGATCGAACTACAGTTAAATATGGTCCTTGGTCGAACTTGCCCAATTCTGTCAGGATATCGAGCAAACTAGCTTTTGCAGTCATCGACGGCAAATCTCACCCCATATTGACCATCAAGCTGAATGAAAATTACTGTTTACATAGTAACAGCTGTGCATTGAAATAGGGCAAACTGGTTATCAGTATGTGGAATGTTGCCCTTTCGGCAGCAGAAATATTGCGCTAACCTTACACATCTTTTATTTTACCAGGTGCATAAAGTCTTTATGAAGTTACGGACCCAAGGTTTCACCTGCAGAGAGTCACGTCCAGTAGTAGCCAGTCGACCTCGTAAATCAGTCACCGGTTGTCCTATGATGCCATGTCAGTCACAACTGTATGACACTGATCACACCCGTCACGTACTGTACATGTACATGTACGATCACACTTGGGACTGACTTGGAACGACATCACGGTTCTGACTACAATCCGAACTTTAAAGATCCACGCGATACGGTTCAGCCTTGGTTATTTCATAAGACTTCACGGTGGCTCACCGTGAGTAGAAACCTGTCCTAACTGTTTTACAGAAGAATGCCAAACCTCACGACTGGCATTTTACAACCAGAAAGGTTTCTCCTTTTAGTCAATTAAGGATCGCGTGTTTTCCTTGTTTTTGGCTCACATTCTTTGTGAATGGGCGAAATTTCCGCTAATAGAAAACGTGCATAGCACGGTCATCATGAAACATATAAGAGCCTTATGAAGTATGCCGTGTTTCTGAGGGGCAGAGCACCTCAATACCAACATAATACCTCACATACCAAATCACCCCCGCTTCCAAAATATGCTTGGGCTAAACTTGGACAACAGAGAGTTCCACTGGGGTCCCGAATTCCTTACAGTCATAGGTATTTGCAAAGACTTATAATTATGTTACTGTAAACACCACTTCGTCCTTCCTGAAAATTAAACAAAACAAGGAATTCGAAGACCTTCTAGATATAAATAATATACAGGTAGAATATCCATATATAATAAGCAAGTCTTTTTAAAGAAAAGAAAAGGTATCGTGTGGAGGCTTCATCGTGTGAATTTTTTATACTGAACTACATTGTTTAATTCTATTTTAATGTTCCGATCTTATCATCGGTGAATAAATGGGATCAAAGTGATAAGTCTTGTTTGTTTGTCATCACTTGTGTGGACGTAACCTCGAGTAGGCTTAATAAGAGCACAATCCAAGCGCCTCTTTTGCCCGTCCCATTTAAGTAATGGATTGTCGTAGTAATAATAGCCCAACCACAAATATCACCATATATCAATCACGTATCAAAGTCTAACAGCCTTTTAACATTCTTCAACGATAGGAACTCGACAACCTATGGCCTTCTTCCAGGCTCGTAAATGTAGGTATGTATATTTTAATAGATTTTTTATGCACCCACGACACATGCACGATGCCAAGGTAACATTCCGAAGATTACTCGATAGTACCGGAGTACTGTGTGTGACGCGTCGTTCCGTGTCTTGTTAGAGCCTATTTCCTGATCTTGAACAGATTCATGACACCACCACGCCGACAAATAAGAGCTGTGGCTAGTGCTATTTGGAAAAAGGCCCCCCAAAAAAGTTTTTTGAAATTGAATCCTTTCCTTTCCCTTCTGTTCATCACTGATATGGATACATTCAGAGGGTTGGTAAGGTTTACATTATATTGCTAAGACTGAAACTATATTAATGCAATGTCGCAAAGCGAGACGTCCACCAAACTGAACCAATTATTTACAAATCCTTCAAACTTGAAGCATAAGCATTAGTACGCACTTTTAGACTTATCATTGCTTGATATGTTGGTTTCTCGTATTATCATGCCAAAACAGTGGCGTAACCGACCAAATTTCCCAGGGAAGTTGAGGGGTTACCCATTTCCTGAAGGAAAGTGGGGTTCGGTGAAAGTCCTAAACAATAACTCCCTTTTATTCTCAAATCTCTGACTGTGGGAGTAAGATAACAGGCCTCGTGCAAGTGGCCCGTTCTTCTACCGTCCCTTCCCGGTGGGTGAGCTCAAGGAAATTGCGCAAAATCTGAAATGTCAAGCCTCAAGAGGACACTCAGGGAGCAATTTGTGACCCTTTTCGAAGAAATTGCTGTTACTGCGTTGCCCCACCGACGTCATCGCATCAAGTTGGGGCGGCCCGACCTGTATCATTGTCAACTGTGCACATGTTTACAACTTTGCTCATTGTTTTCAAAAAATAAAAACTTTGCTCATTGTTTTCAAAAAATAAAAACTATGTCAAACTAAGTTGATGAAATATAAACGAGGTACTATAAGGTGTTATAATAAGAACGATGTCAAGTGCCTCTTCTTGAATTTATCGATGGTTTAATGCTCTAGAATTCAATGTGTTTTTCTAAATCAATCAATGCGGCACTTTACTGGGAATGCCTTCTCCTCGCACGTACGTTCACCCCTCAATGAGTGTAACACACTACTCCACATAGTACACGTGTGATTGTGAACGTGGGGTCAACCACCGCCAAGAGCCGCCTTAGGGTGTCCCTGGCGCAGCCACACGCTCCACCTCAATAACTCCAAGAAACAGCAAAGCCAGCTTACCAGAGCAACAAAATACCAGTCTTGCCGCGGCGTGCGCTTCGCAGGCTTGCACATGTGGCAAATCAGAAGTGTATTTCTATAGAATTGGGGCATAAGATAAAAGGAGAAGAAAGCAAGATTGAGACTGTTAGTCAAGCGATGCAGGTACCTAGGGGACTCCCCTTTACATCTGTACCGATAGGTCAACGGGTATTCTGAAGAGGTCGTCTACCGTCTTAGGCGATGTTGCGAAAGGTTACATGCGGGCATTCACTAAGTCTTTTCTCTCTATTCAAAATTAGCAGCTACTCCTTTTATGCATTGCAAGAGAACTTACTACCGGTACATGACTCGACCGCAAAAAAAATAAAATACTACGAAAATTATTCTGTAAATTTTAGAATTTTGGGTTTATAAAAAGTAGAAGTTAATTTGATTTACCTACCACTGCAAATTCCAGCTAATGGATGTGATCAATATAATATCACTTTTAGGAGTTTAACATAGGAGAAGGATTTTGAAAAGAGTGTTAGTGAATACTGTCACGTGTTTCTGACGAAACGATTTTATATTTTGAGTGAAATGTTTGAAATGTTACGGAAAAGGCCCACTATCTGAAAACTCAAAGCAGTGGAAAAATCCCACTAAGAAGAAAAAGATTTCGAAACGGTATTCTGATTTTCTGCACCTGGAAGTCTTTCAAGCTGTAACAGTAACAGTATATGCACTGGTTGCAATTACACTGTCAAATAATTTCATTCCACGAATTCCATTAGATTTAATTTGGCAAGTCACTCATATAATAATGACTTTGACAATGAAATTAGTACAGTGTAAACACAATGAACTCTGCATCACAGAAATGCAGTCAACAAATTGACACTTTGATAACTTTTAATCGTGTTAACTTAACTTTTCATAATTGTTACAAAGTTCCAAATTTGTTCAGCCGTTTAGGATATACGAAAGCACATAAATAGTCGATGAATGGGACTTTGGCAGACAAACTGAATCATTAAAAGTTATGTTGTACTGAGTCCATCGCAAGTTCTTTCACAAGTCCAATCACAGGTCCTTCCACAGCACCAGTCACAGCTTGTGACTTGGATTGTAAATGGATGTCTTGTGGTGGACTTGCAAGAGACTTGGTTTGCAGGGACTTATGATCGACTCGACACAGAAATTGCTATATTCACGCAACAAAAACGATGTCTTAATAATCATACATGAAATCAGAAAAATAGGATTACTCCTCAGCATGTTCTTGGGTGTGGAGCTTCAGCATCTCCTTTGAAATCAACTTGCAAACAAGAATTGCTCGTTTTATTTTAATTATAGGTCAAGTGATCGGACTTGAAAGCGGCACAAACTCAATTCTGATTTCTCGTGTTTACTGGGGCATATATCTAGATGATCAAAAGTAAACGAGATGAAATATAGACCAAGAAAACTTAGAGTGTCTTCTTTAAGATGTAAGCTATAAATACCGCCAGTTGACATTCTGTGTTTAAAATTTGACAGTATTGCCCGTGCCATTTTTGGGACATACCGTATTCCATTCATACATTCGTGGAAAATAAAGCACACGAGGCAGCTTGATTCCCAAAGCCTTGCGGGAATATGTAGGGAATTTCGTTTTGTCTTAACACGCTCTAAGTAGGGTATATGTCCTAAGTATAGCCACCAACATAATCTGTCAGCGTTCAATTAAGGAGAGTATTTATGGTAAGTACTCCCACTGATGAATTTATTCATTGATGACATTCTTCGCTTAGTAGGTCAGCAAGTAATAAGACTTCATTAGTGCATGATTAGTGGGTATGAACACTACTCGCTATATGGAAATAACTAAAGTGATGATTCTCGAAGCGCTGAATTCCGTTCAAATTCGGTTCTCAAGCAAAGAGATGATGTGCTGGTACGACAAAATTGCTGATATAAATCAGAAAGCTTTTTCTGATACTAGTTCGAATACCTAACTTAAGAAACCTTAAAAATACCAAGTTGTGATATTGACTTGCAACATCTTTCTATAGAGTTGCCATAAATTCCATCCATATATAGAATTAGTTTTTGTTTGTAACTAATTCTTTTGATTGACCGTGTTATTTCAATCATTTTATTGATATGCATTTAAATGCAGATATGAAAATGGTTTATGCACCCTAATTGCACTTGATTGACCGTGTTATTTCAATCATTTTGTATCAATCTGCATTTAAATGCAGCGATCAAAATGGTTTATGCATCCTAATTGCACTTAACTTGCTTTATATTTTACAGAAAGTCTTAACCCGAACCAATGGTCGCTGGCATATCAAGGATGACCAGCCATAGAAGTGTTTCGAAATGTAACGCTGTAAAGTAAATATGAAACATCCTTTGAATATCTTAGTGCACCGGATATAAAATATATTTTGCTCCAGAAAATCTACACAAGACATTCATTATTACAATGTTGTGAATAATATATATGCTTGTATTGACACGCATTATTGAAAACAATGCCACACCAGAATAAATGCTATTTACAAGTATTTACAAAAATAGACATACACGGACTTGTATTTGAATTCTATGAGCAAAAAGAATTCGGCCTTGTCTAAACTGGTATACCAACTCAAGTAGTAATACGTTTAAGGAATTGACACAGCAGTAGCACGACGTCTAAACCGAAACGAGAAACCTTATGTTTCTTGTGACTTATTTATTTCGACACCTTACGTTATGTACTTGATTCCAGCAATTCTGACAATTCTAATTTTGCTCAAGGTGTTCAATGTTATTTTTCTCTAACAAGGCGTGTTGCCTTCAGACAGTGTGTGACTGTGGATAGTTACCGTAATATCAGGAAAGACATTAAGATTCATTACTTTTATTACAAACATTCACTGCCTTCATAATGTAATTTGAGTTTTTTACCACACACGAATCCTTTTCATGGAGACTCTCTGTTCCAACTTTACCACACATCTTATCCTTCACCACCTATTTTACACATCTCTCTCTCATTTCTGACTTTCTGTGATAAGTTGGGCAAATGTACGATGTTTGGCCTCCGCAATTTGCAGATTATTTTCGCAAATGACTGTTTCATGTGTACTCACAACGTGGATATTACAAACCCTACATGAAAGCAACCAATATCAGTCTTTACACAACCATAGCTTCTTCAACGACAAGCAATCTGAACTTTGAAAAAGTTGGGTGATCTCATCATGTCTGGCATGGGCTCCGTGTCGGGGAGTTTCTCCCCAGCGGGCGTCCTAAGCTGGAAGCGCTGCAGGATGCCCCCCAGGAACATGAAGAGCTCCATCTTGGCCAGGTTCTCCCCAAGGCAAGCTCGGCGGCCGATGGAAAATGCCATGAAACTCTTGGGAGTGAAAACTTTGCCATCCTCGTCTAGGAAGCGCTCTAGGAAGGGAAAAAGAAAAAAAGTCCGACAAACTGTTTTGTAATCTTGTCATGAGGCTGGGAACCAGTAATCAAAACGCTGCAATTTTTTTTTTTAAGCACCGTGGTTCAAAGCATATAACCAAAGGAGTATTTCTCCACCGGCTTTTTAGAATTAGAGAACACAGCTTAACGGGAAACGTCAATTTGGACGATTGTCCCACAAATCAAAAGTTTATTCAGACTTTAATACTCATTCAGCGCATACATTTGTTTACCCAAAAGTTATTTACCTCCCCTTTACTGATACATGTCTTAACAGAGATATGTGCACCGTAAGAAGATATTTTAAGCAACTGAAAGATGGGCGAGGAGTAATAAAAGGGATAACCTTTGAGACTGATGATTCCAATTCCGACATGGGGAAATGGTTCTGAGCGTGCTTGGCATTTCACAGCACTTGCAGGCTGCGTCCCTCGGTTACATTTATTAGGTTCACGATTTCCATAAAAGATAACAGGCAGTGCCAGTTGGCATCACAATGGCAGATTGGACATCTTTTAACACTGTTACCGCTGGCGTTTTCGTTGATTTGTTAGACTCACCTGGCCGAAAGCTCATGGGATGCTTCCAATATTTAGGATTGTGATGAACCCACCACAGGTTACAAAAGACTGTTGAGTCCTTGGGTATGTCATATCCTTGCACCCTATCAAAGACAAGGACGACATTAACTTAGTAGAGAATAGAGAGTATGTTAGTAGCATTTGCACGGTACAAGAAATCGTTTTACAAAGAGAGATGTTCAATTATTCCAAGTCCACTTTCCATCCATGTCCTTTGCAGGAAGACCTATTTATTTGAAGACGATGACAAAGCTTGCCCTACGCTTTTCGTGTCTAATCTGCAACGTCTGGGTATTCGATTCAGTAAATATTACACCATGTTGAAAGGCTAATGTGATTTCACGATATGCCAGTGCATATTTGGCCAAATGTGTTTGGACCTACTTGGTATCACATCTTGTCCTCCTTGGTCCATTCATCGAAGAGAAAGAACTACAACGTAATGTCTCCATTATGGTCGCCTCCAGGTACGGAAGCTCATGACGGTCGTCCCAAACAGGCAAGCGTGTCCCAATCTTCTGTGCTAGTTCACGTTGAATCTTATCTTGTACCTAATAAAAAAGGAATTTAAGAGAGTAAGAGGACGAGATTATTTAGTGTATGTTGGAATAGTATCGCAAATACAATAATGTATTTGCAAAAACCTCAGCAAATTAATTCGCCTGCAGTCGGCCTATACTGTATAAAAAGAGCGAAAGAAAGAACATTGAAAACCGCATTCATAAAATGAATTATCCCTGACATAACACACGGCATCGATTTCACGGTGGAATGTTAACCAATTTGATGCTTAGTATCTTGAGTCGATCGGTATGTCATAAGACAGGGTGACTTGTATAACTTTTTGCTTGCAGTTGTATGCTATGCAGCATTCAGATGAGATTCAGTGACAGTCATGGCAGTACTGACATTGATGGGATACCTGGGATGCTGATGTTGATGCAGAGAAGTAGATTAACGAGCTTATTGGGATACATGAATCAGTGCATTCAACGTAGAGTTTGTGAATGGTATTGGTGCTGAATTTGTAGAGAATCTGAACCCAGAACAAGTGCTCAGCAAAAACTTTGTATTATCATTTACCTGTGGATTGTTTAACACGTAGATTATTGCCCACACAAGTGATTTGTATGTGGCCTCGTACCCTCCAACGAAAAGCTCCCACATTGCCATGACAACGTGATCTTCAGTGAGTACGCCTTTGCAATCTCCATCAGTGCTTTCAAGCATGGTGGCTATGAAGGCATCGGTCAAGTCCCGGATGTTGTTGGGGTCGAAGGTACGGAAGTGCTCGTCGTATTTTTTCTGCAGAATGGAGTCACGTGTCTCGATGATCTCTTGAACCATACGAAGTTTCTTGCTTGGGAAGATCTGAGAAATAAATTTAAAAAAAAACGCATTATAAAAGATCATTGAAATATTCCTTTTCAGTTTTTGATGATTTACGATTAAACAGGCAGGGATGTCTGGGAATTTGGTCAAAATAAACCCAAACTGAATATGAATCAATCATGACACATTTTCAACGTTACTCAGGCTTTTATGGCTTTACAAGAGTACATTTTAACTTGGAGTTCGATGGCTTATCCTGGTGCAACAGTCCTCAACTATACCCTAGTTTAACCTCAAGCCCTGTAAAAAGATTAGCCCCACTTGCACTTTACACAATCACAAAAACAGCCAGTCTTCTGATGGCTTTGCCTGCGATCATACTTTAAGCCCTAATTGTTGTTATGTGGGGCAAGGTTAATCCTAAATGTCCCTTTTGATGTGAAAAGTTGTTCTTTACTGTAGCGATTTTTCAGATTGAAGCCATCATTGAGATGAATGGACTCTATGCCGTTGAACTTGACTTGGATACACGAAAAAAAACGAAGCCAACAGGATAACAGGCAAAAATACGGTCAAAAGGAGAGAATTGTTCATTTTGCCAGGCTGTTCAATTTTAGAAGTAAATGGTTCAAAAAATTTACGGTGCGAAAATATAAAGAAGTTACTAGCGTGGGAATGACAGCTTCAAACAAAAGTGAATCGTGTATTTAATCTTATGTGGTATCAATATAGCCTCAAAGCAAATGTTAATTATAATAAACAAACAATAAAGGAAAAACGAGGCACATTAAAAACAAAAAGTTACATTCAATTTGATTTCTTCGAGTCTTTGGGAAAGCTTGTGTCAAATGCCGAAAAACAATGGCCCTTTTCTTGATGCCTCTTTCAACGAGAAACGTATTAGGAAGTGGTTATGTGAAAATAAGCATTTTAGAGCACCTTTTTTTATTTGTATAAGAACTTGAATTTGCTGTCAGTTGCATGGCCTATCAGGGAATAATGACTATCAAATTGGTATTGATAGTGTATTAACTTGTGTGGGTTTCCCACGGTGTATGGTTTTATTGAGTGACGTTTTCACACTAACACCTGAGCAAAGTTGACTCAACGAATGCCACCGTTTGACTCACCTTCAAAGCAAACCTACCTATGAAAACCCCGTCTTACGTCGCCTTGTATAATGAGCACTGCTTAGAGCAGTGCAGGCAACTGTAATATAAGTGCAAAGCTATCAGAATGGCCGACTATCTCCAGTCGACAAGTTGACCTACACACTCGTCTGCAACTCGACTTTTCAGAAATCAAGTGTGTGACCGGGTTTTGAAGAGATTTTGGTGTTATAGTCAATATTGGCCATGAAAAGTCAAGGGTAAAGTTCAAGGGGGTACGTTTTCCTCGGTGTACAAATCCAATCAAAGGACATGAAGTCGAGTCGTTCGAGATAATGTACTCGTCTGTAAAGTATAGATTATAGAGTTGCCTGCAGTGTGGGAACGATCGAGACAAGTCACAGCGTGGTTGTAAATATCATCCTATCAGTCAAGCACCAAACGACTTCATAGATTGAATTGGTTTTATTAAAAAACAAATTTAAAAGTATAAAAATAACCTCCAGTAAAACGTCCTTGTTACATGTAAATGAGACTCTTGGTATTGGTATACGTACCGGCAATGTTATGACGATAACCCTCACAAATTTAAATAAAATGGTGCTACGCAATAAATCATGTTGTGTAGACTTGAATATACAAGTTGCCATGCTGTTCCCACACATTGTTTTGAATAACACAGGAAGGCTGCTCTAGCTCAATTTGTATTGTTAACTGTCAATACACGAGTGATAAAGTGAGATACCACTGCACTTTCACTATTGTCAGGTTTTGAGTGCCGTGAAGCATGGTGCATTGTTCCACTTTGTGAAGCGCTATGCCTTTTTATGGGCATCTATTGTGCTATCGATACAAACTGTGATTCAACACAACGTTTTTCACACACCAGAGCAGTCACAGCTGTCATCTGCTCTATATCCTGTGACATATTACGCAGATAATGGACCCGGGGCCTTTTAAAGTTATTGTATTGTTCGTTTTTGGAGTATTCATTCACTCGCCGCGTTCAAGTCAATTATAAGAATAGCTTTTTATAGTGTGTGCAACAAGCTTTTTGCCATGTTTCCTTTTATGCTGTTATGGAGTGATCAGTGTAAATTAACACTTACAAGTTCATTTTTATTTGAAAATTTAAAAAAACCCGATTTATTCAGTGGGTATACACAGAGAAGTGATGCCATGACACAGTTTCAGGTGCAGTGTCTACGTGTTAATATTTGACAACCCCCCCCCAAGTTCGATCTCATCTTTCTCTTTAATATCATCCGAAAAAATCTTCAATTCAGAGAAACAACTCCCAGCGACTTCCTAAAATTGCCAGATCCACACAAATCCTCATAGGAATGAGCAAAATGAGTGAACAGACTGCCAGACAACACCCGTGTTTTATCAAACCTTGTTAACGTCCCAAGGAAGAGTACCGACATCCCAAGATAAGGCGGGTTTTGTTAACATAAGGCATTAAAGGCAATTTAAAACCGCAAGGGACAACTGATAAGACGGTAGACTGAATGCAGGAATTATAAAGTCAATAAAAGTAAGTTACCTTGAGCGCTGGAATGATGTCTATGGGATCCCCGGGCTCTAAGACTGCGGCAAACTTATTGTTGCAATCCAGCATCTGCTGATAATCTGTGTCCGTGATTTCATAACGCTGTCCGAATGTCATGTCACAAATGACATTAAGGACAGACAGATTCAACTCCGCACTGATGTCAGTGTACATGCCATCTTTCTTGGACAGTAACTTATTCAATTGTGCGACTTCTTCTTGAATCTTAGCTGAGGTCGGCATGCAGTTGTACCCTTTCATGTTCCTCCGGATTGCGAGTGCTGTCGTTCGTCTGTGCATGCGCCAAGATGGACTGTAGTCACTGAAAGCTATGCCACAATTATTGCGAGTCATAAGGCTGACAGAGTACACATAGGGGCGGCCCGAGAAATCTTCCGAGCGATGCAGAAAGGCCTCCCGTATGACATCTACCTCGGACAGGACCACAAAGCGACCCATGGGCAGCTTCAGTGAGAAAATGCTTCCATACTTGTCTGCTAGCTCCTTGAGTACCTTGTAGATTGGCCGGTTGCTCATGAAGACATTGAAATTGCCAAGAAGAGGGATAGATGGCGGTCCTGGGGGTAGGTTTAAATGCCTTCTTGCTCTCCAGCTCATGAAGTTGCAAACAGCAAGAAGAACGACCAAAAATACGACAAGATCAACCAGCACCATGTCTGCTATTTGACAAAATTAGTTTCTGTGTGAAAGACGGAATTTGCGCTGGTGTGCCAGGGTTGAAATACTGTTGATCGATACAAATCAACCTCGAGGCCACTCGTCTAACACAGGTGATTCCAAGCTAGTGATAACGCTCAACTATCCGGTAGGCAAAGTACACTTTGAGATGGCTGCTGCTTACGAATTTGTCAGCAGAGTATTTCGCTTTGGGGGAAATCTACGATAAAATATAGCTCCTCGCTGGGAATTTATTGCAGATTCTGACAAAACAGCTTCTGTTAATTCCAAAATATTTCACCAGTTTTATACCAGCGGGTACCTCTTGCTTGCGATGCTAACGTCGATCGCTAGTAGCATGCAGTTATTATCAATGACTGTCTTTGCTGTCCTTGTACATGATTGGTTCATGAGTAGTCCACTGGAACAAGCACTTATGCAAAGAGCCACTGAGATGACCAATCACAACGAAGCTAACACACCTGAGGTGGGTCAGTGCGCAAAACCTCACTCATGTTGGTAGTGACTCCTCGGAACGCCGCGTAAATGAATATATGACCGTGTACACATGCGCTGTGCAGTAACGGCAAACAGGCAAGTACGTGGCCTTCATATCGTCTCACAAACCGTGCAAACACCAAAGAAAGTACACTCACCCCTAAATGTACTATTGCCAACTTGTGCCTATCACGCACCCCAAACTGTACTATTGCCCACCAAACTGGCACCGTTTACGTACTATAGATGCTCGGTCAATAAGGTAACAATATTTAAATACCCGTGGCACCCCGTCGGGCCAGAAGAGAAGAGTACTTTTTACCGTTCCTTCCCCGCCTTTCTTCCTTTCTTTTGTTATATATAGAAAATAACACCCTAAACGACCACTTGTTGGGCGCATTGTGAACTTAACAAATGAACTCTTGCAAGATTTGAGTCATCACAGCCCCTGAGGACCAACATTTTCTCGGGGACATTAAATTGACAAACCTTGCAGTATATTGGAGATTATGCATTTACGTATGTTTGCGACATCTGCATACGTAACTATGCAGCAATAGATCGTGTGTACACGTATTCGCAACGGGCTTACTTCAAATCCATCATGTTGTATTGAACACCTTTTAACCATTCGCATTGTGATCACTGCGGGCTGATGACACCTCAGGTAGTTGGGACTTGTCTTTTCTTGGCAGTGTTAATGTTCTTTTTAAAAATCTTCCCTTGAATCTCACCATGTAAGAATGGCATTCAGACGGTAAGCAAGGACCCCGTGTTTCCCTCAGAAGAGACAGGAAATCTGGCCAAGCTCCCCGGAGCACGCTTTAAGGAGCTGCTGTCCGCCAATTAAATCACATCCAGACCTCCCTCCACGGACTATAAAGTACAGCTACATTCCCTCCCTAATCGGTTGACCTACAAGGCGGTGCAGGTTCAAACTGCCAGGCAAGTCGATTGCCATTGGGCTAATTAACCGAGTAAAGTTAGACGTGTCTCGGTTGTAGTCATGCAGGAGTCGCAGTAAACTTGGCTGTCTGCAAACTCTGCTGTCATAATTCTTGGGTAGATAGATCACCGCCGGGGACAGATCTGCGGAGAGATGGAGGCATGGCCTTCATCCAAAGTTATGAGTAATATCTAAAGTGTTAACTATAATATTGATGTAGGGTTAACTCACTTCTTTTCCATCTGTTTACAGATTTTAAATAATAGCCGACAATGGTGCACTAAACCCGAAGGGAAAAAATCGTTCCAGGTTAGTCACAGAAAGTATATTAAACTCTAACCCGTCATCTTAGCAACTGAAAATATCTTAACATTTGATTTTTGTGGTTCACATGGGGGCGGTATGACGGAGAATACATGTTGGCTTAGTCGGGACTACAGCATAGTGCAAAGATGGAGTGGCGCAGAACACTTCACGCAGTCAAATCATGAATCTTGCACAATACGTAAAAGGCCAACACTTTTGGGCAGATTAAACTTACCTTTAAGTTACATCACCATTATACTAATTGACGATCTAATTTCTCCCCCAACCTGTTTCTATTTGGCCTCACACTTTTGTGGCGTATCCGGCGGGGGTGGGGTGGAATGAGGGCTGTGGGGGAGTTGCCCCCCGACATGTTGCCTTTTTATTGAAAGCGCTTGCAATTGAGAAAAGAGGCTACCACCTTTCTTTGGAGAGGGGCAATAGGGATTCTTTTACGGGTGAAAAAAAAATGGCAGTATTTTTAGAAACAAGACCTGGTTCAGCTTTTGATAGGCTTCTCCTGTTGATTTCCTCCTTTCATTAATTTTGAATGACGATGCATTTCTAAAGAAGAATTTAAAATAATGTCGCTCAAAGATATGAGTGGGATTAAGACAGGCCTTTTGTTCCGCCTACCGAAGAAGGGGCCAATAACACGCAAAAAGTACAAGGTGAAATTGAACGGACATGACACACGCGCCCTACAGTGGAGCACACAGACGTTTCAAACCTCACGGGGAACTAGAGGAAACGAAGTTGTAGGGCGTGCACAACTAAGCCTGGACCAAAGTTACGGAACAGGTCCAACTCCCTGAAAAAGTACAAGCGACCACGGTGGGTGCCCAAGAAAGAAGGTGCTTGGATTGTGGATTACCAAGCATGCAGTTTCATTTCCAACATATAGAAACAAATAGGGTACAAACTTTATAAATAAACAACGCCAAAAAAGAACGAGGTCGAATGCTTCAGGCGTATTATACATAGAAAGCAAGCCACTGTCTGTGTGTGCGTTGTTACCTATGTCGGTGCTGCACTGCTCCGCAGCATACTGTCGATTATAAGTCTACTAACATCTATGCCTCAAATATTACATAGGCCCTACTGCAGTTTTCCCTTACAGATAAATCTACCTGAAGGAGTACCCAACAGTAGATGCAAAGACAGCATCACGGCAAAAGGGCTCTCAAATTTATTATTTGAAAATTTGTGAAATCTTCAAAATCAGAACAATTTACAATTGGAAAAAAGTGTATAGGCGTTCTGATATTTTTTTTTTGGGGGGGGAGATCTTTTACAAGGGATTTTGACGTAACATTTCAGCAAAATGCAAATAGTCCCTTGTGTCCAGAATGGTCATTATTGTATATAGTTGAATAGGTTATTGTAACGACTGCTTGAAAGGAAGGCTAGAATGCCAGGTTTCAATTACTGTTGTGGCGAGGCAGTTGTTGGAAAGAGCTCTATAGGTCTTGCGTTTAGTTCTTTATTACGAATTAAAACTCACCTCGTATCGATGTCGCAAAAGAAGTTGGTTCGAAATGAGTAGATAATCAATTTTGAGTTTGAGCGCACAGGTTCATGTAGGTTTTTCCCATAATTCTACAAGGACTACGACGTGCTCTAGTTTGAGTAGGTTTGTATAGTGTTACGTCGAGAGGTGCAATGTGTTCATTTCAATCTACGCTGGAGTTGTTGCTTCCGGAGTGTCAACCTGTACTTATGAGTCAGGAAAACGGCTTTAAACAACAGATGTGTCGGGGAACCACGGAACAATGAGCAAAGTATGGAATCGTATGAACTAGACCGGACTGCGGATCAGCAGCAGACAGCGATTGGAATATAAAGCAGATGGGAGAGAGAAACTGAATAGCCATGGGAAATGTGCGAATAAGATGTTCATACGGTCTACAGAAGATGCTCTATACTTTGGAGGTTTTGAAAAACTGTTTTGGAAATGATTATCTCCGTCTTCAACTGAGCTAAAACTATGCTTGATACGCAATTCTGAAATTCGAGAATAGCACAATAGACTGTATAGATAACGTGAAGAGTTGATAAACTAGCCGACTACAACAAACTAAAGTGAGAAGTAGCATTCCATGCAAAACCCAAAACCCATGTTTCCCACGGCTAGAACTATTGATATTTTGTTTTGAAGAGGCCAAGACATACGCTCGGAACAGACATTTACTTTGAAAAGTGTACAAGTACATTTTCAGTCAAAAGCAGGTATGCATCGCGTGCCTGCACTTTATATAATGGCGTGACATATCCTCGATCGTGAAGGTTCTTTGTTATTCATTCGTCAGTCCGCTAACACCACACCCTTTCAAAACAACTTCAAAAGGTCCTGGTTGGAAGTACGCTCATCCCTGGCACAACAGGGAGTTTCTTTGACGTTTCGTCCATCAGGACTAAAGCAAACTATCCCATTTGTGTCCTGAAATGTGAAGGGTGTTTTCATATTTTGAGCGCTGGATGAAATTTCATTGTATGCGGGGAACCGAATTTGATCAACAATCAAAAACCTCTCCTTCAAAACAGCTGTGTTTGTACCTGAAGTATGCGAGAGCATGCCAAAATCATATTTCACAGCAGCTCTGTTTTCTCAAATATTTCTCCAACAAAAAGCGTTTGTGAAACAGTTAAATATTTGCCCGAGTACATCAAACAAACATGTTTGTATTCCGTATAAAGTGAAGGTCCGGATGTGTACAGAAGACGGGTCAAATCTTAAGGCTTTAGTCAGACATGGTTTTTATCACTCGTTCTTTGGAAGTTCATGGTCGCTTAGAAAGTTCTCTGGGTAAAATTCTAGACGAGAGTACGATGGACCTCAGTTCAGCAATAGGAAAGTCAATAGTGAGGCGCCAACACGGCTGGAACGCAGCGTGCTTGACAATGAACTCACGCCACCCTGGTTACAAAACTCACTCGTACCCAGCAAGATCCAAGCCATCGTCATATTCAAATAATGAAATCACACTAAATTATGACGAGCTCATCTGTGAAAATGAACTCTGAATGACATGCAAATTATAGATTTTCCCCTTGCTTAGACGACAGCCTGTTCTCATTGTGTTGAATATTTATTCTTCATTGTTGATCCCATAGCAGACGACGCAGCCTTTCAGAGGCAATTGTTTCATGGGCGGACGATCCAAGCGAAACAAATACATAACGATCGGCAGCTGGAACAAACTCCTACTATGAATGATAGCTATAGTGCAGTTCCATGGAATTAAAGAGTTAAAGAAAATGGATGTCTGCAGCAACAAACGGTGCGGATAGCCTCGGTGATATTTTGTAGAAATCGGCAAGTCACCGAGGATCATCTTTCGACGGTTGTAAATACCCTTTCCAGGCCGTGTACTAGCTGACAGAAATATTGCAACAAACGGATGATGTATCACTTTAGTCAAGAGGAAATTTGTCGAAGGTGGAATTCATGTAAAGCATCCGATTGTTTCAAAGTTAACTTCCTCCCATCAGTTCCCTCCCTCATTAATAACAATAAACCATGAACTTGCACAGCGCATCCGGTTTGATCATGGTTGATATCACCCCAACATATTCCTATAGTTCTCTCAAGAGGACAAGGACTATTTTTACCCCTTAATGGCAGTCAATGACTTGCAAGAAGTACTCTAAGTAAAATCAAACCGCCTTGAGCTCGTAAAACCTTACATAAATCACTTCTGCTAGGGGGACAGGACATTCGATCCTTTGCAGATGTGACCAACAGTGAGCCAGCAAAATTGAATACATTGTAGAAAGGTCGAACAAAGAAATTGAAGACAGCTTGGGAGCTCGACAAAAATATGCCATTTAAAGTCTGCCTAAAATGGTGAGTTCTTCGCTCGGCATCTTCGTTCTTGAGAGTTGCTGTCGAATTGTGGCACCAGTCGACAGTTACTGTCAAGCTCATTCTCAACGACCGGGGGTGGGGGGGGGACGTCATGGCCAATTCTGTTCGTCGTGCTGATGTAAAATTGGGCTCACCATTTCAGTTCAGTTGGGGTGTGTGACTGGAAACACAGGGCCATTATAACGCCAACACCGCCAGCGGCATGACTAGGTCTACAGTCCCATCTTTCCATTTCCAAAAGCAGAACCACGGCGTGTAGTTCCAAACTTTACATCAGTTAGCTCTTGCGTATGGACGTTGGAACGTGGAGACGTGGCGAGAACATTTTGGGGTTTTTTTTGTTTGAGAAAAAATCAACCTGAAGTGGGATATAGTTTTGCCTTGGGGCAAATGCAGGCTTGAAGAATGTGTTCGTAGGTAAGATTTTGATAGTACCAGTACATACCGGTTGTAAAATTTTGTAATGTTTTGAAAGGTTCAGCTTGTAATCTAGGCATCTTTTGAAATTTGGATGACGGATCTGCAGACTTCGTGAGCCAAAAGGGGGAAAATCTATTTGTGGTTGTTAATTTCATTTTCCCCGAACTTGTGTTTACTGCAGAGGCAACTTGCGAAAAACTAATGAAAGTATGAAACTTCCTGTGTACAATAATTATTACCACATAGCTCAACAAGCGGCAGTTTCGTTGAAGCTTTCTCTGGCTGCACAAAGTCTGCAGCAGATACAGCAGCTACACAGACAACCCATTCCAAAAGACTGAAAATGTCCAGGCTGAGAAGTAAAATGGACTAACCACCTTGCTCTGTAGTTGGAGATGGACAACAGAAATTTCATTCACATGTAAGAATTCATTTCATGTAAGCTGTTGCGGGTGCCCCCAGGTACTTCACTTCTAAGTGCTCAATAACATCATAGACACAATAATGCCCACTGACCATGGCAAAAATATGTTCTGTTTGCTTTGATTTATGAATACAAGTTGTGCAATTACCAGTTATTAAAAACAATTTGAAAAGAAATGTCATAGTGCTACTGGCCATTTGTTTATTCTGAGTAATACGCACTGAACTGGACTCAGCGGGACTCAGGACGGTGCAGCGTTCAAAATCGTCAAAATGCAGCACATAAAGGTGATGAGTCCACGAGGCTTACTGACGGCAAAAGTCCCATGGAACCAGGGCACACTTCCCTATTAGCCTCAATGTGCGGTCGGGTTAGCTTTCAACCTCTGCAGTCGCTTAGAAGGCAAGACATACCATGATCATTTATCATCTTTGAAAAAAATTATACCAGGTGGGTTTCTGGAAGACCAGACTTTGAGACAATCCATGGATTTGCTAAAGCAGGCGTAACTCGAAAAAGATCTCAACATCAACTGGACATCCACTTTTCCCCAGGGGTCGCAGATGGTTACGATATTGTAGAGATTTTAAATCAACTGACGTCGCATTGATCATTTAACAAGTCGAAATGTGATATCAATCGTTATCAATGTAAAGAAAGGCTACCAGTATAACTGCCACAAAATGAACCTTAGGGCTGATGTTCATCCTCACATGACAAGTGGCCGCTGACATGAAATGCATATGAGTGTTTGGGATGATTTCCAGCCCTCCTCCATTGATTTTTTATGCCAGTGATCCCGCAAATTTACAGGAAATAGCTAGGCCTACACGGGTGTTTTTTATTCAAACCGAAATTCGAACCACTATAAAGTGTACCTTCACGGTAATTCTAGAAGACCTGAAAAAATAGAACAAACGTGGACTGTTCAACATGTTGCACTAGAAAACCGTCTTAAAGAGTGGGCAGTTTCGTGACGGGACATTCATGTCTCCCATGACTCAAATAAGGGCGACGAAATCCTTAGTTTTGGAAGATAAGACTGAAATGTGTATTGGTTTTTGTGATAATGGACCGTATATAGTCTTACAACTTACTTTAATCGTTTAAAGCCATATTGAAACAAATGCTGTTGCGATTTCCCAGTGATTCAACTCGAATAACACTATTCTTGATAACGGCACAGAATGAGGTGACTTGCTCGGACAAGATATTAGCATTTAATACCGTTTCATGCTGAAAAGCTTGTTACATTTCAGCTGTTGCGTCGGTTCAGTCGCCAGCACTGGCCTTGGATATTCCATAGGCCTACTGCCACAAAAAGGTCTATCTATTTAAAGATACCAAATCAATTATTCATTAACAGATCGATTTGCTTAATCACGTTCAGATATAAACAACCACCTTGAAATATCAGTAAACATTATGTTACATTTTGGACATGCTTTCACAATGTCAGATTCGTGGGTGTACAGTAAGCCCGGCAGTGTAATAGGCCGACAATCAGTTCAAATATGACAACACAGACTATTGGTTTTCAGTCAAACAGTATAGTGTGGTTTAAGGGAATTTTGCCCAGAATTCAATTTGGCAAAAAATGAATGGAAGATCATTTCTGGAGCTTTTCTGTTCAAGTTATGCATGATCGTAACTTGTAGATACTGTATAAACTTCCCGTATTCCTGTAATTTTTATTCTTAAACAACTTTCACGCGTGTTCTTTTGGAAACAGAAAGAGGCCATGGGTCATTCTCGATAGGGCACTTGGCAAAACTTTATCTCGGTAACGTCGTTACTGATGTGATGGAGTTTAACTTATCCATTCCAAATCCTAGTACCCATCCTGTTTTACATTCATGTTTAGTGCTCACCGCTTAATTGTGTTCCATGTTTATGATTCCGATGTCACGGGCTTCCACTGTAGGAAGCTGACCACAATAATGGCTTGTTACGTGAATGATTTCGCGAATACTGCATGACTAAAATTTCCCAGCATTTTCTTTACTTTTTTTAATTATTTTTTCTTTTAGTGAAGACTGGTTTTTGTGTTATCATGATCAGGCCTAGGCTGTGAAAGTTTTGTTTCCATTTTCTTGTTATGCTAGTGTACTTTGCTGTGCATTTAAGGATTATTTGGCATTAAAGCAAAACGACTGATCCAGAAACAACAAAAGACGAGGAAGGGCGTGGTCCTTGCACTAAGCTAATAATCCTGGATAAATAAATGACCACTCTGTTTCATGCCGTACGAGCTGTCACAGCTTGCATATTCGATGACAACTTAATTGTGCAAGTGATGACAATAGACTGCATTTCCTTTTTTTTTTTCAATTAACTGTTATCGCTGTTATAGTATACCCTCAATCACTGTCACCAACTCTACATGACTTTGTTTGGTTTGATTGACATTCATCCAACGACAGGAACAGTCTTCTAGATGTTATTGTATGTTCTGTTTATAGAAGAGAGGGCACGATGTCGGGACATCATGCGGTGGTTTATGACCCTTAATGCTTGCAAATTGGTGAACATGTCTGGGTTAATTCACTTCAAGTTGGGCCTACCACGCGCCAGCAGCCCGTCCGGCCTACATACTGCGTATCGCATTGCAATAGGACTGCAGTCCAACCCAAATAAAGTACAGCGAACCTGAGCTGCACTTTTTGGAGACCCTACACGTCTCTTCTTCTTAAGGGCCGCTATTATCACCGACCTACACCCTCCATGAAACAAACATTGTAGTTGAGATAGTGCAGCTTGTTTTCTGTCATGCGTTCTGAGCCCCTGTAAGGGGTTCGACATACCGGAACCAAAAGCGAGTCACTGTACTTTATGGGCTATACTATAATAAAAATACTTTGATTTTCATGTCGATGATCCAGCCTACCACGGAGACTCATGTGACCTAACACACCGGCACAGTTTCACGAACTTACTTGAGTTTTGCCAACAAAAACAAGTTTTAGTTTTTCCCCTGAAACCTCATTTGCTTACAATCTGAATGGGTTAGTGTAGTCAAGATTTTTTTGTCCGTTGTCAATGGAATTGTTGGAATTCTGTGTTTATCACAGAACTGATACAATACTGGAAAAATAAACAGGTACAATCTGTGGAACTGTGAAATATACAACACCTCAACTTTGCACCTAAATACACTTCAACACCTTGTTTCTTAAGGTTGAAGAGGTAGTTTCTCTTCTTTCCTTAGCACAATAGAACAGCTTTTTTTCGGAGCAAGACATTCATTTTGAAATCTGCACAGTAATGACATTAATTGTGGTATCACCAGAATGGAGTAGAAATCCTCTGTGTGAGTATACAGGTGCTAAAAGGCCTCTGCCGTGAATCTTTACCGACCTTTGAAGTACAGCGAAGCTTAACCCTTCTTGAGTCCCAAATTATTTTGACTAAAGAGATGTGGAACCATGTTATATCAATTGTCCTTGGTCACAAGAGGAGTTTGGTCGAGTCTATTCACTCTCAGCGACCATTTAGTTCTGGGTGGACTCACCTGTGTTGGTCGGCGCCGTGTCTAGTACCGTCGACTGTCTCCATCAACCGATGCCGCCTACCCGTCCTGCACCCGCGCGACGGGGATCCCCAAAAGTACATTCGGGGGTCACACAGCCAGCAAGTGTACTTTTGGAGAACCACGAAGTGAAACCCAGACGAATGTCAGAGCCAATACCAAGAAACAGACTTTTCAAATTCTCTCACTCGTTACCAATTACGACTCCCATTGTGGAACTAAAGGCAACGTGAGTATTTAGGCGCTTAAGTCCTATACAGTTGATTAAAATGCGTCTCTCTCTGACATTACAAAGAGTTCAGGATGACGAACCTCTATTCCTAAGAAAAAGAGCAGTAGGCCTACTTGCATTTTATATCACTCTGCAATATCTGAAATTTTAACAATGAAAAGTTATTGTGCCGTGGAAAAAGAGACAACTATTGTTCTATCGAATAAACACCTCATTGCGACATATGCCCCTTCCAAAAGCCAAGATGGAACTGGAAATTTTGTACTTTGTTAATCATTGTCATTATTGATTGCTGCTTTTGTTTTATTTTCAATGATTATCATCTTCAACAGTTTAATGGCCAAGTGATGTATTGCATAACTTGGCGTCATATATATTGCGTATCCTGAGGGGTACTTTACCATGCGAGAAGGTTGACCTACATGTACTTCCAAGGCAAATAGTTGGCTTTTTAAAGCAGTTGTGACTGTGAGGGGTGAAGCATCGAATAGTTTCAATATTTAGTGCCAAGGTCATCATGAAGCAATAGCTGATTGGTTCCATAACCAACTTGTGCATGCACTTTGTTGTCTGTTTTCTACACGCAGGATGGCCTCCTTTATCACAGTTCCTGTATTCGTGTACATGTACATGATAATCCCCTAGTCTTGTAGCCATTTTTTTTGGGGGGGGGGTTAAGGATACCCATAGGGGCAAATGCCCTGTTGCCTCTATGGCTATCTAGCCAATATGTTCTCAGGGGGAGGGGGCAATAGTTCCCATGGGGGCAGTCCCCCCCCCCGGGCTGATATTCCCGAGATCTCCCAAGAGTACCTCATTCTATTCTCCTTTTAGTCACCTGCCAAAGCCCTTTTCGGCGATAAAGATGTGGCGGATATCCCCTCCAGATCCCCCACCTGACGAATTTGGTACCAGTCCATTTCTCGGGAAAGTCCAGCCTTGCAAATATCCCACTGCTTGCATGTGACGGTAAATTGCTCGAAATTCGTCAAATTCGTCCGGCAATATTCATTAGCGTTAAGGATAACCATGAGCATTACTCCGGATTCTTCAAAAGATTCACTCTGTGAACGATCAGTCGATGGTTTGTTTCCCTACTCTCTTCCTGATTTAGAGAATGACCTTGGAAATCTAAATAAATCCCTCATTTTTTAAGGACCAATGCAGCCATTGCGACATCGTGCTGGAACGCTGCTCATAATTTTACCCCCATTGGTTCCCCAGTTTTCCTGGTTATGGAAACTTCTGATTAATGGTCGTAAAGATTCCCACTGTGCGAGTGCAACAGTTGTTCCCAGGGCCACGGTATGTGATCAAAGGACAGAGGGGGAACTGTACAAAATCTGACAACACTGTTATCAGAGGGGGTCAATTGGAATAAATCAAATTCGAGTTCGCGTAAGTCCAAATTCAGTCACAACATAAGAAAGAAATACAACCCCTGTCCGGTATCTCTTTAGAGTCAAACCGTTTACAGTTTGAAACACCTGAAACTTTAACCAGTTACTGTTTGTTAATTGCTACTTAATTTACACCTTGCAATACTTTGTGCACGAGGAGTTCCCAAGTCAATGCATCAGACATCGGGGACTTGTTGCTTGTAAGCCCAAACCTAGCCGGTCCATTAAGGATTTGAGAGAAAAATCTTAACACCCCCTCCGCAAAAAAACCTAAAATTTGACGCAGCGATTATGTTCATATCTTTTCAGCAACTTAGCCAGACAGCAACCCACTGATGGTTGAATTGAGGCTCGGCTGACTTCTGCACCCATAGCCACACCGCAAGCTGGGTCGAGCGTCCAACGCAGCGTGCATATCAATCAACTGGCCGGAAAATTGAAAATGCCGCAATCAGTTTCAGTGAATTTGATATCATAAATACCACATGATAAGCTGTGATTGATATGTTGTGTGTATAAACTGCATGGAAACATCACTACATTAATACTGGTGAAAAGGGGAAATAATAATATTTGAAGGCTAGTTGTGCTGTTCACTTTATACGTGTACTTTATTTTCTACTTTTCAAAGACCCTCTCGATCAAGATGTTTCGTTTTTTTAAAAGCTTCAGTCGCCCAAGGATGGGTGCACCTCGTAAACTGGCATTCGTTAAGTACTCCCAATATGTCACTGATACGCAGCTTAAATGGCCGCTGACGTGTCCTCAAACTCCTGCGAGCTTAAGGGAAGTTTACGAATAAATCTCGTCATCTCACTGGTGCTTTGTTAAAACAAAATTCCAATCCACCAGCAAATGGAAGTTGTATTGCTCGGTTGTTTGACCGTGAGATAGTGAATATTTCTCCTGTGCGATTGAAGGAATAATTCTTTTCGTGAGTGAATCTGTCCTGACGCTGGCCACTCACACCTTTCCTGTTTGTCAGTTCAGTCACCACTGCAGCAAAAATACATGTACTAATAATCATTTAAGAATAGTTTTCGAAGTAAACAGTCTCTGTGTATATAGACTTATTAAGCCATGCGTTTTAAAACTTGAAGTATTCTCTCAGAAATCGACCTTTTTTTTTCTGCCCACACCACGAAGCCACATGATCTTACTAAGCATTTCAACTATGATTCCAGAAGATAGGCCCGCCATTTGGAGCGCGTCTGTGGCGCCGATCGTCTTTTCAACTAAAACCAATGTTGACAAATGTCTGAATAGTGAATTATTGCACGATTGGATTACTATTGACTGTTTGATGTTTAGTCTTCTTATGGAGTGGTCTTTATATAAATTATGAAGAAATGGCAACCTGCGTACACAAAAGGCCAACGACGGAAGGAGTAAACTCAGGCGACTGACAAACGAACTTATTATACATATCTGCATTTGATAGCACAGAAAGATCATGCTCACATATGGGCAGCATGTGTTCATGAGAACATTCAGAAAATTCAAAGTAATCAAGAAAGCAAATAAGCAAGCAAACAAAAAAGACAGATGACAAGTGTACGAGTATTGTCGTCGATATCAGGTAACGCTGAGACCAATCATACAGTCATGGACTTACCTTGACTCGCGCTTTGGAAGGCTCGCGTTATTACAGAAGGTTCAATGATAATTATTCCGATTCCAAAATTTTGAAGCCTCGAAACACATTAAGCAAGATGCATCTCTTTTCAACACCGCTTTCCGACTAACTCGAGCAATACATGTACAAGAGAGGTATTCTCTGGATAAATGAAAAAAAAAATCCCAAAAATAGCTCAGAAAAATAATCATGAGTCTTAACATCATTAACGTTGCCTATATTGCGATAAACATGAATCAGTCGTTGGCTTCAGCGTCTGGTAGAAGGTGCAGACAATGGAAACCTTGACACAGGAAAACAGTGCAATGACGTGTCGCATAAAATTGAAAATACAACGTAGTGTAAAACTTGAAGAAAAGCTCAGCAGGGCGCCTTCAACTTGAAAGAACGAGGAGGAGTAGAGAGACAGTCTACAAGGAAGTGACGCAACAGGTGAAAAACACACCAACCCAATGACCTTTTGCAGAATTATAAAGAAAATAAACTTGGCGGTCGATATTTCAACACACTGGCTTTTTAAAACTAGACTGAGTTTTGCCTTTGACGAAGTGACGAGACCTGACCAAACAGCTATCGGTTGCCTGAGAGAAATGAGACCATGTGAAGCACATGCCAAATTCTACATTACAAAATAGTTCTCTCTTCCGTTTAAACATGACATAACATCCTAAGTTCTACTGCATGGTGAATTGTTAAGGCGACTTAATTTGTGTGAATGGATTTTTTTTCCCAGTCGTACTGTTTTCTTTTTAAACATGGAGGTCGCACTCTGAACTTTGTCCATGTTCCTTGACATGACCAGCCAAACATATTCGTTAATATTCGTGAAATTGAGCACATCCTGTAATAATATCAGGGTCTTTTCCTGAAATGGATAAAATGTCTGAATTTTTCTTGGAGTTCTCAAATTACACGTATAAGCTTACATTGTTACAACGCAATCGAGAACTTGGCCACGAATTTGAGTTCTAGGGGAAAAAAACGGCTCTGATCTAAAAGTGTTGTAACTTTGTAAGAATATGTATGCCATGTCTTGTTGACATAAACCGTAACGATGCTGATGTCCGAGGCGCTGGAAGTGCATGCCATGCGACTTGTTAAAATTATGGCTTTTTAAACTTATGCATACGCCATTTACCAGACAGGATAGTGACCTCTTGGAATGAATTATTACCGAATTATTACGACATACACGTTCGTGCTGTACACAACAACCACTGAGTTGGTAGTACCCCAGGAGTCAAGGGTTTTGCAGGACCGAAACGAACTGGGCAGCGGTATGGCGTAAAACATCGCGTCTTAGGCAAAAGTCTGCTGAACAAACGTTGCGGCATTATACGTTGTAGTCATTCTTTTGCAAAGATTCACCACCTACCAATTACCATTAATTGATGGAGAGGTCGAATTATGTACTATTAGACACTTCTACCACCCTCACTCAGAAAATGCTGGGTTGTTTTGATAAAAAATACTTTGGAGGCACGGGTAGTTAACTGATTTTCTGGGCGTAAGAATGCCAGAGGCTTGGTTACCTTTCTCCATTTTTGGCCACAGTCTCCTGCCTGCCAGAAGAAATTGCCGACGGCGGCCACGAGGCTGCTATCATGCTTGCATCGGCAAAAAAGCCCGGCGAGAAGCTGACTGTCGACACGGTCGTTTCGGTGCGACCATGATTGAAATGTCACTCGTCAAGTAAGCGCAGACACATTGCGGTTTGTAGCCGCCCCACCCCTTACCCAGTACCTTGTCACCTAAGTGATTTGGAAATAAAATACAAGTCAATTAGCGGTGGTGAGAGAGAAGTGTTATAATTTAGAGTCGAGGTCCACCAAGGCAGAGCCGAACTGAGTGATGAGGAAAAGCTGGGGACTCTGCTTCAATAGCATACACACAGGAAGCACTTGTGCACTGTACAACACGGAGCTAAGCAACAGCGAGTATGATGTCTAGAGTGTACAAGATTGTTAAGGTTATTTATACTAGGAAGTCTAATTTGTCAGTGGACTGCTTTTCGGCTAGAGGCAGGAACAATGGAAAATAACGGCACTTATGACGCTGTTCACTTTTCGATGGATACTAACGATTATTTTAGATAATGCATGTTCCATAAAATTGTGAGTTAAATTCATTTTCTTATTTATCTGACGGAACAGATTTCTCAGTACATAAAATTACATCCGATGTAACTATGATTGATTTGCATAAAAACAGTATAATTACCAAACAATAACACTGAACATGCACCTTTCTATATATCAAGAAATTATGCTCCACGAGATGAGTACAACGGCTGTTTCATGAAACATCCAGCGTCATGATTTTTCTATACAGTATCAGATGCGACATGAGTGCTACTTCCATCCAAATGCCCCTATGGCGGCTTTGAACCATGCTTTCTTTGTAAAGACGAAATAGCCTAAGGTTAAACAGGATAAAAAGAGGAACTCAGATTAAATTCACGTAGCTGTTGAAGCAGATCTTCCCATAGATCTCGGCGGGGTCGAGGCAGTCAATTTGGCCTTTAACCTTTAAAAGTAAATTTCTTTTTATGAATGATTTCATTCTCCGTCATCGTCATCAAAGACCAACTTATTAATTCGTATATTAACGCAACCATTACACTATCTGTTTCAGTCCTTTTCCGGGCAGTATCTTGTGCAGGTTTTAAGCAATTAAGGGCAGATGGGGGGGGGCATGGTCCCCAAACAAGGGTCCATTTTTTAATGGGGAAAAGGCACTTTTTGGGTCATTTTCATTAAGGATGTAAAGTTCCGAAATGAAGCCTCCTCATAAGAGAGTCCAAAAAAGATACAGGAAAATATTTCCAAACCCCCCCCCGCCAAAAAGGTTTCCCCTGCTCCCCCAATAAACATTTGGTTCGGAATCTGTCTTTGGTTCTTGGAATATCTGTTGATCGCAGAACCAAAGTGTTTGGGACCAACAGGTGGGGTGTTAGAGCGGGTATCATAAACCTTTTGTATGTCCTTCAGATCAGTCGGTTTGGGGGAAGTTTCAAGTTCGATTACTGAACGTTACTTTTTAAAATTGAACTTTTTACGGATAATTTTTTTCTTCAAGTGAAGGACACGTCACTCTGTACCAAAATCTGCTAAAAAAATCTGCTAAAAACTTGTTTGAGCATATTTACTACTCCAATGTAAGATAGGAATGAAGGTCCGTGGATACAATTCCTCTAATTTCAAAGTTGCTGTATTGCGATAAATTCCCTTCTCCATCCCGGGTTTTACACACCCTGTTGGCATCATTGGAGAAGTTATCAAAAGTATATTTTCCTGCGTTACAACGTATAGCAGGAAAAAAATTGTCTGTATGGTACTGACAAGCTTACGCTTGAGTGAAGTCAATGAATAGAGGTAATTTGAATGGAATCGTAACTTAGCTGTGGGTGAAGATGGCCTAGGTGTGGCCATTCTAGCCTGCGTCCACCACAGCTATGGGTCAGTTAATTTTGACGACCAAGTGCATGCTCTATAAGTTTTAACTTGACGATACTCAAGTAAAATGGCATCTGCCAGAAGGTTTTCCAGAGTTGTTTTTCTCATAGAGTTTTTATCTCTGGTTTTTCATCCTGGGCATTGAAGTACGAATATTGGAATGCAATTACCGACGTATACGATCTTAAAAATTAGTTTGTTAAAACTGGAGTTATATTAAAAACTAAAATTGAGCTATTCAGTCAACACCATGCGGTTTATTTAACACATTGTAGTTGTATAAAGGTTGAGGATTGTATGTTAGATTATATGGAAATAAATTAACTGGCTCTATAGCTCGGCGACAGGCTACATGCAATTAATTGCATTGGGATGCATGTATCACAGGTGTGGAAGACGGAGTAATAACGCAACGTTGTGCGCTTCGAACAGACTGATCGGGAATTGCCTCTATTGTAACATCCTCCAAAACGTCAACTACATCCCTCCACATGGAAGAACACATTATGTGAATTTCACGAACTGCTGCAGAAAACCAAGGTGTGACCTTATCAGATGCACCACTTGAGGTGCTAATACGAGGCAAGCTACCGCCCGACGGAAGCCAGTCTGACAGGCTCGCCCCTTTGACGTGAGCTGGTGGAACCGTTCTTTGAGTCGGCGGCATGCATGGTGCACGAACGTGATCCAAGGGCGGACCCAGAACTAAATTGAAAACGCTTATGTGCATCCTTTCAGAGGGGTGAGGTAAAATGGGGGCGGAGGTTGTTATATACCGGTACGCTTCGTGAAGGAAGGGATATGAAAATACCGGTAGTCCCCCAATTTCCTTCCCCTTACTTTTTTGGGGAGAGGGGGGACACGACCCCATGCCTCCTTACCCCGATTCGCTGTTGCTACGATAGCGGAGATACAAAAGCAAGCTCACATTTACGTCATCTCTTCATTACGTCTACGTTTTACATTTTAATCGAGAATACAGCTGGAAAAGGGGACGCCGTGAGGGGTGTCGTTTATTTGAATGTAACGACCCCTCCAACTCATGCTCTGAATAAACAACACTTAGCACTTTGAGGTAGGCTCAGACCTTCAATCATATCAAACATTCAAGTTTCAAAATGGACTGCACTAATAACGGCCTTTTGGAAATCACTGACAATGAATTTATCTCTTAAATGCGGCAAACACCAAGCTAAAAGATGACAAACTGACCTAAACGAACCTCTCATTCAGCCATTCATCATATCGCTTCTTTGTTTGAGCTATCATTGGATAAATTGCTGTTAGTGACCTTGGTTAGCACTCCCCTCATTAGGTCATCTCGTCCCTTTGGTTTGTCTAAGCCCAGATTATTAATTATGGCCCTCTTTCAGGCCTCCTCGACGCGCTTTGCGTCTATCACATACATTCCACCGTTTGCTCTCATAATATTTAAGATCTTAGTGGGATTTCATTACTAAAGTCTCTTTTCCTCTTTCCATCCTGTTCAAATACACGACTAACATCGACAAATTGGGGGCGCCACACTATTTTGGGGGTAATTAGTACAAGGCAAGCTTATGCTTGAGACGTCGCGGGGATCACATGTTTTAGGGTGCCACGAATTGATTTAAGCCAGTTTAAGCATTTGTCGGGAACGTCCTACTGAAGCTATCCAAGAGCCGTAGTTTTTAACCAAATAATGCGGGAGATTCTAACTCGGAAATCAACCAAAATCGTGAAATACTGATTCAGTAAGTTTCTATGCATATGAAATACTAAACTGACCTAAATGTGGACAGTAAAATATTACAAAGGGATTAAGATTTTCACTGAAAGGGAGGGTGGCATTTTAGTTTCCCTGTCTGTTCATTTTAGGGTAGTCTTTTTCGTTTGGAGCAGTATTTCATTTCAAAACGACAGCCCATGAAACAGGCACGAAAATCCAAACTGGAAAAGAGTATTTTGCACAACAATCAATCAATTTCATAATCAAAGGGGGGGAGTTGCCACAAGTACACTTGGGAGCCGCGTAAGTACGAGAAATTTTATTTATACTTTCAAAACTAGACATCATCAATTTTCCGTTAATAGAAGTTAGGGGCTCTTTTGAACAAACTCAATAGAGCATTAGTGTTCTAAAGACTGAATAACAAACATATTATGTGAAGGAAATCGACTGACTGGTGACTTTATCACCTGTTCCCATCAAATGCTGTAGATAGTGAAGTTCAATGTTGCTGGTGCACGCCTGGAAATAAGAAGCCTGTACGTGATAGGCCTACATCACACCTACACCACTCCAGAATTCAAGTTTATTTGTCTTTGTCACAAAGTGGTATTTTATTCACTTAATTTCAGTCTTCTCTCTTATTTCATTTACCAATTCGTTTTCATGTATTAATTACTCCCCTATCCCCATCTAAGAATGATTCTGGCCCCTTGAGTAGCAAGGTATAAAATCTTTTGGCAAACAACTCGTTTGAATATTAAGATATAGTTCACTAAATTTGTTTGAACTCTGAATTGGATGCTGTGTGGCATGTGTGCTTAAACCACTCAGAATTAGTCTTCATGGAGTGTACAAGTATCATAATTGAGAACACTCAGTAGGCCTATTTATATGGCAGAGGTGCAGGCAATAAAAGAATTTTGGGGGAGATTTATTGAAGAAAATTAGGTTCAACTAATTGTGGGTTTGGAAGTAAATCTTAAGAACGACATTTTTAAAGACAATATTTATTTCAGGTATAGATGTAGGTTACAAGACTTTGAGCTTTTCTGATTGTATTTTGCATCCAAGAAATGTACTTTGTCTTGCGCTTCAAAATATAGGAGAATTTGATGTTTTATCACAATATTGAGACACAGGGGTTTACTTTTACAGTGACTTAATCTCTTCCCAAAATGTTTTTTCCTGCGGGGATGAAAAGGTGGTCAGAGGTCTGAATGGACTGGGCTCAAGACCTTTACTTATCCATAACTATGTGAAGTGAACACAACAGCATTTGCCAATTTCCTGTTTGGAAAGGTTCACAAAAAATTAATGTCCGCTCATGTTGGAGAATCCGATCCAGGTGGTGGCATAACTATTAAGGGAGCCATGGGAACAATCCCCACCGCTCAAGGCCCTCCTCCCTCTCAGGTATTACAGAAGGAAAAAATCTGGTGATAGTCCGCCTTGGTCAGCGTTTGAACGCTGTGAACAAAGAGTACCCCCTCCAGAAAAAAGAGGGCATGCGTGTGGTCCCCCTCCCCGCAAAATGTACCCCAATTACACTACTGCATCCAGTCACCTGATGAACGCCTACCAATACCTGATCTGAGCAGTTGGCGGTTGGAAAGCCAGTCTGGGGTTAGTTTACCTGGAATCTACCTAATCGTATCAACAGCGCCTGGGGAAACTGTGAAGATGCTGGTGAACTTCAGGGTGGACTGTCGACCGTGGACAATGATCACGTTCGGACAAGGACGTGGAGGTTGTGCTATACATGTCAATTCGGGGCTGTATGATCAATGCTACGCGTGGCCGAATACTTGCAAGTTGTTTAAACGTCAAGTTATTATGGGGGGGGGGGTTGATTAAAGTTTTCTTTGTAAATAGTTAATGTCGATTGTGATTGTTGTAAACTTCAATTGTAAATATTAGTTCGCACGTTTTAACCGTCTTTTGAGCTTTATTGCTTTGTCTTTTTATTTCAATGACTTTCCACTGCTGCTCTCCATGGGTCAGACGGGCCTACGGTATGACAACCCTTTTCCATTATACAGATCACTGTCATATTTCACTGAATGCTGCTGCTACTTTTGTATATTTTAAAGAAATAATTCTGAAGCACTTTTTCGATGGCTTGCCCGGAAAATGTGGGGACTGGTTTACCCCCTTTTAGGGAATGGGGTGAATGCAGCAGGTTAAAAATAGGTTGTGAGATCGACCTACTGATACAGGTATTTCTGTCGAAACAAATTGATTGACATATTTCATGGCAAAGAATGAAGCCTTTATTCATCGCTGGCTCGCGTAGTTGTATCCCCGGAGTAAATGCGCACGTCATGCCGGGAGGATGTTGGATCGGATGCATGCTTAGCCGCTGCCAGCAATCAATCAAAGTTTGTGAAGAGTTACGGTACCCGTGAAACACTTGAAAACGTCTTGGGAGTTTGTCATTTTAAAATGCACTCAACTCTGATACTATTCGATATCCGGAGGGGGCCTCCTGCCGGACACAGTAGACGTACACACTGCCGGAATGTGTGACAGCAATCATTTCTCCAGAGTTCTGTCCTAGATGTCTGCCAGGAAGCATTGTTAGTCCGGGTATGTTTTCTAAACTGGGCCCAAACTGCTGGAAACTTCTATCGCTTTGAAGCACGTCAACTTACGCGAAAGAAGAAGATGTTGGCTTACCCGCGATGTGTCATCAGCTAAGGACCGCTGGCCATCCTGTGCCGAATGAAGTTCATCATAAACTGTTTTCTATCGGTGTGGGGCTAGAGGGAAGATATAAATCTGAAGGTGCATGAGTAACTCATAATGTTAATTGAAATGGGTTCTAATTTGTAAGGTGCAGTCATTATAGGTGAGAAGGGCAGTTTGCACAGCTCGGGGGAGTCAGGAACATAGGCACTTGGAACTTACCTTACTTGTCTGTTGTTGCTATAAAGTAGATGAAAAAATATTTAAAAAAATAAAAAAAAATTGGGTTACCGAGGGGGCAAGAAGGAGAACTAGCACCCCTTGGAAACAAGTTTGTCAAGGCAAAAATAGCAACTAAACCCAAACCAAACAAAACCACACACACACACAGAAACACACCCACAAAACAACACAAAAAGAAGGAAAGGGGGTGGAGTTCAACAATTTGATTAAAAAAGACGTGTGAACTGATCTCCCCTTCCTTCCAGTGATAGTTTGTCAGTTGGCTGCTGATGACTGCTCCCCCGCCCCCGAAAAAAATCTTACTATACTCCTGATACTCAGAAAAATTCTTAGTTCAAGCAATCGTCCGATCGTGACCTGGCAATAAAACCAAGGTCAGTGTCCTTAGTCACAATTCTTGACCGCTTCATGGGAGGAATGCTGGTACCATGCATGCTATAAATCATTCAGTGTGGAAAAGTATGTTGGTGATTTCTCCGTGGTTTTGTATGGCTCGTCATTCGCACTAACGATGAGCTGTCAACACCATGGCAACTGAAGCAAAGAAGTAAACATCACGTGACCACTGTTATTTATATTTTCTACTTTTTTATGTTGCTTCGTGCTTACATTGATGGAAATATGCTCTTTCAGTTGAATGAATGCGGAGTTTTTTGCCACTGTTAGCAAAAGACACAGTGAGCAGAAAACTTTTAAGCTTAGACTGTAATGGTGGGTGGCAGTATCCTCCGAAGTATCCCTTTTGCAAGGAAACAAGAGATTGCGTGCTTTTACATGCAAACGACGTCCCTTTGTCGCACGACACCGCGTGCGCGCACCCAACCAAGCGCGCTGAGCAACTTGAAGGTCGTGCTCTGTACATAGACTTTATAATCGTATTTTTTTACCTGTGCGCACGAGACCACCGTTTCTTCCACCATCAGCGTATAAACTTGGGGTCCATAAGTTCACAATCCCCCACATGCCTTTCTCTTTGAAATCTGCACTTTGTCTTGTCGTTCAACCCCAAAACACAACAACTGGTTTACCATTTCTTTCGGTTTCGGCTATGACAGGTTCAATGCCAATGGTAAGCTATGTGCGGACATGTACAGTACAGTACATGTATACTACATTGAACATTAGTACGCTACGAGTTTATAAATGCACAGGTTGGCTCCAAGAACACTAACGATGTTAGTTATGCTACTTATAATGGAAGGGGGCATACTAAGAAACGGCGATCTCGTGCACACAGGAAAAATCACGATTAGTCTTTGTACAGAACACTAAAACTCTGGCTTTGATTCGAAACTTACAGCAAAAAAGATTTAATGGGATTTTCTACAGAAAAAAAAACCGGAACAAAGCCAGAAAACCTGGAAGAAAATGATTATCAAAGTCTCACCCTGTACATTTTCAATGACCCTTCAAGACCATTTGTGCGCATGCGTGCACAATTCTGAATTTATTAGTGAAAAGGGTCTATCCGCTCCGAGCGGAACAAAAGAGGGCGTGTGGTTTTTTTATTTAGTTATTGTTCTGTACTCACCACAAACATATGCTGCTTCCGAATATGTTGTCTAGAGCTAGGTCTAGGTCTTCGCTCCATTGGAAATGCGTGGAGACGTGTAGACAATAGACCTAGCCGTAGCTCTGGAAGCCCGTTTCGGACACGGTCATATAAACGCACTTACCGCATACGTGCGCCATGAGGCGCGCAAGTATTATGCGTGTTTGACGCGGAACATGCTGAGTAGGCCTTTGCGTAACTAATTCACTCCGGCACGTATGGTCTTTGCGTACACGCAGAATGCATGCCAGAAACCCCTTGTAACCACCTGTCTTTCTTTTCCGCCGATTGCAGGTGCACTTCAGCTTAGGGCGGATAGGGCTCTGGGAAGGGCTGATGGGTTTGCACTGTGATTGGCTACATTGTGTACGACCTGTGACCACGAGGTTATCACTTCCTGTCGGAGAAGCGTTTCTTGGTTTGCCAAAGGCAGTGCTTTTAGTACGCGGGCAAAGCGTATAGAGTGCCGAAGAGAATAGGCCTACGTCACACGCACATTGACGTGTGTAAAACGCATGACGGCGAGAACCAGCGCATGAACCAACATGCACGAGCACACCATTGACAGTGACATCATACTTCGGTACTCTATGTCATGAAAGCATGACCTTGGTACAGTCACCAACGCTCGTGTAACGCATTGAGCGAGCTCGCGCGCCTGGCAGAAATTTACCCACAATGCTCTGCGCGTTGTTAGCTGTCACCCCCTGTGACGTATATCCTTCACAAAAATCTATGCAAAGCCAACTGCCCTTCCCAGCGCCCTGATGCGGCGCTGGGCAACGAGCGAATGGTTGTGTCAGCTTGTGCGCCGTGCACTATGTTGAACTTCTCCCCTGCAAACTGTCTCTTCTTTGCCAGTGAGGGGGTACTTTCGGAATGGAGCAGATGGCGAGAGATCTCTGCTGTACTCTAGTATGAAAAACAGTCAACTCTCATAAACAGGTTGACCTGCCGAATTACCTTGTGATAAATGCACTTCGAAAATGCAGTTAAAAGCTAAAGAATTCAAGAGATTGGGACCATGACAGTTTACTCGTCAAATCAGTGTTTTGTTATAACAGAAGTCCTTATAATGAGAATCGACTGTTCCCTGAAGCATGGTCGGAGATCCTGGGGGATGGAGGATAGATCCCCCCCCCACTTTTTGACCCGGGGGATAACCAGTATAGTCACCCCCCAGACACACACACACTTTACAAGATACTTGCTATACGCACCCTTACAGATTGCACCACCGACTATGTACTTGACGGCGTCACGATCTCACCTGGGATGGAGGCTGTGCCGAGCTTTCAGAAATCATCCCCCAAAAAGTTCCGCCAATGCCGTGAAACGAGGAAAAGCAATGACACCGATATCTTTTCAATCTCCAACCAGTATGGCAGGCTCTGTTGCAGGCCTAGGATTACTGGAATCTTCGGTCTCAGCTGTAGCAACACTTTAAACCTTTTTAGTGGCGTCTTAGTTTTTCGACCGTGACGCACAAACCAACCGTATTTTGTTTCTAAAGAGGGTGCGTGATGACGATCTGAAACTTGGGATAATCCGATCATGACCCGCGTCAAGTGATCTCGAATCATTAATGGCTATTTCTAACGCAGCACCGTGACTTTTTGAAAACAAGGAGGCACCCCTATTTTAAGTTTAAGTGACCCTGATAGCTTTGGTTTTAATATCAAATGTGACTATTTGAAACCACAGATAAAGGCCGTATACCGTGATCAAGAGTCAACAAGAGTTGGTAAAAATTGATTTTAAGGAATCATTACCACCAAAAATAAACTTGCTGAATCAACGATTTTCAGAATTCACGGAAATATTTCAGTATACATTTGGTGCCAGAAGTGTTGAAATCGTAATGATTATCTAAACCAGAGGCATGGTTGAATTGTTGGAGTCAGCACGGTAAAATATAAATAAACCAAAGGACGAGAAAAATGCTACACTGTTTGAAGGTATTATTGGAAACAAAAATTCTTGACGTCTTTTAATAAAAAAACGATCAGCTGGATGAGGTGCTCACCAGTTCGAGCTACCGTTACCCATCCATTTATAATGGCATGCATACACTAAAAGCTAAAGTACAGTCAACCTCAGGTTTTATTATCAATATTGCCATAATCACTTGGGTATATCTCACCCCACCCACTTTCCCACTCGTCGCTTATCGTTTTCTGCCCAAGTCGTCAAGTAACTTCTAAGATTCAACTGCCTCTTTCTGGAAATTCAATCTCATAGCTTGACGTATCATGCACCTGGAAAATGGTCTTATCTCTTGTCGACACGCAAACTTTAACTCGGAAGTCCAATTGCTCATGCCGCTATAGGAGTCAACGAATGGACGATACAATATCATGGCACTCTATTTCTTAGGTGCCTTATCATTTATTGCTTTTTACCTTGTACACACCGAAACTCTTTTTTACTTTTAAGAAGTCACGTTCATTTTGTGTCTTTTCCTTTCCACCCGGATGAGCCTTGGATGAGTCATCTAGGAATAAATGCCACAAGAGTACTGTACGTACTGTGCAAAATATGGGGGAAATGTTTGAAATCTTTTTCAATATCTTTACGCATCGCTCTGATTGAAAAAAACAAATCAACAAGACACCCTCCCTACGACTGTTAAAACCTCTGGTGTGCCACCTAATATAGGTGATGTAAATTAGAGCAACGATTGATGCTAGTCATGGTTGTATACAACCTGTGTTTTCGCCAGCCACTGAAGACGGGAAAAGGTGTGTGAGGGAGACTTCTCACCATTTGTCTCCAACTCAATTAAATTTCCCAAATTTACGCCAAGGACCTCCAAAGAGTGAGTCAGCGAAGTTCAACCTGAAGGTCAAAACCGATTTCTTCAGTTTCATATCTTTGAACTAAGCTCTCGACTTGAAAAAATTGCCTGCGGGGGAGGGGATTCGTAGCCGTTGGTAAAGGCGATTGCGGTGGTGTTTTTTTCCGCCGGGACAGCTTGTTATAGACCACAGGAGAATAACATCTTTGGTTAGGTGAAAACCTGAAGTGCAAGAGTGTCGGGCACGTCATACTTGTTCATTTATTTACTGTGGGGAGGTCTTATAGAGACCGTGCGTTCGGTAGCACAGCAGGCCAGTCGGGCTTTATATCGAGCAAGGTGTTACCTTGCCAGTAAACACTCTCCATCATTTCCAACCGAACGTCATGCTTGGATTTCAGTACACTCCTGTTTCTTGAAAATGTAGTAAGTTGATATCTGCTCTAAACACAATGATATACTGACTTCAGGAGAAGCATGGAGTTTGATAGGTGAAGTAGTGCACCCTTCAACCGGACAGGTAGTTTTGAAAATAAAGTGGGATTACGTATCCCTGAGAAGTACTGCCAACTCGGAAGATGGTGCGGTTCAGCGGAGAATGGTATAGTAAGAATTCGCAAGGACACCTTTGGATATGCACCAAGGCTGGTTGCACTGGCAAGGCTTTGAGCTGTGCAAGTGTAGTGGTCGATATGAAGTAAGGAAATGGTAGTGTTGCAAATGCCATCAACATTGCTCAAGGAAAACATCCCTACAGCACACCTCTAGTAATACAAATTATGTACATGGTGAAAGTACCCATGGAATGAATTGAAATCAACAAAACTGACCTCAGCTGGGAACACTGGCATCTTCGTTGTAACAGATTCCACCCATGTATCCATGTACATGGGTAGAAACCGTCGCAGTCCCTGATTTAAGTTCATCTCTGGCGAACCAAAGAAATCCACATTAAGAATAGGGAGGTAGGGACCGAGTTCTGGGGAGTTTTAGGGCTGCAGATGGGTGTTGGGTCAGGGAGGCAGAGGAAACCCTCGAGTCTTGACGACGAGATGAAGACTGGCCCCCAGGCTACGTCCACGTACCATTACGTCCAGACTTTGTCCAGACCTTCCATGCTTCCGAGAGGCATATCGAGGCTCCTTTCTGATGTATTTAAACGAGCCAATATCCATCGACCCCCTTTCCTCTATCATTGCAGTACACTGACAAGTAAGAATCGAAGAGCCCCCTTCCTATTAAGGTTATTAATGTAATGACAGGCCATCTGTTGAGGGGGTTCGCTTAAATTATTAGTTTAAGGATGCCAAGGTAAAGAAAAACAGGCAGATAGAGCCCAAAAGTAACTGTCTGAATTATACAGTTTTATTTACGCGTCAACTTAGGGGGTTCAAATGTCCAGGTTTGATTACAATTAAATGATTCAAATTCTTTGTAATTCCTACATTGCTATACTCTTATATTCAGCCAATTCCTTTATTTTCTTTACATGTAATTCCATTTTCCCCGAATGCCAGGCCGGTGTGCAACTGTGGACTTGGCCTTCCAGACAGCACCTAATAATGAACAGTGTGTGGAGTAAAGATCGAAACCCTGCTGTAAAGCATACGAGTCGCCACATAAAGAAACAGCTGAAGTACATGTACATGTACATGTATAATGTACAAAATCACACGTACATGTACATGTATATGTACGCTTCACGTGGAACTTTCACAATCAAAAGGTGGTTACTAAACGCTTCAACATCACTCATTCTACGATTTGCTGTGACCCCAGTATTCATCAAATCGGGTCAGACACTATGAAATCCTAAGTTTAACAGGTAAAGAGACTACAAATCAGCTATTACAAAGTCAAAAGCTAATTTTTGTAACGACATTTCGATTACAAGATACTCACTTGCTGCCACACTGAAAGGAAGAATGCACTCACCCAACGCACTATCTCCGCGGGTATTGGCTACACATTTCTAAGGGTTTGGCTGCGTACCAAATAAACTACGGTGACCCCTAAAACACGTTTCCCTACATTAAAATAACCCTGAAAACACACACAGTTATGTAAAACTGTCAAATGGTTAATGCCCCCTCTACATCTCAGCTTAAGGATGCCACAAACTGAAGACGACTAATACACACTATCAAGCGACCCGAAACTTACAAGAGGTTTTGACTCGCGGACGGAGGGTTACTTCGGTAACTTTATGCAGATTACTAAAAAGCCTCTTCCAGTATCAATCTAACAAAATTTACACCTTACAGCGAACGGTTCTTATCAGTATCAAACCTATACGCCGCAAAACTTAATAATTCATGCACGCTACATTATAGGATCACAGGTTAGTCATATCCTCTAACCTGGCTTATGGAAATGGATCGCACGGGTAGGAGAGCTCTCAGTAAACTTCCCGAGTCATGTCTAGGCAATATGTCATAGAGACTAAATGTCAATACACTGTTACAAAATTACAAAAACGATATCGCAAAGCTGACAAATGACCTGTTAGCCTAATCAAACCCAAGATACATGAGAATCACTCAAACCGGCTCTGCCAAAACACCTGCACATTTAACTGGTTCAGATCAGAGCAGTGCCAGAAATTCAGCTCAGTAAGCCCCTTACCCACTTACAGTTTTTTTTTATCTAAACGAGCCAACACAGCACTCCTGCTCAGTGGAACAGAAGCACTTCAGATCCGTCAGAAAACTAGCAACTAAACTGAGCTCCCGACCACCAGTCCTGGATGGAAGATGTACCGTTCAAGTGTAAAATCCTCTACCTGAACCGAATTCACACTTGCTCACCTTAGGGCACACTTTGGCATTTTACTAAGAAAAGAAATAGACTGGGCACCCAGGCGTTACACTGCTGGCTCGTTCCGTCAAACATCCTAATTTTATTAAGCTTAACAAAGAAATCATTTACACAAAATATTCCTAACCAAGGATAGAGGTACGAACCCCCAACCAGTAATAAAATAAGAGTATCACTCTCCGAGGTTAACTTTGCTTTTATTCTCAACCTTAAAAGTCCTCTGCAACTGCTTGAGGTCCTTCTTGTTGCTGTTTTAATAGGGCCTGCTAGTGGTTGAATACACCATCAACAAAGGTAAAACCGTGCTAGCAAATAAAACAACAAGATAATGCTGTGTTTAAAACCAAAACATTTTACCACTTTGCTTCAGGAATTGAAAAAATCTGTTTCATTTCCCAGACCATACTCTTTGATCCATCTTAGCGGTCCCGCAGAAGCGTATTGTCCAACAACTCATGAGAGGCCAATTATCACGAAACTTAGATGTTACCAAAGTCTGTTTACTCGCTCTGTTTTCTTGCTCATTGCAGATACTCTCGACGTATTCGCATGGCGGACGTTTCTGTCGTAGACGGTCAACCGCATGTTTTTCTTCTTTGGGGACAGCTTGACTGATTGCATTGGACATGCAGCAGTCTCCAGTGGACTCAAATGTGGCATGGGTGATTGGGGGCTTTTTGTTTTACCATTTGTAGAAAAATTCGCGTCAGCCAACAGAGAAAGATCGGAGAAATGTATGTGTCCTCGATGCAATGGGGAGGGGGTTGGCAGTGGCGAAAGGCAAATCATCGCCACATCTCCACTAAGGTTTGCTCGCGGCGGTGTTACACCACACTGCAGTGCTTTGGCTTCACACTCAGTGCAAGTGCTGTCGCCCCAGAGGTCAGTGCCTCTCTCACACAATTAAAACACTTGACAGTTTGATCGACCCCACTTCCCAGTCAACTGGAAGCACTGCATTCCTCTTATCCACCACCTTTCCGAATGCTCCGGGTGACACTGTTGGTAGTGTCCACAGAGATTATCCCTCCTGCTGGATTGGAAGTGACATCTTTTCCAGAAAAGGTGGGCTTCCGGGCCACGAACTAGTCTTTTTGCAAGGAACGTCCACAATACACAAAACGCTGTGAACACATCGACCCGTATTGGTTTCGACTTTGGGCAGGTAAACGATGCTGCTTCTCGGGTAAACGTCTTTGTTCCCCTTCTGGAGTGGTTCATTCAGAATATATTTCCGAGTTTCTTCCTCAGCATTTTGCTATGATTTATTCCCATGGCTTCTTGGTCAGTCGCTGTAACTGGTATGGGCCGTAGATTCTGTGACTCGACAACTTAACCCTTGCAGGGTATCAACCGGTCCGAATGGGCAACACGTGGATTGCTGCCCTCTTTTCAGCTGGAGTCTACAAAGGTTACGTCAAACAGCTTGTCGAGGATTAGAAATGGACCCCCAACGTTATCGGAGCTTGAGACTCAATCTTCTCTTCGTTACTGGGTTGTATATAACCAGACATATTTCCCCTCCTGCAGATCTGGACTGTTAGTCACTAAGTCCACTGGTAACATAAATTTCTACCAAGCATCATTAGGTTATGTGACTCTCTCGTTGAGTCTTGTGGCGTGCATCAGTGCACAAACGTAGTACAGAATAGATATTCATTCATGTCCCTTTGTCTACGTTTATCGTCGATCAGCATGATAACACTATCAATGTGAGTTTTATTAGACCGTTCCAACATGTCTTTTACTTAGGGTTGTGTGCTGTGGTTCTTGCCTTACGAATTCCCAATGGCTTATACATCTCGCCTAACACTACACGCACTCAGAGTTTGCGCCTTGATCGAATACAGTTCCTTCAGCAGCCCAAATTTGCACACAAAATCTTTGACGAACTTGGGAGAGCACAGCACCGAATGCATCACCACTTACATCCAAATCTATGCCAGGATCGGTGCTCTATGAAGCTTATGCTTCAGTTCATGTAAGGACTGTTGACATGCATCACTCCAGTTGCTTGCCCTTCAACTCATCCGACAGACTCACCAGCTCTGAGATTCCACGGACGAACTTCCTTCAATAGGAAGCAAGCACAAGGAAGCTTTTCACTTGTGTAAAACGCAGTGATACCAGCCATCGTGATTTAACCACAGCTGATACATTTTGGATCCAATGTTACTCCATCAGCCAACACTACGTGTCCCAGATACGCAACAGCCGCTGAAACAACCGACATTGCTCGGCTTTAACAGTAGTCCAGCCTCCCACGACTTATAAAAGACTATTCGAAGAAGTTCACTTTCCTCCGGAACAGTTTACCAAAGATGATTATCGTCCACGTAAATCAACATGATTTGTCACTGCAGTCGTAAGAGGATCTTTCTCCATCAGTCTCTCAAAGGTGGCAGGGGGCATTGCATAGGGCGCAAGGCATGCATTTTTGCCTGTATAAACCATTACACACGACAAAAACAGACTTTTGGCAACATCTCAATTAGGGGCTAACTGCTAATGGACGTGCAAAATCTAGTGTCTCATTTATTAGTGTGTATTATCGCAACAGCATTTCGTGCCTGATTATCAACACATCCTGTTTGTGCCATCTTTTTTCTTAAGCCAATTGCTACCGATCGACTTCCAATCCGCTCAAGGAGCCCTCTCTTCTAGCTCCTTCACATACCTCATGATTTCCACTGGATGAACACTGGATGGCATCGAGGACTCCGTTTGATGGGCCACGCACCCCGTGTGTTTACATGGTGTTTCTAAACATCAGTTTGAACGACATACTGGTCAGTCCTGGAATTCATGTACACATTACATAGTACCACACCCAACTTTACCCTCTTCTCTGTGAACGCAGTATGAGCATCAAGTTGAATCTCTTCAACCTCAGAAAATAAGATCTTGCCAACTGGTTTTTCCCCTATGGACAGCTCATTTCTGTCACAAACTCCTGTATGTAACAAATGTATGTGTACACACTGGAAAAGGTAACCATGTTTTTCTTTGGTAAGTAGTAGGTTTGTGGTACCACCATGTGACTATGTACGATTCTAAACCGAACAGGAGGGGACCAGACGTTTCGGACAGTGTACTCTGCCCGTCGTTAAGACACGGCGGGGATTCCAACTGTGAAGTGGGCTTAAATGGTCGCCTGGAGGCGGTAAGGTGTGAATGAAGAGACTGGAAACAAACAAACTATGAACTGCTATGTGTTCTGTTTCTTTTCTGAAATGTATTTTATTTGTTTAAACCACTGCCTCCTCTTCTCGAAAGGTGAAAAATTAACTCTAAAAAGTAAACAAGAGTAAACGCAAATATAAGAGATACACGTGTCGCTGTTAAACATTTGCACTCCATTGCCAATTACATTTTAGACATCAAAGCCAATACATGAACTCGAAAACATAATTGCATAATGCATAATGTGCAGGCATTGGAGTGTACTGGGGCAAAAAGTTTACATATACCTGGTAGAACAAAAACAGTTTTCCTCAAATTTCACAACTTCAATCATTCCTACCAACTTTTCTTTTCATGAGGACAGACAAGATGGGCCTCTTCTTAATGTACATGGCGCATGCATCAAATAAAACACCCAGAGACATACATAATTCATATCAATATTCACAAAGGAATCATAATTTTACATACGTCAACCCTAATATTAAGTGCCACATTCTGTATTTTGTGTCATATCTCATAGTTCAGTGGACCAATTTCTGAAGTGTTTTGAACGACAATACCCTGAAAAACTGCCTGGGTTAAATTTTAACCCAATGGAGGGTGAAAACTACAACTATACAATAGTTTAGGTTGTTTCAACCCAATTTAGGTGTTTGAAATTAATTTCTTTTTTTTACCTAACAATAGTTAATATCCACTCATTTTGTGAGTGAAAAATGAAACAGAAAATAATTGAAATTGGGTTAACACAGCCCATATTTGGACAGTTGCAGCTTTCACCCTTCCTGGGATTAAAATTAACCCAGGCAATTTTTCAGTTAAGGGGTAAATGTAAATTTTCTCTAAATAATGTTTCAGTAGTACTAATATTTTGCACCATAAAAAATCTTTCTAAGTATTTTTATTGAGGTGCACATTAAGTTGAGATACCATCTGTCTGACCTCATAAAGAAAAAGTTGGCAAAACTGTTTCAAACGGAACAATTAAGGAAAAAATGTTTGTCTACCAAGTGTATGTAAACTTTTTGCCCCAACTGTATACATGTTACATGTTTGTATATCCGCCTTGTTTATGCTAAGTCTCATGTTCGTGGCGGGGCAGTACGCAACAGAAGAATGAACTTCGATCATTTGTTTATCTTTTCTGTTTTCTAATTTGCGTTTTAATGAAAATGAAACCATTGTTCAAGACATGTGCAAACCCCAGCCTTAGAAACACTGCACAGTTGGGTTGTTCGGGCGATCCAAACAAAAACGCATCTGTTTGTTTTGCCTTCTCCCGGGAAAATGAAAATAGAGATCTGCACTTCATTATCTTTCAATCGGGGTCGAAGAGACGAAAAAGCAATGCGTTAGTCAAACCTTGTGAATGCATTCACCTGTTGACCCGACAGAGTATCACGTCATCGCCTGATGTCAGAGATAGCTACGGGTACATCGGAACTCCGGCACCACCACTGGCAGTTCGGACTCACACATTACGTGCACTTCAGAAGACAGTATAAATGTCTGTGCTCCCTGTATGTACATGTACGTACGAGCAGTGACTAACATAACACTGACATAACGTGCAAAGAATATACATGTACTGTATGTAGTGTCGTTGTAGACTGTGGATTCAAGACAGCAGTACCCAAAGATGAACTGGAAGACCCTTCTTATCCTGGTAGCTGCCTTTATTTTGTACCTGGCGATTGGAGCTCTGGTCTTCTCAGCCTTGGAATCGCCTCAAGAAGAGGAGGCAAAGGCAGAATTGAGGGCGTACAAAGAGGCCATCCTGTCAAATTTTACATGTCTCTCTGAGGAGGATTTGGAAAAGCTAGTCAAACGGATCAAGAACGCCGTAGAGCGCGGAATTAATCCTCTCCATAATGTTTCCAGTAGGGCTCACTGGGATTTCAGCAGTTCGTTCTTCTTCTCTGGTACAGTGGTGACTACCATAGGTGAGTATTTCAGTCGTGCTTCTTAGGCACATGCGTACAAATGAGTCTGTTTACATGGTATCGTAATATGTCAGCTAAATATTAGGACATCGATACAACTTGAGCGCCCTATCTCGTTGAAGCGGGGATTACATTACAGATCTACCTTCCGCTGCATACTTCATACTATACATGTACCTGTCCACACTCTTGGGAAGTCAAACGGGATTCTGCATAGACCATGCAACCAAAAGTGTTTCCCAAAGCATAATCTTAATCTGAATGTGACTATTTCATCTCCGGTGCTCTTTCTCAAATGTTAGGTATGCTTACGTTCCAGAATGATCAGTTTGCTATAGCTGTAATCCTGTTAACTGTTATTTTTGCTGTTTTACCTTTGCTCTTGTCTCTTGATCTATCTAACCACACTCTAGGCTACGGCAGGCGTTCACCCACTACCGAGGGCGGGAAAGACTTCTGTATTGTCTATGCCATCTTTGGCATACCATTTACGGGTTTGTTACTCTCAATTGTTGGAAAATTCTATCAGGAGTCGTTTGGGCGCATGAGAGGTCACCTTGATCGCATTCTGTGCGATTACTGCTCTGTGACCAAAAGAAAAGTGCGACTTTTCATTGTGTGGTTGGGAGTGGGATCTTTCACTTACGGCCTTCTAGTGTTGGCACCAGCTGGGATATTTACGGTGTTGGAGGACTGGAGTTACAGGATTGCACATTATTACTGTTTCATCACTCTGACAACCATTGGATTTGGCGATTATGTTGCAACACTGGATCCAAAGCATGATACCCCCGGGGCATTGTACATCATTTACGACGTTGCAGTAGTCTTCTGGTACGTTTTTGGTTTGTCTTTTATTGCGATACTGATCAGCACCATCGGGACAAGGGAGGAAAAAACAGCCAAGAAATTGATGTCATCTGTCTCGTATAAACCAAACAGTGCACACAGAGAGACATCTTCCAGTAAGAACGCGTCTTACTCGATAGAAGGTGCAGTAGAGTTAACAATACAAGATGGGCTAATAGAGCCAGCAGCCTATAGGAGAACACAATTTTCCAGCTGCGAAGAACCCGAAGGATCGACAAAAGTTGTATTGAATGATGTGCCACCGTCTGTATCCCGAGAAAACCAGCCTGGTGTGAAGCCAAATTCTTCAATCAATGATAATTACAGTGGAAATAACTGAAAAAAAAACCAATTAGATACGGAGGGTGCCAAAGGTGGAAGCAGAAAAATCCGAAGTGAGGTTACATGGGACCGAAAGGGGTCTTTAAAGAAATCAAAATTGAAAGTGTGGGAAGGAAAATAACGAAGGCAGTACAGTATCTACCATTACCATGGCAAACAAAAGACGTGGCCACTTCACTTGCCACGCAATTATAACTTAAAGAATCTGACCTTGAAATTATTTTGCTCATTGTTTTAAGAGACTTTGGATATTTGCGTGACTTATACTAGATGTATGTTTAATTTGATGACTGTCGTTTCGTGATAATATTCCATTGCATATTATTACATTGATTTTGGTTGTTACAACCCATTAGTAATAGCAATGGTTTTATTTGGTGAATTCCAGAGACATCTTAAGATATCAAAAAGGCATTGTAAATCTACTCATATACTATTCATGTAAACGAAGACCCGATTATTGTATTGTGACAAGTGGATTGGGCATTTTGTTACAGTGGTGGTCCTAAAAACAAAATTACACATGCACTGAGTCATTTTTCTCATGACAACATGTAATAATTATTTGCCTAATGGCGCTGAACTGCACTCAATATTCAATGCTGCTTTAAAATATTTATCAGGCTATATTGTGGCAAATGTTTGGTGTTTGAGCTAAATATAACTGTTTAATCATCCATCCATACCTTCATTATCATATCATATACGGAAGTACCTCAGCCAGTAAATATAATGTACATGTACTTGAAATCTACGCATAATGTGATGACCGAATATTTTATTGCCTTGCCGAGCCAGATGCGTGCCTGTACATTCGCAACACAAATATGGACTCTGATCTATAATTTCGCTGATTTATTCTCTGATGTACCGTACGTTATAATGAAAAGCCTCCATTTGTGTACGTGTACATATTTGTCATTGATGATTTATGTTAAAAGAAAATGTACTTCGTATAACAAAAGGTATTTTTAAATTGAATGGAGCTTTGGCGATGATTGAATAATTCCTTACAATGTGATAAAATATGACTACTTATAATTTGGGAACATTGAGAAAACATCCTTATTTTTGCAGTGTAAAGAGTTAACATTCATCTGCTACAATGAATGAATTGTTCCTAGATCGGTTGAAAAAGATCGGAGGTTGATGATGGCTGCATGCATTAGCAGCACCTTGGATTGTATTCAAAAAAAGCACTTGATTGTCACATGTCTGTTGTGCATGTGAAGGGTTCGTATCACGACTTGAGATTTTATACGTTTTCAAAGGGGACCTCAGTATCAAAATTTACCTCTTGAATATTCCTTGTGGATAAATGTACTCTCTCCCTAAAGGCAGTGAGATTATAATGTACCGCCTCATGCACTAGTTACGGATAAAGCGTATTTTTTCCTGTGGCATCAAGCTGTCAGTCTCCATGTACACCCTGCAGACAGTAACAATGATGGAGACACTGTGACCTTGTAAAAAGTTGTTTTGATACAAAATGGAAGAGCACAATGCAGCATATAATTGTAAATTCTGTGTTGACAAAGGGGGCTTAGCGCGTGCAATCATTTGAATGATAAAATGAAATGGTATAATGTGGAGAGGGTCGGGTCAACATCCCCGTTTTTTTTTTCTTCATTTTATTTTTTTAGTGTTGTGCTTCGAATCCACGAGCTGTTCGGTTTTGAAACTGCCTACTTTTGTTTTTGTTTTTGGTTTTTTTTTAAGTTTGAAACATTACAAAAACAATGGTGGCTGATCATACCCCTGACACCTTAAATTCAGGGTGTGTGTTGCACTTGGTGTTCACACGACAACTGAATAAGATTGCCCATATCTTGCCTTTGATGTAAAATATGTCTTACAAAATCTACCTTGGTTGGTGTGTGCATTGTATCTAGAAAGTATATTAAATATAGAGTTTAGTTTTATATGTATATTTGCATGAATCACTTGTATAAAAGGGTCAACCCTGCGACGCGTTTGTAATTTACCAACTCTGAATACAACTGAATGTAATCCTGTGACTAGAAAATACTCAAGGTCAATTTGTTCCAATTTCGTCTGTTTTGATTAGCTGGATTCTCGTTTTATATGCCACTAAGCCAGTGATGTATACAGTATTGTTATAAGATGTCGGTAGTTTCATGCAAGAAATCACTTTTGGTGATAATAAAAACTGGTTGACGAAATTATTAGTTGAGAGTAATTGGGACATACGACTAAGCAAAGAACGAGCTATTAAAAGCTTCGGCTCACTATCAAGTCATCACTTGACAACAGTGCATTACATTAAAAAAGATGAAGTGATTTCTCACCCAGTGGCGTAGCCTATCCACGTCTTGGTCAGAGGATGGAAAAATATATATCTTTTCTGAAAGATTTTTCAATTTTTTTATGTTAAAGCATCATTTGTAATACCATTTCTACAAAATATTGGTACTTATCCCCTCATTTTCTAGATTCAGCAATGATCTCTCGCTTTCCCTCTCTTTCAGACATTGGTAAGTGAAACCTGCTGCTGGAATTAGGCATTGACAGGCTAAACTTGGCCAAATGGTTTGGACAAGAAACTATATCTCTTGCATTACATCCCTCTCGATATAACTTTGTTTACATGTTCAAGATAATACAAGACAACTTTGTTTACATGTTCAAGAAATAAACCAAATAAGTCTCCGAGGATCTCCAAAGTGCATGCGTGAGGATTTTTGTTCTCCTTCCATGTACGTTATCTGGCACAATGCCAACAGCATGAAGCACAATCCCGCACATATACCAGTAAAGGCGCCTTTTCATATGCGCGTCTGCACTTGCGCCTAGCGTTGCATATCCGTCAAAATCGCTCTCGAGGCCATTTTTTACGGCCGAACGCAACGCATACGTGTGTTATGTTAATGAAGTCGATTTTCTTGTCCATGAACGCATGTACGCAACGCATCGAAAAAACGTACAGATGTAAAGGCGCCTGAAGTATGCTGTGCGTCGTTTACAGAGATACGTGTACTTCTGGATACGGCAACCTAGTTGGACGAGATGCTGGGAAAACACGTGTACTTGAAATCAAAATGTTAAACAAAACGAAAATATCCTTTCCCAAAATAAAGCACAACATAATACAAGACCAAAAGAGAGAAACATCCGTGGAACTTTCTGACACCTGCGTCGTATGGTGCGAAATTAGAGGAGATATGATTTTGCAAGTCTATAATTTGCCAGCATTAATGACAGTATCTGGAAGTCAACTGAAACGTATAGTCCATTTCCGAAAACGTTGGACCCCCCCCCCGTTTTCAACATGAATTTGCGTATACTCCTTCAATCCTAATATTACAAATCAGGGTGAGTCCACCGTGTATTTACACAGTGACAATTCACGCAGCGAAATTGTTGTTTTGAGTACCACCAGTGTGCATAAGCGTGAAGAAGCCCTTATGGCGAGTTCACATGATGTTCACGTACTGCAGATTCAAAGCGTGTACGAATTGGTGTGTTTACAAAAGGGCCGATATATGACTACGACTTTTACTGTGGGTTTCAAGTTTATTATTATTGAGATTGGGATTATTGCCAAATATATTTCTAAGCAAATTTTCTTCATTGGCTGCAAGTAATGCAGCATTGGAAAATTTCATAATATACACACATTGTGCTGAATCAAACGCTGAAATGTGCTGTCAAATACTAAGAAAAAACTGTATGTCATCTCTTGCACATTTTCCTTCATTCCAAGTTATAATTGACACACATGGGTGTATTCCATTGCAGATTTTCACCAAATTTAGCCAGCAGCCAAAAGCTCTTACTCCAAAATGACCATAGCTGCAAAAATTCTTCAAACTATACGGATTTGAGAAACGGAATAAGAGATGTGGTCACTGACCTTTGCTGTTTATTTTCGTCATTTTAAACAACTACGCATGCAAACTCAACTTGTCTCCAAGAATACCCTCCCGAGAATTATTGTTACAAAAACCAATATTTGCTCACAGAATAGATCGTGGGTGTGGGGGTTAACGACCGAGAGTTTGTTACTCTTGGAGGGTTCAAACAGACGCCAAACAGTCAATGGTGCCAGCGCCTGGGTTCTGCAAAGTCTCAACACTGACCACGAGGCTACCCCTCGGACAAGTTCTGCGTTTTGTTCCCACAATATTTTCCTTCTAGAGTCATTACTTTAACAATACAACGCCTCTCTGGTTAAGTTAAGGGCCGATTCGAAAGACAAGATGAATCTACTCACCGTCGTCTGGAACTATTATAGATACGGTTAGCGCGTATGTTCATGCCCCTCACTTAGTCTGTACGCATGCGTACTGAATCCCACTATAGCCAGCAGCCAGTAAAATCGCTCTTGACTCGGACAGGTGGACCCCCAAAAGTAATCGATCAATATCAAGCTTAGGAAAAGTTGTTTGCCCTTTATTTCCATACCGATTAGTATTTCAACACTCAAAGTCCCTTTTGATAACTTGCACACGATGAAAATCCTTTTTCTTTCAAATTTTTGCCCGTTTTTCTTATGTACCTCCAAAGTAACAGAGTCGGAAGTTGGAAGTGAAGCCAACATTTTAGAGGGGATTTTTTTTCAGTTTTCCCTGTCATTTCTCTACTTTTGAATGGTGAGGAATATCATGAACGCTCTAATGAGAAAGTATCATGCAAGAAGGAAACCGTGTGGATGAAAACGGAAAGTTTTTGTTTGTGCCTTTTAGTCGGCCAATTTGACGCGACTGTACGTATTCGTACAATGTAGTAGGCCAATTCGTACCCAAACGCACTCGTATCCGGGAGGTTGTACGTACGTGTGCAACATGCCCCAAGTCCGGATATCTCCGATTTTGGACTGCTGCCAAACTCAGTGCGTACATTTGAATCCGCATGAAAAACGAACTGCATTTCAGACAAATGGTTCTCTATCTTGAAAAAAATTAACTGAGAGGTACAAAAAATATCAGTCTTCCAGACAGTATCACCGATGATCTGAGGGGAATTTGACAAAAATGTGAAAATGAGTAAGGTGAAAAACAAGGAAAATGACGAAAATGGGTCCTAATGAAAAACGAAGTGAATTTCAAAAAAGGATTTTCTCTCTAGCAGTAATAACCTTTTATGTACACAAGAGTTACTAGTCTTTCATGTGGCATCAAAGTTATTTTAAGGTAAACTCGGCAAAATCGAGAAAATTTGACACAAAGCTAGGTAAAAAAACGAAAATATTTCTTAATTATACTTTGTCGAAAAATTGGTATTTTCCACTTTCTTTGATTTTTTCCGGCGATCTTTTTCCCCAGAAGCTATTAAATATCACCATTTGATAGATTCTTGGCAATTTATTCACACGCAAGGTCTTCAAGGGAAATGGCAGTACAATCCCCCACATGGGTCACCACTGATATACGTCGTCTGCTAGAATAATTTTTTTCAGGCCGACGACTATTATGTCACTATTGCGCATGCGCGAATGCACAAACTAAATTCATGGAGACCATGGGGACCGAACATACGTAGCGGTGTGCCCACTCTAAAATTGGATGGAGGTGGAGCTCTGTTTCTAATGCGTTACGCGTTGGTCATGGGTCATGAAGTATGGACATATAGCCATGTTTGAGCCCTCTTTCCGACAGTTTTACTTGTCAATTTTATGTGAAACCTATTCTGGAACTACCCAGTTAAGATACATAACACACTACAGGTGTAACGCAGCGTCAGCGACAACATGACAATGAAACAAAAAACGTTTTTTAAAATACACATTTAATAGACATCCATGCGTGCCGAAAAGAAGTCTTTTTTCTTTGTTTAATTAATCAGCCAAAGGCTGTCTCTGAGATTTCCTTGTTCTGCTGGTAAATCTCCGTACCGTATCAGATCAGAGGAGATTCGCTACATACACAAAACATTTCAACTGGGATATCAGGTGCACAAACCTAACGCAATGACTGCATATTAATAGGCCTACGTGACTTTTTTCGCGTCGATGCCAGGAAGGGTTCGGTGATCCACTGCTTCCAACCCCCTTCTCCCCGTTTCTTCCCCATGAGGGCGCTATGTAGGACTAATATGACTTCAAAGCTGTTTGTATAGGGTTGCGACATGAGCGCATCGGTGCACATTAATAGTACCCGATAGCACAGCCACTTTGGTTCTGATGTTTGAAGCTGACGCTATGCACAACTCGTCTAACTATCAGTTTGCACGGCGCGTGGAGCTGTCTGCAATGGAGGTGCTACCATGAACCATTACCGTATACCGTGAATCCATTCCCGTACACTACTCCAAACGTATCATACTTTACCAGTATCCTTTGGTTGTAATTTTGTAAGTAATTTACGGTGTGAAACTGTGTCAAGCAAAATGTAACCCACTTAACGCCCAAGGGTCCGGAATGTATTAACAGCGAATGAACAACTTCAGCACAATTTGATTCTGCACACTATAATACTGTACATGTTTAAGGCTGTCATTTACAAAATGCATTATACTCAGAAAGAAAATTCTCAAAAGGAAACGAACAACGCTGCCAAAAACCAATTAGCCGTTTTGAAATATGGCGGAAACAATTTGAAGGCGCTATCTGAAGTCAGTAAAGTTGGAGTAAACACAAAACATTTTACCCAAAATCCCAAGGTTGGGTAATCACAGCCGTTGCAATTTTCAACCTCACTTTGTGAAGTGTTTTACCCCGGCAAATTTCAGTGAGGAGACCTGTACTCATATTTTGAAACTTGGTAATACGGAGATAACACTTATATACAAGTGTGGTTCTTGATTATGTCGTATATATCAAATGACGTTATAACCTCCAAGCACTGTGTGACACACAAAAGATGTACTAAAGGTGTAGTGATAAAAGAAGTAAATATTAACATAAGAGCTCCAAGACTGAGTGGGTGTTAACAGGTTGGACATGTTTAAGTTTCAAGGACTTGGGTTTCATTTTAAGCTATTGCAAAGTAAGGAAAATGCTCCCAAATTTCCGTCAAAGTTTAGGGACTCTGGATTCATGAAAACAAGATGTCAGCAATCGTTAGTTAAAATGGCAACCCTTTTTAGAGCGTGGTGAAGTAGAGAGTTCTCTTGAAACAACTTCGCTCGTATTCAGCTGAAAAAAATATAAATCAGCAATGACACGAGCACTTACTATCACATGGGATGTTACCCTGACGTGTCACTGTTAACAAGCTCGCCCTGAGAATTGTCGCTTCAGCAGTGAGAGATTACAAAAAGTCCAACCTTAATCTTCACTACGAAGATAACAGGAAAGCAAAGAAACTAGATGGTCATAATGTAATTGGTCTTATGTCTAAGCTTTGTCGATAACCGTGTCACAGTATAAGGGCAGAATGTCTTCTTTAATACACGTACTTGCATGTAACCCAAAATATTTACTTGCAACACCTAAGACACTCAGCTATAATGCGCTAATTCCACAACAATTGTGTCTCTTTCCCATTATCACCATGTGTCATAAAGTTAGTATACAATTATTATGGACGTTATTAATGCAATACTGGTTTGATGTTTTGCTGTTTGTTGTTTTCAAGAAACCTACTATGTCATAAAAATAAAATTCTTTAAATAGACATTTATTTTACAGATAATTACTAGAATTAAATGGCAAATTAAGAAAAAGGTTGGCGAATTTCTCGTACTACGATTTTAACTGTAAAACTATAACATGAACTTATACCCCCAGTAGCATTTATTGTCTGATAGCTTACATAGTAGTTAGCTATACATGTACTAAAGGAAAGTAATAACCGCTGGCGGGATGCTATATTATCTGGTAAAAACTTTAAAATTGCGCCGCGATAATTAAAACCATCAAAATGTTTTATTTAACACAGTCAAAGTTTTCACACGAGGTTTAAGAAACTCTGTTTGACCAATTGTTTCGCAGAATATCACGTTTGCTTTACAGATGACATAATAATATTATTTGAAAGATTGAAAGGTTTCTTTAGATATTGTTTCGACTGAGTATTCCGAAAGACTCAACGCAAATATTGTACATTATTCAGCGCGAGCTTCTCACTGGAGCCAAGGAAGGCAATTTTAAATATATTTTATTCGCGTGGGTGCCACTCCCTTCAACGAATGACTTATATTCCACAGAATGCGCACAACTCCTAGCGTCTCAACATGATAAAAACAGCAGCGCATAACAATTAGTGGAATATAGCCATGGGGACGTAATGACGTCGTGTTCTGCTTACCCGTGCATTCTCTTGCCAAGCTCATGAACGACAGCTGCTCCCCATGTCAAGTTAAGCGGAACGTTTGGCGTATAACCAGTAGGAAGTGCTACAAAAATTTGGTAGAGCTGCCTTTCTCTTGTGATGTAAATTGATGACAACGAGTAGGTGTGGGACTCCTAAAATTGTACAATTGCTTGGCGGAGAAACTTCCAAAAGTGCGCAAGTGGGGGATCAACTTTTCATGATGCAGACGTACGTGCATTTGAATGCTTGCTCACTTATTTGCCTTTGAAATGTTATGCCTTAAAATTTTAGTTCCCAATTTTCCAATACTAATGAAAACATTTCGGAATATTCAAAAATAACCTACAAATACGTTTTGTTTGTTTCTCATGATTATTATGTGCTAAACACTGCTCACAACTGCTCCTAACCTAGCCCTATTGGAGAACAAGTTCACAAAAATAGTAAATTAACACGTAGTGTGTAGTGCACATGATTGAAATAGTATGCAAGGAGGCCTACATAAATCTAAGCATACGGTCGACAACGTGCGTAATGAAAAAAAAAGGATATTGCACATTTCTATAATAAAAATTTGTTAAACCTGATTCTTTCACATGCTTTCCCAATCACTCTGATTAACAATTCACAAAGAGAAAGGAGCGCACACTTTACCAGCTTATTACACGGACGGTTCTGGAGGTTTAATTCCAGATGATTCTTTGCGGTGCGAACGGTACAACTGGAGACGCCTCTCCCTGTCCCCGTCTCGCATCATGGCGGCTGCCGTCACCACTTGACCCATATCAATTCTGAAAAAAAAACAATATGAGGGAATACTTGAACATAAGGCGCCACACGAAAACACTCACCTGTGCCTGTCATTCCTGTGACGTAATATCTATTGAAAAAAAAAACGCGAACTGGCCGGATCGCGCTGTTTCTACAGGGTATCCTAAAGAAAAATGCTAAGATGCTGGAATATCATCAAAGTCGTTGCGCTGTTTCCAACAATCGAGGAGAATTTTACTCTCGTTGGCTCCGGAGCACTTTGGCTTCGTTGCATATCTGAAATAGAGATTTTCTCAAACATTCAGGATAGCCAAGATTTAAAATTTGATATCAAGGATTGCCCTGTTTGCATCCCAAAATTTAAAGACAGAACAGTACTATTGTGATGTCACTTTATTTGGCAACGGCTAGATTATCTACACCATAGAAACTGACCTGAGTCGCGAACCATGTTCCGTAGGGGGTGCTGTGCCTTCATCTTGGTCATCGGCCTCGGTGGTAATTTCCATCTTCTGAACAATGAGACGCAGGAGGTCGTACTGCTTATCCATCTGGAAGGACAGTGACTTTATCCTGTGATGAAGAGGACGAAAGGACTGTACTAATGAATGGAGTGCAAAGAGGTTAGGCATCTTTGGAGTTCTGTTATGAAATGAATCGGCCTTTAGCAGAAGCACCCTCATCATTTGAAAAGAGCCATTTTGCCGGAAGTATTTATTTCATTTTTTTAACAGGTGCACTTCACAGTCGTTCTTGTACCAACGAGGTGCAGTTCCGACAAAGGGCGACTCCATTGCTGGGAAAATTGCGCTCCTCTTGGTCCAGCTCGATGGTCATAGGACCGTAATTAGTCCCACTGGCGTATTACACACGGGGTGTTCGAACCAGTGGCGCATCCAGATTTTGCAGGTGAAGGAGAGGTAAATTAGGGATTAGTTTTCTGAAATAGTTGTCCTTTTTTTCGGACAACTTCCCCTTTGCATGTCAGTGCTCCTTCTAAAGTGTTGGCGCTTTCAAGTTCTATCAAATTTAAAACATGTCTGTGGGGACGGTAACTTGACATAAATGCACCGTAAAACGCAAGCGTTTAACTTCTTAACGCAAATTAAACGGAAATCTGTAACACTTTTTAAACATTTTGATAGTTTATAAATATACCCCACCATCATGTTTATATGCTGAACACACTGTTTGTTTAATAAACGCAACGTATTTTATGATTAATACGTGGATTTGTTTAGTAAAATTATGATTTTTAACACTTTGTAATCATAAACACATTAGTGTGTTTATTACTTTAAGAAACTTAAACGCCTAAACAAGTGTACAGGCTGAAGCACTTTTTAAACACTTTGACCCTTTATGAAGGGTGCAGTGTTTATTCACTGCACATTACTGGGTAGCTGTGGCATACACTCACAGAAATCATATGCTGTGACGTGAAGAGTGGCAAGCCAACTGCTGCGACTTAACACGGGAACTAAAATGGTCGAAATACTGTTGACAGACCTTTTTTTTTTCAGAAAATTGTTACCCATCCGAGATCCTCGGTGAAATACCCATGCACATTAAACGCACGAACTTGGGTAAGAAACAAATGCAACTCTGAACAGTCCGATTTCTCTACATTTGCAACTAACAACAGCGAGGAGACGCGCGGGGGATGGACGCCGACAGAGAACGAACTGCGCATGCACGTGCGTGTACATACAGCGCATGTGCCTATATAGGCCTAGTCGAGTCTTAAGCACTAGGCGGTACAACTGAAACACGGTGTTTATTTTGGTTGTAATAATCAAGTGAAAATCCACTATGTTCCATATATTCGGACCTATACGTTATATCAATAGTAAATTTACCACTTACAACATGAGATTTGCATATACCTTTTCGACGTTCGCAATGCATTGTGGGTTTGGATGACATACATGCAATGTATTTCATGCACCCTATGGGAGTAGTGTACCAGCAAAACGTTAACCCGTTTCCATTTTACTTTCATACTCCAATTCAAGCCACCCCCTTCTGACAAAAGGTTGCATTATTGATTTGGGACGAAGATATTCACAAACTTCGAAGTTTAAAGCTTGTATTGGCAGAATTCGGAGACTCTCTTCCAACAACACCACTTTTGTCATGGACCATGCTTTTACTAAGATCGTGAATATTAATGCATTAGTATTGTCCAATCAAAATCACGACTCATTCATCTCGCATCGACCAGTCACGTTCATTTTCAGCCTGTAGAGCGACTGGTGACCTCAAAAAAGACACTTAAGGGTGATTTCTTCTTCTTACAAACATTTGAAAACTTATTTGTTATTTTGAAAATGTTTCTTGTATAATACGCATGCATTTGTGAGTTGATGAGGAGCAAATACATAAAAAAAATTAGTAGAAAACTGTTTATTGATTTCTGACTTTCACTCCCTTATAGGGTTGGTGCATAAAATGCATTGCTTGTTTGTCATCCAAACCCATCATGTATTGCAAACGTCGAAAAGGTTTATTTCATTGGTACTAGAGAGTATTGGCAGAATATAATGGAATTCACGTTTTAAGCAACTATAAACAGGCGTTTAATGTCCCAGTGATAAGCACTTTATGTGTTAAACACCTTCATGTTTAAACGCACCGCGTGTTCAAATGTTGATGTGTTTTATATACGCATCAAACGTTCTTGGGTTACGCAGTGTGTACAACTTGGCCATCAGTCAGTCTGAACGAGTTATCATTCTCTTAAAGTTTTGCTAGGTAAACTATTTAGCCTATGCCAGTGAGGAATTTGATTTAGCATAGATTAAGGTTCCTGGCTTACATAAGGCAAACAGGCGTGGCCGCCAAGGACAGTGGTCGTCAACCTGTCCTCGAGGCACGTCTCGTCATGATATGTGGAATAAGTTTTGTTGAATTTAATTATGTTTGGTTTGTGTGATAGTATATTTCGTTTCGTTCAACTTCTTTTAATCGTGCAGTTGTCACGTTCCCGGAGCAGACTGACCCTCATAAGAGTTAAAAAAAAACGAGGGATATCAATTTATCCTACTTGTTTTTCAAGACGTCCATCTCTGAATTACAGGTCTGCCCGTTCTCCTGGAAACCTTTCGAGAGGCCAGCACTCCTCATTGCCGACTCCACTTGCTCCAAGTTGCTATCCTTCCCAAAGAAGACGTGTTTCATTTTCCTCCACATCTTGTTCCCCTGTAGATGATTCAGTGGGATCAATTAGGCTGGCCGACCTGTTAAGTCGTGGGCAAATAGTATAAAAGACGTTTCATTGATTGCCATGGGGCTTTTCTTTTTCATGGCTGGAATGTCCATTCCAAATTCTCTGGAGCTATTCTTTCCGGCCTGAAGCTGAAAAACAATCCTTTCTGCAGACTGTTACATCATTTGAAGAGAATAAATACGAAAAAATGAGTCATCAACATCAGTCCCAACATGAAAGGAATGAACAATAAACTGACTAACTGGCGAATTATGCCGTCTGAGAATATCCCTTCCTAACCTCCACAGAAAAATCACCCACTCTCCTAGTTTTTATTAGATAAGTATTCTTATCTTAGTTTGACTGATTTTAACATTTCTTTGGTGAATTTTATGTGCGTCTTTGTAAACACAGTTTTTGCGCTGAGCAATGTGCCTATTAACTGCCACTATCAGCAAAGGAACGCAAAGATCGGAAAAATACCCCCCCTTTCAACCTCGGTAGGACGTACATAGTGTTCACGTTGGCAAGCCGTTTTCTTGTTGGGGAAAATCAAGACGTAGTCCATGTCCACCCAGTCCAGCAGTTTGGCAGGAATCTTCTGTTCCATGTCGGTGTACATCTCAACCTGCATGGCCAGCCGCTGGAGTTTGGCGTCCTGTTGCACCTTGGCAATATCACCCACGGCGAGACCAATCTAAGGAGAGTCGTATAAAAATGTACTTAATAGAAAAGTGGATATTTATAACACACCTCTTCCTTGTTCTTTATCCTGGTTGGCCGAATTAAAGTCACGTGTGGTTCACTAATATGGGTTAGTACACGAATTAGGCCTCAGCTTGACTCCACACGCGCGCGTATCAATTCCAAACCAGGAATTGGGTCAGGATCCGGTCAGGATCCGGTCAGGAAATAGTCTTGAAAAATTTTGACTGGTTATTGCGCCCTCTGGAGGTTGCTATGGCTCATTTTAAAAGTTGTTGAGTATGGGCGATTCACAATAGTGAGCCTCCAAGAGTTTGCAACGCGTTGACCTATAACAGTGCGTAAAATCTGTCGACCTAATACGCATTCGGAAACAGTCGACAGATTTCGCGCACTGGAATTGGTCATCAGGTTGCAAACTCTTGAAGGCGTACTATTGTGAATCGACCGTTTTCAAACAGTTAAAACCCAGGAACATTTCTTTTCCTAGTTGTATACAGCGACTCAAAATTTGACGGCCTCTATGAACACTAAAATGAACCTTCAGTTTGGGCAATTTTTGAGTTGGTATCGAGTGAAAAGTTGAATTGAAACAGTTGAAACCCTAAAAAATTATTTTCCTTGTTGAGTATCCGGTTTGTGTCAAGTCACTTCAGTTTAAACCATGCCCACTGCACATGCACTGCACATCACACAGAGTTAATGCATCAATCGCCCTTTATATTGAACCATAGAACCGAAAGTTAACGGGCAACTTCAGCGACCGTCCAATGCGAGCCTGCAAATCGTGGTGCGTCCGCCTTTGTGACGAAGTCACTTACGAACGGGATAGCAACTCAAAATTACGTTGCGTCAAAGGGCACTAAAATGAATCTTCAACTTTATTGCAATTTTTGAAATGTTATTAAAAGTTGACTGAAAACAGTTAAAACCTCAAGAATATTTTTCGTCTTTGAAGTGTGTTATAAAACGCATATGGACTGGCCAAATTCGGTCAGTAATGCACGCCCATACCCCTCGCGCCTGAATGACCAGCAGAGGGACCTGCGGAAATCAGACCCTTTGCTGGTTGCTCACAGTCCTTCGGGGACATAGACGTGCACTAGTGACCTCATTGCCAGTCCATATGTGTATATAATAATGGATTGAGGAAATCATTAAAAAATATATTTACAATATGGGTCTTACACTTTTAACAAATGATCCTGTGATGACACGCTAGTGTTCGTGGTTAGAATGCTGTGTAACTAGTAAGCTATCCATAGAGCTACCACGTTTTATATGTAGGGCAGCTGTCTCTGTCGGCAGCAGGGTCTGATAATCACTCGTAATTTGAATTTAGTGACTGATCCTATCGTGTCAAATAACACTCTCATCTACCGACTCACTCCAACTGCGCACATCACGTTCTTCCACGCATGTTGGACTTTCTGTGCACGCACAGCCGATAGTGATCGCAGCTGTGATTGATCAGAACATCGCAAGCAGGGCTCAGAGGAGCGCTTTTCTGCCATGGAGGCAGGATGGTCTGATCTTAACTAGAAGAGACGAACACCAGTTGGTGTGGCACTGTGGTTATTTTTCTAATATTATATTTACAATACAGTCATTTCTAGGATATTCAACAGTACCGGTATACTGCTATTCAACAGTACCGGCATACTGCTACTCAACAGTACCGGTATACTGCTATTCAACAGTACCGGTATACTGCTATTCAACAGTACCGGCATACTGCTATTCAACAGTACCGGTATACTGCTACGTACCATTCGGGCAGAAAATACCCCAAAATGAGTCGGTTACCAAGCAACAACAGTCACATGAGACTAATTCAATTCAGGGCAGACAGCTACTTATTGCCACATCGCTCTATGTTTTTAGATCTGTCCACTTTCGTCCAATTATTGGTACCCACTTATAAACTACACTGCAATGCAGCGGTATACACTCACCAACAGATTCATGAGAATGATGGGTAAGAATAAAATGAGCAGCGTGAGGAATGCGAACGTCAGGTGCTCGAAAGTCATCGTCGTCTCGTCGTTATCCGTCGTGGGACCAACGAAGGAGTTGATGAAGTCTATCTCTGCCATCATCATGGTATACACACGGAAAATTGCCAACGGTATGGTCTGGAAAGCATGGTTTTCCTGCGCGAACAAAGAACAGGTGCACTGATAAATACATCCGGCACCGTTCCAGCAAGCCAGTGCCTTATCATTCACGGTATGCCCCTTGCGAAGTTTTATGTTAATAATGGTTCTATTCCGTGGATGCAGTGGATTTCCCGGAAAACAGTCATCGCATCACACAAACTATCATTCTTCAGATCCTCGTTATCATGCAACAAAAAATCCAACTCCATATTTCCTTTAAAATGCATTCATCCATTCATTCAGTATAAGTCGGTGCGTCTAAAAGATGGGACATGACTGCACCCAACACGCATCCTGATTGAAGCTAGAATTCATAACTCACCACTGAGGGTTATACAAGTACCCTTTAATTAAAGAATGGTGCAATAGAAAAGATCGACCAACCGCTTCCAGAAATTTAATCAACTCTGGCTCTTCACCACTGTCAATAATGAACTATAGGCTTTTACAACAAAACGCCACGAAACGAAATCTCGCGAATTATTATATGTACACGCGAGAATTAGATACGTCGGCAACATGCAACGAAGTGAGCTTGTTTACCTTGGATGACAACTAGCTTGATTGTTTTGGGTAAGAAGGCGTATAAAAAGGAATCACGCAGTAAACCTCCTCATTACGAAGCCATTAGGACCTACTGCTATGCAATGGAAGCTAACTCAACCGATCTTTATTTTCGTCCTTCTTTGGTTTATCTAAGGCACTATCCGGACCCTTTGTATTGCAGCAATTTGCTTTAAAAACGTCGTTTATTGGCGGTGATGGGTACTCAGACATCCTTTAGTACAAGATAACTACACTTACCTCATATTGCATTAGCATGTGCAAAGACATGCTGAAAGCAATGATAAGGGTGACGAAAACAACCAACACGCGAACAAGTGTCTTCAGAATCACCTGAAACATCACTACATAGATACCAACCGCATTTATCCTGTAACGAAAACAGAACCGTAACAAAGAACGCTCGTGTTACAAAGATTTGCCAAAATTCTCAATTGAGGGGTTTACTGTTTGAATTGTGAATCCAAAGTGTGATCAATATCTTATAAGATAAGACCGCTAAATGGCTAAGTCATATTACAAGGGGCTTACTGTAATGTAAGCAAGCAATCAATTACCGAGCAAAGGTCACCTACCAACGGCAAATGTGCAACAACTAAGTAGTTTAATAAACCGTAGTGGGTGTTGAACAGAAATGAGTTATTATTGAGGTTTCGCCACGGGCAACATACATTTGATCACGAATATCGTGTCACCAACAAGGTAACAGAATTCCTTTTGAAACAACAAACAAAAAATGCAAATGAACTTAAGCATACGACATAAAGTTGTATTCCCAAGTACTGCATTTAGGTTTTCTCACTGTACGTTCGCTTTAATGTTTTCGTATGGGGAGAAAATTCCACACTTCATGCCTTACAGAAACTAACAGAAAGATACGTAAACAGGGCCTACCTTTGTTGGTACAAGAGCATGAGGAACCAAGCAAGGAAGGCGGCCACTGCTCCACACTGCCACTGGGAATCGCAAATATCGTTGTATTTGCATTTTTCGTAACCAAGGACGAACGGACCTGCGAATACCAGCGTGCATCCGTACAGACCCCACTCCAACAAGTTGATGAAGTCTCTGAAATACTTTCTGGGCTTGGGTTAAAAGTATGCCAGGAAGCTTATGCATTAATTCGTGTCCTAATTAAAATTGCTGTCCTAATTCACTTGCTTCTTAGTAAGCTCCATGGTAAGATGTATATAAACCAAACAGAGTGGGTTATACGCGCTTTGAAAAAACTGACAATACCCCCACCCTAGAAATGATCTCTCCATGCAAATACTGGGACATAGACTCACTATGGAAAGGCAGTTGTATTTGCTGTTACTGTACGTAATATAGAAATTGTAGAGAATTTGCAAATGTTTAAAAAGGGAAAATGTCAATACTTTTACGATCTTCGTAAGCGATGTTAAGCTAAGCAGTTACCTCCTTATATATCTGTCCGCATTCCTTCACGATGTTAATTATAGAAAATATGACCATGACGTATGCGGAGGCAAGCATCCACTGCACGAAAATAAGCATCAAAAGGTCAAAACATTTTCAAGTTATTGTTAACGTCAGTAGTAAGGTTATGTACTGTACATTTCAAAAGTTCAAATAAGGGAACCCGGCAAGGGGGTGCATGAACTTGCACAAAGGGGTGGTTGTAGCCTGTATTGACCAGAGACCGGTTGAATCAAGGTAAAAGGTTACCGGTACTTAAGGCGTAGTTGTACCAAGGCTTGCTCTCATCGTTAAAAATCGCTGACGGTGACACAGCGAAACCGCCATGCACTGCTCAGATATCTCATGATCAGTCTAAAATTAACTTATATTAGTGTTGCTTCTACTCTAACTAAGCATATATGCTTTGCTGCTCATAATGCAATTCACTTATTTTGCCTTAGTGCACATAATAATCTGCTACTGACTTTCATCAAGGTTCGGAACGATTATATGGGAAAGTAACAGAAAAAAACACGTAACTTCATTTTGTATTTTTAAATTTCCTGTCTGTTGCAGGAACATAAAACAAAAATAACAAAAGAACCAAATAAAAAAAGTACAAATCTGGTTTTCTATACATACATCAGATAAAGCGTTTTCATCTGAGTCCTGCATGTCCGTAGAAGTGGCAACGGGGGTAGCGTTAAGACCGGTATTGGCGAGGGTTTGGTTGGCATTCTTATCGTAGTACTTTGACGAGCCGACTATGAAAAACGTCATGCAAGCAACGAAGATAACGTGGAACGCCATCGCAGCAGTGTGGATCCAAACACCGTAAGATCTCCTTCATTTGTATCACACAGTAAATGAGGATTAGGTGAAACATTTCGTCAGGTGCGTTACGCTGCTTCGTGCATTGGAATACTATAATTAGTCTTGATAACAAAATGGATTTCGCAAACACCGTACGTTAAATTAACCCAAGGGCGATTTACAGTTAATACCAAGAAGACACAGATACATTAAAATTAAAAAAGAATAATACACTATGTTCAATATGAATAGTAACATGCGTTCGTAGAGTTTGTACCATCTAAGAGCTTAACAAAGCTGTTTCACTGAAACAGTATATCAGAAAGAAAGCGGCCGGGTATGTGGGGATCCCTCAGACACAGAGCACCTAGTTTAAAAAAGGCCCCGCAAAGACCGGCTGTTTCAGCAATTTAAGGGCCGGGGCCCTGCCGATATCCTCACAGGTCTGCTAACCTCCGGTTAATGAGGGGACAGTGGCGCTAAGTGTCTGGTTAATCGCCCGCATCCTCCAAGACAGACAGAACCCGGAGTCTTGTACTTTTGTTTCTGAAATCTTCCCGAGAAATTATAGTATTCAAGTAGATTATCCAGAGCAATGAAAGCAAAGAACATGCTGTCAATTGCTTACCATTTCATATTTAGGTACTCGACGCAGATCGGATGCGACAGCAAATCCATATGATTGTTCTCTACCATGAGCTGTAGATCATAACATCAAACACAGGATGACAAAGAAATCATGGCAGGTAATTAAAATCTATGCAAGGAGACAAACCGACGATGACCTTAATGTTTATGATCAGTTTACCTTTATCGCTGATAAGATTGTCAGTCCTATTTCACTGCGCTTGATGCCTACTAACTCATTTGATAAAATGACATGTAAAACATGAACGCAAGAGAAATAAAATGTTATCAGAGAAAGGAAAATCTGGAGTTGGGTCTTTTCTATATGGGAACTACATAGGAACTCACGTTAAGTGAGTGCAGAGGTGGGATGGACGATCCTTCATTCCTACTTCGAATGCGTTCTTCCAGAGGTGGTTGCAGGCAAGTGAAGTCATATTTCGCCTGACGGAAGAAAATATTCATTTCAGAAAATTGTGGGTCTTTAGACCTTACTGGTTGGGTCCGAGCTAACTTAAGAACGGGAAAAGTTAAAAGTTACAGGCTAATTTTTTTGTTAGATCCAATTTGTGTAACTTTCTATTTGTCTGAAATGCAAGGAGATTATTGACACCTCGCTTTGGATAATTGTATCGAAAACATTGCATTCTTTTGACCATTTCAGATTTTCCATGCGCTAAATAAGGCGCCATTGCCCTGACGTCATTCCATTCTATGGAAACGGGTTAAAATTATAAGACCAAAGGTTGCTTGATGAAAATGTTTTTGAGAACTTAAAACTTATTTAAAACTTTGTTTACTGGACAGGTGTACTGTTATGAATTGAAATAACGTTGAAGACAAGGCGATACACGAGATCAAATATCCAGAAATTCGGGCAATTTTAGTATAACGAAATATGAGGTTTCTCGGTTTGATATCACGCTTTTACTCACTAGAATGTGATTTGTATTAGCACAAAAAAATCAGCCAAAATACTTCTTCAGTGGCCAAACAAACTGAAACAAAATAAAGTTGCATTTTCAAAGATATCATTTTCAAAACTACACTACATGGACAGTTTTGGCCCTGAAAACGTGCGTGAACCGTGTTTTCGAGCTTTAGTTGGTCATTACAGAGACTGAAGAAAAGAGGAAAAAATCAAACAATTTACCCAGAAGTCGGCGCTGACTGGTGGTTGTGCTGATCTCGTCAGGCATCGATCCAAAATTCTCTGTCAAATCAAATGACATTAGGAGAAACAGTCGTTGTCAAAATGCTGTCATCCAGAGGATACAAAAGACAAATGCTGCAGGGAGCCAGGACGAAGGATGATTGACATTGGCAACGGATACACATTAATGACTTATCTTTAGCGGCTACAACTTCTGTACTGCCTTTTGATTTTCAGTTTGAGCAGTTTTAAAACGCCAAAATTTGTAGCAGCAGCACAATACCGAGCAGTCTGAATTTCCCTATTGAGAAGCAATGATTTTACATTTCTGAGAGTTCAGTTGGGATAAACTGCTCGCACTATTGGTTCAGACTTGTCATTGTAAAAAGCAATACTCTACAGAACAACTCCTCCGAGTGTGCAGGTACGCAAGAAGCACTCACCTTGTACACTTCCGGCATTTTACTGATGAGGTTTCGAGTAGCCTCAGGCTCTTCGATCAGGTACGAGCGAAGAACCTCCGTCCATCTGATGGCGGAATTAAAAGCCATTTGTGAAAAAAAGGAGAGAGTCTGTCTTTTCCTGTGCGTGCACACACATTAATTTTATCGATGAGAAATAATTATACCTCTCGTGAGCCACAGTAGCCTGGGCCACTTCCACGTTGTTGGCCGCCACGGCCGCTGCCATTAGGCCTTTTTTGTCCTTTTTAACGGCCAGGGATGCGTTGTAAGTCAGCAGGAAATCCACCGAGGCTGGCTGGTCCTCTTTGGCAGCGAGAATTACTGCCGTATCCTGTGAATCACAGCGAAATAATGATGTTAGAATATGAAATAATACTGAACGTCTCCGTAATAAAGGTAGACGAGAACGCGGAGTGCAAAGCAAACACTCCAGGGCTATTTCATTTAGGAATGCCACAGTGGTAGACTTACAGTGAAGTATCTGGGTCTTTGGTCCGGTGGCATAATCGATTTTTTTTCTCTAAAAAGGAAACCAACTTTGTCTAAGTGTTGTTGCTTTCACCTGCTACACAGGCAACATATCCCATGGGGAGAACGTGCCTCCTTCCCCGATGGATATGCCGTTAACAACCTCGTAGTCGTTTAAGCAGATTGTGGGAAAATTATTGACGCATAAAACTTGAGTAGCCAATGAAGGCATTGTAATAACTCAGGTACAAGCTCCCGTTTCGGTTTACCATTTTTCTAATCAGTCCCGTCGGTTTACCCTATCAGTATAGGCCTACGTAAGGTTGTTTAAACCTTGATTGTTTACACAGTCAGGACCCTTGCAGTACAATTTCAAATGTTCTTTATCCGAGGTACACGTACCCCATTATCATCGGCTTGGTCAAGGAGATAATTATGCGTGGTAAGAAGTATCTTCATACATTCCTGATACCCCGCCATTGCAGCTAGATGAAGAGGCGTACGTCCTTTGTAATCTCTGGAATTCAATTGAAACTCATAATTTAAAAGGTGCCCCGACGTAAAGGCTTTTCCGAGACGGAAGCCGAAAAAAATAACTCGACGAGTAGGCATTTGAGCTGTATGTCACTTCACATTGTCCACACCAATTAGTGATGTTAAGGAGCTAGAGTATCGCAGATTCGATAAATGGAAATACTCTCAGAATGTCATCACAAAATAGTTCGTATTACAGCATATGTTTAAAAAAGTCATCCGACACACTGTTCAAAACTTTTCCTGTCAATATTAGTTTACGGTTATTTGGGGAAGCACATCCGCAAAGTGAAATGGTTCAAGTGAAAAGAAAAAAGGAAGCAAAGAGAAAAAAATATGAAGTCTGTGACAGAAAAGCATATGGCATTCACCTTCCCCTAAAAAGACCACCCTGGAGTTTTAAACACTCTGTTTAACGCTGAAATCTACCGTCATCGCTAGAATGAGAAATCTAACTTTAACGGCATGAGTTATAATCCATGTTTTCTTCTTCACATTTGCAACATGTCAGGCTATACTTGTGCAGAATACAAAAAACTGTATATGTTTCATTCAAGATAGCAGACAATTTGAATAACAGAGTTTTCCGTCCTTTTAAGTCCACATTTGGCATTTCTTGTCCTGCGTGGTGTCTGTGGTAAGTCTACGGGGGACTGCCATGGGAATATTATATGAAACACAATGCCTCGTCCTCTGCAGGAATAGAGTAAAACGTGACTTGTTGAAAACTTCCGTGTGTTCATTCCTTTAGAGCCCCTAAGCCCCTTCAGCTCACGAGACTCTTTTTTACCTGTGTAACAACGCCCCGCGAAGTAACAGCAGTTGGATAACTTTGGCATGGCCGTTCAGTGCGGCGATATGCAAGGCGGTCATTCCCTCTCCGTCAATGTCGTTGATGATATTGGGACCTATGGAGCTGTCTAACAAACGCTTGCAGGAGTTAAAACGCCCGTACCTTGGCGGGAAAAGGAACAGTTATTAGGAGAAGGGAATCATGAAAGTGCATGAGTTTAATTTAAGGGCTGTAAAGAGCGGAAGACGTCAGTAGGCTAAATTGTGGAGAGATTTCAAGAATGGCATTCCTTGCTTTGTGACTATATTTTAAGGATGGGAGAAGCCATCATCGCAAAATGCCTTACTGGAGGACACATTGGCAGTAACAGCAGTGCCACAACTTACTTGGCGGCAAAGTGTAGCGGTGACTGTTTCTTGAAGTCTTTCAGGTTGACCGTGGCCCCGAGTTCGATCAAGCTCTTCACAGATTTGATGTTACCGTCTCGCGTGGCATAGTGGATCGGCGTACAACCCCGGTTATCAACGTCATTCAAGAGAACTGGTATATCCGACTGAAACGATCAAATATGTGGGCCACTCTAGGCACTGTCAAAAAGGAACTGTAGTTTTTGCAGGCAGATTGGTTGTAATTTTAAACTTGCAAAGGACCCTTTGACCTCACTGCTCAAAATGATGGGCACGTAAACATCATGGGCACTACAATATTAAACAGCTCAGGTGAATGCCACATTAAGAGTTGAGGTCGAAACAAATGGGACTTCCTATCATCAAAATTTGATATGACAACTGGGGATATCTCAGTTGCGAATACAAACTGAGGCAAAATTAGGGAGTTAACTTTCCAAGAGGCGCTCCAATATTATAGCGCATTACATGAATTCATAAATACGAGCAAGTTTGTCGAATTTAACCCAAATGCAGAAATTCCCACGATTTGCGTTAACACGAGGTAAATGCTTTTCACTTTTTGATCACAAATATAAGTACAACAGTAATCAATCAATCATAAATGGAAAGTACACAGATAGGATTGTCTACTCTGCAAATTGTACTTGGCTATCCCTTGCTTTTAAACCTACCTTCAAAGCCGTCAGCCCGCACTTCATGAGATCTTTCCCACTTAACACGGCCAGGTGAAGAATGTTCCTGTTTTGGCAGTCCCGGAGGCGGCAGTCCGCCCCGTTCTTGTTAAGCAGCAATGCTGAACGAAAGCTGCCCCGAGAGACGGCACGGAGTACTGGACTGTAGCCATTCTTGTCGACAGCGTCCATATCGGCACCCTGGGTGGGGGAGAAGTGTCGATCAACCATGCATCGTGTATGACCTGTTTTCCAGTCTTCCCTAAGGGTTTCTTGCAATGCTCATTTGCTAAGTACATCTTTATTGTTCGTTGTACATGGAGATTATTTCTGTTTACAGTTATTTCCTCCGCTGTTCAGAATCAGAACTATAATTTGAAATGGAGGGTGTAATTTTGACACTGTACACACAGTTTCTCATAGCATTAACTTGGCTGGACAAAACACTCTCCACACGGTCGTGTTAGCTTTTGAAACTCAGATATTACTTGGATTGCCCCCCTCAACATATTGTCGTCCCTACTTCCCCCTATATTGTAGAGTCCAGCGCCACTATATCGTCTTATAGTTTGGTCTTGTTTTCTTTTCACGATTCCTCATCGTATGCGTGCAAGAGCATCGCGGGTACCAGGAAATTTAAAGAGATCGCCGTGTTGTGAAATAACTGTTTCAAAAAGTTTGGACAGTAAAGTATTTTCAGATGTTTTGTGTATTCAATCCTTTGTTTAAACAAGATTTTTGATCGTCTTTTCGATTGCCCGAAACAAAATTTATGCACAGGATGCGAAATCGGTTAACTATACATTCCCGTACATAACTTAGTCAATTTTATCTTCCTCGTTTTTCCTGAAAGAAAAACCGTCCAATCTTGCGAAATATGCGAAGTTGGCCGAACTAGAATTGCATGATGAAGTATTTATATTTTTTCAACATTTTGGAAAATGGGATACTACTCAAAGTAGTCGTACAGTAAATTTGGCTATATAATCTGCAGCTCTTGAAAGAAAATTCATCACCAGAATTTCCCGTTTCAGTTTGTTGGTCATTTTCAGATAATTTCGGTTTTTCACAATATAGCTTAACCAACGCGCCCCACAAACACAAAACCGAAACAGACCCGATCCGACTGAAATGGTGGAAAACCGATCCGACCCGAAGTCGGTCAGGTCGGTTTCGGGTCGGTTTTGCACAACATTAGTGTGTCCCCAGACAGTTGTGTGACGAAAAAAACGCGGCGCCGTGTATATTATTGATTCAGCAGAGGAACCAGCTTGGTCTGATTAACGTTCTGTTTTTAATCAAGAGGAAGGATTTTGAAAACTTCTTACCATAATGGCAAATATACAAAACAAATTTACTTTGATCTTAGAACGGCAAAATAATATGATATTGTACCCACCTGCGCTATCAAGAACTCCACTACATCAACGTGATCAAACATCGCCGCCCTAAACCACAAAAAAAATGAGTTGGAGCCTGAAACTTAGAGTATTTGATAGATCGTCGCATGTCAGAAAAGGTTTTTAGCTTTCTGATGATTGTTTTATGGAATATTGCTGAGAGCTCAACTGGTTGTAATAACACTTTACTTTTATTTGCCGGACGGAGACGTGCATGCGACTGTAACGTAACCATTGCCAGCATGCTCGATAAATCCCTTGGGCAATGGCCATTCCTTTAAGACTACTAACGTGCATCCCCCGATATCGGAAGTTCATACTCCGCCCCACAGTTTCCTCCCCCTTTTAAAATTTTGAAATGTACACGGTGTAGACTATGTATTTGCAAGACGGTATATTTCATTGCAACCCTTGACACTGAGTACACATCCTGGGAACAGTCTTAGAAATTACAGTCTACAGTCATATCACTGCATCTCAGAGCTACGCTGGTAATGGATGAGCCTACCTATGCAGTGGGGTCATCTTCTCTACATCGCACATGCTCAGCGTGGCCTCGCTTCCTGGAGGGCTCAGTAGCAGCTTGATGATGGGCAAGGAACCCTGTGAAGCCGCCAGATGAAGGGGCGTGGAATCATCCTCCTAGGCGAGGGAGTCACAGTATGAACAATGTTGGCGTTTGTTATTTTAACTTCACGTGTTAATTTGACGTGATGTTACGTTCTTTTTTATTTCCGGGAAGATGATGACCATAGGGTCAACTTTCCCAACATTCCGAAAAACCTACCCAGAATTTGAACCATTCCCCGCCTCTTTCCTAAATGATAACGTCATGACCTAATTAACATCTAGCTTTATTTCCCGTAATCCAATACGGTACCTGCAACACGTCCAAGGGCGAGCCGAATTCAATGCAGACCCGGACCGCTTCCTCGCTGCCGCTATTGACGGCAGAGTGGAGCGCCGTGTTGTTCTCCTTGTCCTTCTGCCTCAGCACGTAGTCTCTTGGGTATCCAGCCTCTTCAGCTACAGGACCAAGTAAAAACATTACTAAAAGCGTAATTAAAATCCCACCAAACAAGAGGCAGAACAAACTGCTCAGACAAGCAAGCTATTTTGACTGTGCCAATTACAACCGATCGCTTCGCGTTTCGCTCTAAAACTGGCTGCAGGTCATGTTCTCTCTTGTAAACACTTCGGCCTTGAGCGCATTCGCTTTGCTATGAGCTGTTTTTCCATGGAGAGATCTCACTGGCAGGCAATGAGAAGCGGTTCCCCTCACACACTCAACAGCTGTAAGAAGCATGATTCGGGAAACATGCATACATGTATACAAACCGGTACTTGAAGTTTTTTCTTTTTTTTCTTTTTCTGGAGTTCAACTAGACCTGTTATGAAGTATTATACAAGAGAATGCTTGACTCTTGTTTGGAATAAGACACAAAATGAAGAAAATAAATCTTAAGGCGTTCTTGTTTTTACCCATCATCATGTACATAATCGTGCATCTTTCCTTAAAGAGCCGGGAGGCCAATTCTGCCTCGAAATTTTCTCCAACACCGTCGCAGTGTATTTTCTTATTATGCCGAGCTTTCAAAATTCCTTGGTAATAGCCTGCGGTCATTTTGAAAGCAACCAAATTTGTGACAATTGGACGTATCGTTCTTGAGAAACGGCTATTTTGTTTCCAGGGTGCCAGGACTCATGTCATTGGCGTGCTCAATGCACGAGAGCCAATACGTGGGAAGCCATGAACTTCTAATGACCATAGTAATTACAGCAAATGTTGGGTTGAATTAAAACTTCATACCTGTGCTCAGGAGAGGTGTTTGTTCGACAAAGGCAAGGGTACAGGATAGGCCACGGATAGACAAGTTTTTACGGGTGCGGAAGCCACCCCCGGCCGTGAGATGGTCCGAAAAATCCTGGCTTCTTTAGGGTTAACTAATCAGCTCACTTAGTATCGGCCTGTGCACCTTATTATCCAGAGGTAGAGGGTTGAACAACCGAATATTAATGAACAGTTAAATCTTTAGTAATTCTTTGATCATGTTCCCTTGGCATGTTCACGGGGAATCAATTATGTCGTATTAGAAATCGCGCTTCGGTATCACTGAATAACAGTGTTTTTTTTTTTTGATCGCGTGCGTGTCGTGTTTGTTTTCCTGTAAACCCTTCTTCATCTATCTCCATCCATTATTTCTCCCATTACAGGGCATCCGGCCAGCCAGTTTTGGCCTGGACAAAGCAAACACATTAATACTTTAATTATTTCGATTTGGTCAACAAACTGTCAGACTGAGACAGCAAATCGTTTAGCTACACCTTTCCCGCGCTCAGGCTGCCGAGTAATCTGAAGTAATTGCCATTTGACTCGGGACGATCGATCAATTGGCTTTTCAGCACAAAGACCGACACCGTTGTGTCGTGTTATTCTACAGAATCAAGGTAGAGATTTCGGCAATGGAAAGAGGCGTTACTGTCAATTACAACAGCCATGCGTGAACTTGGGGATAGCTCTGTTACATAACAACGACTTCCTTTTAGGCAACATCGCTTGCGGACATTTTTTATAACAGTGGTTGACATAGTGCCGTTCTCCGATGATGTACTCAACACAGGTACGCGATTGGACGTGTCCGAGACGAGTGATTTACGAGATACTGCTACTGCATCACTCTAGCGAGATGTATTGGCCAACAAACATCACAGTTATGGAGAAATTGGCAAGAAAAACAACGCAAATGGCTCAGAGCAGATGACTACGCAGTTATTAAAAACAACGAGTGTTTACTTTAACCCCTGTGTATTTACATCTGACCACTGTGTAGACATCAGTAGTAAATTAATATAAAAGTTTTTGCCGTATTTCATGGCTTTGAAAAGTCACACTCTCCCCTTTTACAAACAGATAAGGGCATTAATAGTACTGAAAAGCAAGAAACTTAGATATATCAAGTCTTCTCAGAAAATGATGAAATCTTCATTTCCACAGCCCTTTTCCAAGTATCAAAGAATATCGTTGTTGTAAAGAATCATATTTATCTGAAAATCAGTTGACTCTTTGTTCTTGTTATTATGGCGGGGAAAGTTAATTTGAAATTGTTACAGAAATTAGGGTTAATTCCATTGCGCTTTTTTCCATTTCATCAAATTTGTATACAGAGAAAATATACTCACGTGATAAAGCCGTGGTGGCTTATCAAGGTGATTTTGATGGGGATGTAGATATGAGAAAGGACAGTCGGGGGAGCCCACTGCTGCTTTAGTTCACACCTCCCCCCCCCTTAACCCCTTTGGGAAAATCCTCGATGCTCGGCATCCGAGCTGAGAGATACCGATGGGCTTTTTTTTTCTGTTTGTTTGGGCGGGTCTTTTATTGTTTTTATTTTTATTCATTTATTTTTTTTTCTATTGGCCTGACCATCAGAAAACGAAAATGCTGAGGGGAGCTTTAAAACATTTTTGTTTTTTCTTTTTTAACACGTTTAAACCATGATTTGTTCAGTGAAATGTGTTTAGGAACGCGTTTCAGCACTAAACGCTTTTCTGTGGTACATGTTCAGCTTTTTGAAATCCGCCTACCATTTAAATATATTCTTAAACACATGTCTTAGGTTAAACATGTCGAAAAAGTGGGTACAAAAAGTGTTTGGAAACTCTAAGCACTTTTTTGTAGAGTGTATGATCAATTGACAACGTTAGCAACAGGCACTCGTAAAAAAATAGTTGAAAATTTATGGGGGTATACCCACCTCACGAGCTACACGACTACGGCAAAGAATTTTGCTTCCCCCTGTATACTTTACTTTTTTGCTTTGCCCTATTTTCTGTCTTTTTCCTAGACTTCCTAGGTTCTACTATTTACAGGTTAGATGTTGGAGTTTTAAACAGAGTTTGACTGTGTTTTCACCTTAATTAGCACACATCTCTACTGTCAACTTCGCCTGGTGTCTTTCCATTGTCTGACTCCAGTTCCAATAACGCTAAAATAAAACTGATGAGGGTGAAATCAACCATCAATCTTTCCGAACTTTATAGAGATGGTTGTGAGACGACGATAATTGACTCCGAACATTTCCATGGTCACATTAGACTAAACGTTCAGCTCTCGCTCATTTTTCCCAGTTAACGTTTACCGGAAGAGCTGGCACTCAGTGTCATCATCCAACTAGAATGTTCATTTCGTGTTGTCACCCGAAACGCAACTGATTCAAGATCAGTGATTGATTGCACTATAAATGAGCCAAGATCATGACAAATTTTGTAGCCGTAGTTTGCGCGCTTTGCTATTCAGCCGACATTACACGAGTCGGTACACTGACTCATATCACCTTTAAACCGTGCTGGTAATTAACATATTCTTTATAGAGACATGCAGAATGATTCGTTGAATTTCATTCCATACGGGAGAATAAATTATTTTCTAACGTTTGAAAAAGCACTGATTGTTTTCTTCCCAGCGCTAAAACTCACACTCGGTGGTGGTTTTCAAGCGGGTAGCATAGCAGCATAGGTCATTGCACTGTGGCGTAACTGGTGTGGGGATATTTCTATAAGGAATAGAGACATCTTCAAACGCGGAAATGTTAACTTTGCACGTCATGTTAAAAGAAATTCGTGCCGTTGACAAACAGAACGGTCTTTTGATGCTCTCTGAGCCTAGCAGGGGCAGATTTAGGATATCTTGCTGAGGGTTTCGACATTCGTTCGCTCTGTTGTTAAAACCATTTAATCTCTTCGTTTGTCCTTAACGACTCCAAAAGTACATTATGAGTCCAAACAGCTTTCAGGGCTTATGATTTTCGGAGAGTTTACAACCTTTAGACATAGGCTGCTAGGAAGAGCAACGTATGGAGCAGAAGCCCTATCCCTGTTCATTGGAACCGCGTCCGCACAACCCCGCAGCTCCAATGAACACGAGATGCTCTGGTTAAGCGACGGAAAATCTTTAACACTGTGCATTTTCCTACACGCGTGTACGAAATAAGAACACTGTAAGTCTTGATACTGATGTGGAAATAATCTTCTGTGAAGTTTTAAAATCAGATACCTGCTCTGACTTTGCTAGCATGAGATGATTACAGCATCAGAAAACTGCTTTTTTGTAACTAAAGTATAATACCACCCGCCGAAGACAGCGCTTATTTGATTACGTGAGCCAATACGTTTGGTCATTAACGTTGAGACAGTTCTCAGAATCCCCAAAATCCAACGTTTTACTTTACACCCCTTATTCACTCAGGACGGGGTATTGATTCGAGAGATTATGCTTTTAAGCAACCCAGTTAAAACAGCATGCTACGTCTATTATGACGAAAAAGGGCTTTGTATATAATCACATTATGGTGAATAAAGGCTACAGTACAAGTATATGAAAAACACAAAGGAAACTGTCATCGATCTCAAAATGGTGCTTATAAAGACCTGCGAGCCGTGAATTGAATGCATGAAATGCTGGATCAATCTGGCTCAGTGCTTGAAGAAAAATATGATCAAAATAATTTGGATCAATGAAACCCCTATGTATGTATTGTTGATCATAAATCAAATTTCTGTGTTTATACATAGAGACGACATCGGGCTGGCAATTAACGGGTAGCTGCAATGGAACATTTTAAAAATACAAACCTCAAAACAGTGTCCGTTGTGTCTTAGTTAACCTCATTTGCAATTCTTTTTCATAATTTCAAAGGGTGTTTTGCTGCATTTTTATGAGCATTTCCATATTAATAAACAAATCTGTGATGTCAACCAGGAAGAAAACCTCATTGTTACGCAGAACTCTGCACAAAAGAGCTCCTGCATTTTTTCATTTGATTTTGCTGGCCTAAATGTTCTCTTCTTTGGTGATCCCATAAGCATGCAAGCAATCCTTTCTCAGAAATGATTTCAGTGAGGAAATGTTAGGTTCACAGTTCGGACAGAAACACCTAGGCACTGGGCCACGTCTTCCTGGATGACATCCCCAAAGTGCACTTTTCAATACAATTAACTCAAGAGAGATGTAAGATAGGTTTTATACATTGAAGAATATATAATTGGATAAAAATTTTGTCAAAAAAAAATTCATTGCCGCTACGCTGTGAGATATTATGACAGTAACTGACTTCAGATATTGACTTAATCATACAAGCAAACAGGTTTTGAATATATGTAAGAGGGGTGTAGTAATAACATGTATTCATCTATCAAACGCCGACACTTCAAAAAAGTTAACTGAGAGGACATTATTCAAATTTTGATTTAAGAATAGGAATCGACTATTTCGTATGTAAAGGTAACTTCTCTTCCGCCGGCAAGATATTAACAAAAAAAAACAGAGTTCATTAATGAACCATTCCATAAAAACCGTTTCGTTTCACTCATTAATGGCCAGTTTCCCTAAAAAAAACCCCAAATTGAAGTCTAGTGTGCTTCAAGCATAGTGGTTGCAAGCGGTTGGTGCTTCGACTTTTTACGCTCTGACCTGAGCAAATCCCTGTTCACTTAAAGGCTTAATTGGCCATTTGTAACCGAAAAGAAACAAAAAGCGATCAATTTACTTCTACGCGAAACCTTGGTGGGACGATAACTCATAACGTTCATGACCCCACAAAATGGTCAGGTTTCAAGTGACAGGTTAGCGGGATTTCAATTAGAGTATACAGTTCCATGTTACAGGATAAATTACTCTGTTTAGGATTACAAGAGTTGGGAACTGTAGTCCACTTTTCCCTAATAAGATTAAGACGGACGCAGTGACATTCCCCCAACCAACTTTTCATGTTGGCGCTTCATTTTGTATTGGGACATATTTTTGTTGGTAGTCTTCAAACAAGTAACTCTGCAACGTAAAATACCAGCAGTTTATCTAAAATGATTGCTTCAAGCAAAATTTTGAATAAGGCGAGTACAAACTTTGTACTATATTTCGACAAAATTCTGGTAAAGGTATCCAAATCATTAGCAATTATAACAGTCTGGCCAGTCCAAAACCGACACATATGCGTTGGCAGCAAAATACTGTAAAAGTACACATTTTGTAAAGAATATAAAGCAGAAATTATGTTCATATACGTGCATGTCGATGAGGCATACATAATTTATCATAGTCAGTCAATGTGCAGCCCATCCCTCGTTTTCTTCAAAAATCGGCAATTTTGAAATCGGGATTAGTTCAATACACCCAGTGAAAATTTCCCACTTTGGAAAACTCCCACTTCGGAAAACTCCCACTTCATGGACATGATTCATCGATTTCCTTAATTGCAAAGATAAATTAAAGGTACGCAACAAATCGGGTTTCGCTAGTTAGCCCTTTTCTGCCCGATTGTCTATGCCTTTTCCTTAATAACCTTACCTTTTTCGAGAAGCATATTCAGCACGTCTCTGGAGGCGTGGGTAGCGGCACAGTGGATGACATAGACGCCGTTATCGTCTCGTTTACAGTAGCGTGGCTTGTAAACCATCTGAACATGAACAAACCAAATACAACATGTACTGTGTTTGTTGCTCACCCCCCCCCCACTCCCTCATGCCAGGGAAAAAAAGAAGTATTGATTTTTTATCCCGTCAAATATTTCCAGGTTTTTTTCAAAATCTGAAGAGTTGTTGTTTACGTACGAGTTTCTTGGCCGCTTCAAAAGCGTTTTTGATGGCGCAGTAGTGCAATGGTGTCTGCCCATATTCCCCCGGCATGTTGACGTCCATATCTTTGTGATAACACAGGGCCTGTGTACAAGAAGAATTATTGGTATAATATTAGTATAACGGTTTAGCTTTACACGATGTTATATTCACACTGTTTACTTGCTATTCAAACTGAAATGGGTTTGCTTCTATAAAATTCCACTATATAATGAACTGCTACAGAATTTATTCACAGGTATTTGCGATTAGATAGCAGGTTTTGAGTAATCTGACAAAAAATGATTAGTTTAGTCTCTTATTGTCATCGAATGACTTATGTTCCAAAATATATTTATCAAGCGACAAAAAATAATGAGGCAGCCCTAAAGAAGTTAGTATCATGTCAATGCTCTTGGAAAACCGTCTGCCATATACAATCATACTGTTTTAAAATGGTATAGTGTAACCCTCCCCTCGGTTAAGGGGTTTGATCCCTTTATTGTGGAATTACAATAAAGTAACACAACGTAACATTATTCTTATCTTAATATCCAACCATCTCAGGTTGAAACATTCAAAAAAATTAATTCTGTAGTATCCAACGAAGACTTCTTGCCACAAACACAGCGCCTCTCACGTCTTAGATGTCAGTGTAAAATGATCAATTATCAAGTCGAAAATTTCGGTATATCATATATCTCATAAACAAAGATCCTATGCAGAATTTGATCATTTTATTTATCAGGGTGCCACACTCACAAGATTCCAGCATCACATTTCGTTTTTGCCTTACTTCAATCATGTCTGGCATGTCCAAGTCACTGGCCAGGTGAAGTGGTGCCATTTTGATGTTGTTGAGTACAGCAGGATCTGCCCCAGCGAACATGAGACTGTGAACGGTGTCCGGGGAGTTGCCTCTCACAGCCCAATGCAAAGGTGCTTCCCCCTTAGCGTCTTGGGCCTTTACGTCTATTGACAAGATTAGGTATAAAAACAAATCTTCGTCAACGTATTTTTTTATCACCGTCCTAATTTTAACAGACAATTGTAATGAATGAGACCTTAGGGTGTTCACTGCGAGATAAATTTAAGGGTGTACTGTATGACTGAGGGAAAACGATTCCGATAAGATTTCATAACAAACACGACGTGGTCCATACAAATTGTTTGGTATAGCGGTTGCTCGTTATTGCGATTTTCAGTTGCAGATACACCCCCCCCCAGCTACGTATAGACCGTTCAAACGGGTTGTGGCCTACCTCACGAACGTCTTTGCGTGAGGAATTTCGGCCGACATTTCCAACTGGTGCTGACACACACACAATAAGTTCAAATGAAACCCTAATTAATTTCTATTTCGTTCAATTTGTGTGCTTTTCCTTCGATATTTTACCTTTAGGTTAGTTCTCACTGCGACTCCAATCACAGAGCGAAATCAAGTTTCCTGAGTCCACACATAAAATTTAAATGCGACACGCATATGGTTAAACTATAACAGATTGAAGCTGGTGAAATTATTAGCGTAGATTCCTCCAGGTTAAGTTACTTAACGCTAAATTATAATACCAAATTATATAAATAATAAATACTATCAACAATAAATTTTCTATAATGATTCATTTTGAGGTAAAATCCTTGTCTGTAGGGAGCAATAACGCGAACAAGATTTTCCACAAAAGAGTCGCCCGTGCTGCGCGGATTCAGATTTCAGGTGACATGCATTGCCCCTGGGTGCGCATGTTAGATATTTATTTATACATACGAAAGATACTGACCGAGTATCACCACTGGGTTTCTATGGAGTTTCGTTTGGTCACATAATACTCTACCTGAAGTTCAAAAATTTAAGAATTTTAAAATTTGAAGAGGCTTAACAGTGACGCTCTGGCAATATTTCAGTTTCAGTTTTGGAATTATCCAGGACTGTTTCCCCATTGAAGTCCCATAAAAAGTGCTGAGTCATGCTAAATCGGCACTTTCTGGTTACACTGGTTTTCACCTCCAGTTTTCTTTCTCGTGTATTCCTTCGGATAATCTCTGGATTTCCTTTTATTTTCCCGAATACATCTATCCCACTGATACACTTTGTGCACCGCCTGACAGACCAACCCCTTTTTTTCACTGACTGGGAGTGCCATGGACAGGCTGGCTCTACAAGAGTCCTTCCTTCGTCATTATAATGTTTATTGCTTGATTGGTAATGGTTCTGACCGTAGAAGACTGAGTGGAATTTAATGCTAATGCATATTAATGCTTCTTCTTAACTACGTGTACATAAATTATATTTTTCCCACTTACACATGTATCTTTATAATTGTATTCGACGATCCCCACAACCTTCATGTGTCCTGTGCCGGTGCAACTTGTTGACTCTAAATCGATTTGCTTAGTCATCCCATAGAGCTCTATGGTCATCCCCATGGCATGGTTTATGGCTACTGCTCAATGACAGGTTAGGATAAAGCAGACATTAGGCCTAGTCAGTTTGCCAGATAAACATACACTTTAAAAGGCGATTGTGCCGGGTGGCCTTCCTTTCGGATTGCTTTTCGATGTCGGTGAGATGTTGTCGGAATAGCACTGCCGGTGAATTTTTTTTTCCTGTACATACAAATTGAGTCAAATTTTGATGGGCAATAAGCTTCGAAAATCGGTTGATAAATATGAAAGCGGTGTTGGGAAGCAGCAAGCATCCCCCAATCTGAATTCTAATTTCTATCAGAAAATTGTACCGAGAGTACAAGATCATCTTCAACGTCACCGGTGCTGACTAATGAACTTTGTACAGTAGCTATTGATCCACAAACTGCCTCATCGGGTAGTCAGGAAGGCACACATGTCGAAAAGAAGGTGACATTGACGTAAGATTAACTGCTTCTCAAAGGAGCTACTGTAGTTTCAATTTAATATTAAAGCCTGTCCTGAATGACTTTGAATAGATAGCATGACCACAAAGGCCAAAGTGCTGAGAACCGTATTTTATTGCTTCCACACACAGGTGCAATGTATTTACCGTTGCAGTAATCTTCATGGGAACATAATTGTGATTGATGGCACCCACCTACCCTCCTACTATGATATTACGGCAATCTTCGAAAATGCCTTTTAGAGGGGCCGTTCGGGGGGAATGAGAAGTGAGGTCACTTTCTATCGAGGTAAAAAGGAAGTGATTCTAGTTTCATATGTCACCTGATGGGTTATCACAGGGAGAGGGCAATTGCTGACTATGTCAAAAAAAAGAGTCTGCCGCCACTCCATAGTAGCGACATCGTCATCGGAAGTGGTGTAATCTATACCGGGGATGACCTACATCAAAAATTGCCCAGTAGTAGAAATTCGAAAAGCGGGGGGGGGTTGACACCATATGACACTGGGGAGCTGTTCCTGATGCAGAATGTACATCTCATTTATACATGAGATACATTCTATTCCTCTTAACATAACATCAAAGTGTAGAGAGCCTTAAAATATAGCCCCGCCCCTTAGAAAGTCCATACAAATCTACATTAAAAAGTTCCAAATTTGGGGCCCCCAAAAGAAGCTTGGTTCTCTTTGCGTTGGAACATGGCTTTTTACAGTGTCCCTGTTTTACTGTGTAATAGGGGGGATCAATGGGAGCATAATGGGATAGATTTCGTAGATAGAGACACTTGTGTCAAGATCATGGATAAAACATTTTTCTCAAACCCAATTTTGGGGATTACATGTACGAGTTTATGCAGGGCACACTGTGCAACAATGTCTGTTCTGCTGATTTTCGATGAAATGTGGTTTTCTTCAGGGTCTTTAAAATGTTAAATTTTAGTTAAGAATATCAACTATTTCCACTTTAAGCCAAAAAACTGAGAAAACTTCACAGGAAAGGAAACCGGACTGGAAAACCTAAATAACCGGAAACTGCTGTTTCAACAAGATTCAGTACTTTTTAGGAGAAACTTCAATCCATTCTTAGGTTGGCCAAACATATGTTAAAATTTTTTTTCAAGATAGGTAGGTCTTAAATATTGCCGGAACATCACTTTAGCCTATTAAGAACTTAAACTTCAATCTTTCTTGAAATTCACTACACCCTATATTCTTATCTTTCATTTCATGTTTTTCCCTTGTTGTTGGAGGTTCGAAAACCCTATTTTACTGACCGCCACAACCGTCGTAAATAAAACCCCTCCTCTGAGCACTTGCACCTTTCACTGTCGCGATTGCTGTTGTCCACGATCGATTGTAAGTTATTACGCTCAGACACAAATGTTTTACTCAAATTTCGATATGCTCCATTCATGTCTTGCTGTGAGACGAAATGACGCAGCATTGTTCAGTCCTTCAAGTTAATTGTTATTCCATAAAGCTAAATTCTTTCTTATGAACGATCGATATGCTCCAGCTCATGAAAAGATTCTGATTACAGGCTCTCGTCGCTTAATGGTATTATGAAGATCGCAACGGAACCCACCAGTAATTATTTTCAAGGTTACTTAATCTGCCACTAGAAATTTCAAACTCACACCCAACGTTTCTGTACCAGAATTTCTACTCGTTTTGCCAACCCCAGCTATTAGTAGTCAGAGTGTTAAGAACCAGTAACACAATTTCCAACTGAACCCCGAGAGATTGGGAGAATATTATGCGTCTAAGAAAATACCAAGGGAGCTCCAGTCGTTTCACTTGGGCCCTATACTTTGTTTACACCCAGGGTTTACCTCGTGCCAAAATTAAGGTGGGGGAAAAACACTTTCAGACGTGACCACTGCAAACTATCAACCAAAAGAAAATGTATCGATGGGACAATGGAGATCGGGAAGGATGTGGGGGAAGTTTGTGTACCTTCCGGATCACCAACTCGACTGTTACATTACCGAGAAGGCTGATATGCTGGGGGAACCAAGAGGAAAAAAATCTAAAGCGGGGACCAAACTAGAGGGATGAAAACACACCGACCCTAAAGACCCCTTTGACTTTCTTTATACTTGCTAGAAACTTACTAGCACAATGGGAGGTAAGAGATTGCTAAGTGTTGCTATCAAGCTTGGAGGCAACAAATCTTTCCCCCTTTTCTGCGGGTCGGGTACGTACCCCGCAGCCAGTCTCGTGCGTTCTTTCGGGACAACAAACTGAATCCTACCTGTTTGAGGAGTGACGCGGGTGCAGATCATGCATATTTTTAAAGTTACCCAACGCTGAGAAAAAACTCTATTGTCAGCCGAGTTGTTAGTGTTAAGAGTTTTTGTTGTTTGTCCAAACTTTAAAACCAACAAACCCCAACACTCAGTGCATCTGATTCAATATGGTTCATTTGGAAAGCTGCAAATGGTACTTGCGGGGTAAACTTATTCTAGAGTGGATCTGCATCAGTGCATGGTTCAGATAAGAAACCCCCTCAGCAGGGATGTAACATGCAGGAGTGTACGGTGACAAGAAATGCATGTACACATTCATAACAGTGCATATTGTGCTGTAGATCTGAATAAGCAGTTTAGTTTAAGTGTCCTATGTGATTTATTGTTTGAAAATCCCAATTTTGCATGCCGAGCATAATTGTAATCATGGCCAATACACCTAGTTTTCAACGTAATGGACACTTTGTCCAGTAATAGCAAGGCGGTATGTGGGCAAACTCCAATCGAGAACTTTTCAAAGAACGAGTTGTGCTGATTCAGATGTCTTTGGAAGTAACTGCTTATTCTATTCATCAAACGTTATGATTCTGCATTGTTTTGATTGTATGAGAGTGTCATTTTCCTCCGATTTCAGATCTTCCGAGACTTCACAATTAATTTGCAGTGAAATGATGCATATTATCGCAGTCCTCAATGAATCAGCCATATATGTTAAGCAAGATGACGATTTAATAGTCAACATATATTTTGACTTTCTTAGTGGTTTGGGCTGTGTTTTGGTAAATATTGTCATTTTTGGTAAATATTATCATTTGAAATCCATTGCTTTGAGACAATGGATTGATGTGCATATGCCAATAAGATTCGGCCATTTCGTGTAAGACAAGCATAGAATTATTGCAAGTAATAATCTCTCAAAATTTAACATCGAATGACTCAGAACATTTTATTAACGCCCAGGAGTACAAGTGCTAATTTCCTTATCATCAAATTGGTGACACAAACATCGGAGTATTGCTACGAGGGAATGTTGCCATAACATACCGGAACCCAAAGATTGCATTAAAGCGCCAACTCATGTAAGCTATTATGGTGCCGCTATTTTTATGTAGTATTTTTAAATAACAACACAGCATGATTAAAGGCACTCTTTTAGAATACATTACTAACATTCGTGGTGCTTGTAAACATACTCAATGTATTGTCAATGCTGAATACGTACTAAATTTCCAGGGCATCCATCTTTAAAACAACTAAATATACCTTCCAGCGAAGGGCAAAATCTATTTGGGAGGAAATGCTGTGTTTATCGTTGTTGTGGCTTCCTGGCAATCACGAATACGGCAAGAGTAAAAGCCCTCCGTATTGCAAATCTAAGGATTAATATTAACAGCGAGGAAGCATTGCATCGCCAGTGAAGGATGTCCTACATTCAGGGTGTTCATTCTGCAAACCGTCGCTTGGATAGCTTTGTCAATAAAGCGCGCAATAATCAATTAAACTTGAACTGTTATTACTTCCACATGAAGAACGCTGTTGAGACTATTTTTGCTAAATAAAATGAGACGCAAAATCGAGAGGCATTTAGGGCTTTTGGAGTATAAACCTTGCTAATATTTGTTCCTGTGTCTTTTTTAATTCAATGGTCACGTTTGGATCCTAAAATCCAAACAAAAAACCCCGCATTAATTGCGTTCGAGCAACCGCTGACATCTTATCGATCATTGAGGCAAATCCAAAGTCACCAAAGTCACGGGCGGGCCACGAGTGTCAACCGTTTGCACCAAGTCGCACATTACACACGAATTTCTTTGATCTACTGTTATTTGTTTTGTAAGAATCTGAAGCGGGGCTGCTTTATTCTTTGCAAAACGTCATGTCTTCTAATTGTTCCATAGCAGCGTTGCATGTATTCGAGTGTATCACAAGTCTCTGTAAGTCCATCACAAGTCATTCGGTCTCACGCCAATTCACAAGCTCTTCAGATGACCTGTAACAAAAACATTCTTTTGTCATTTGTTCACCCTGTTACTTCTCACTGGAATTGCTACATAGACACAAAGCATCAGATTTAGACTTGGTCTGACTTAAGAAAGAGACGACTGGTTTGAAGGATCAAAGCAATCCGTGTAACAAGGGAAAAACAAGAACACAATTTGCTTTGTTAATCAGTTTTACTCAATCAGCCTTAGCCGTCTCTGTTTCCAAAGAATTGTTCTCCTAAGAGGCCCTAGGAAGAAGAAAGTGAAGAAATTTACGTGAATTGAAAACTCCAGATAAACATTTTGGGGAAACCTTCTGCATTATTCAATGAGCTTGTAAGCACTGGAAACTTAGAGACTGGAGGTTATGTTCTTCGTCTGCTATAGTTCGAAGATTTCCCAGAATAAAACATTCAAAAAGACAACTGGAACTCCCAAAAGGTATCTTGTTTGTGCATCGGCCGTTGCTTGCGTGAGTGAATATTTTAATTTATACAGCTTGCATTTTTCGTAGGCCTTTAGCACAGTTCATGTAAACTCTAATCCGGCACTGGTAGTGACTTGAAATGAGAAGAAATGATGTAAGTAAAGTGGTCTAAATATTTTTACGATACACATTTTAAATGGATGGACGCTATCGCTTCGACAATAAATAGGTGAATCAACAATGGCCCCGTGAAGGAACAATCAAAATAGATTTAAATTTCACTCGAGTAAAAGTTTTTTGTTCCACCAAATACGTTCTCGCAAAGCACCTGTCCACGGGGATCCCGACATGCTTCATTGTTACTTTACTTGTATAATCGTGTTGCCTTTTTCCACGTGCAGAAAAGTTATGGAAGGAAGATTACTGTAAATAAAACATATTCATGTTGCTGTGACATCATTGGGGCGTACCGTTCTTATGGAATGCCCGATTTCCGACGAAACAGGCTGAAAAATATGTTGTTTGTCAAAAGAAAATGCTTGTTTACTTCATGAACAAAAAGTATTTTCATCGAGCTTGGAATTTGGGACAATGATATTTCCAACATAGGAACATTATCTGTGGCTGTAAGACGGACAGAAACGTACACAGTGCAAACAAATAAAGGGACAAGGAGTCAGGGACCCAGATTGAAAGCTCCACACACCCGAAACAAGATAAAATTACAAGAAATTAGACCTTAGACCTACCTCCACTGCAGAGAGTGATGTGTTCGACCAAGTCCTTACGGCCCATCTGAGCCGCGTAGTGCAAGACCGTGGCACCTTTCAGGTCCGTTTCATGGATGAAAGCCGAATTTTCCCGTACAGTATCTATGAAATCTTCCAAAGGTAGCTTGGCCATTTCCTGCCATAGGAAAAAGGCAATTCTTAAGTCCTTAAATATAAATGTATAATATTTTATAAATGCCTCAACAATTAAATGAGTGGGTTAAATATACCGAAAATAATTCTGAGAGTGTTCTTTTCTTTTGGCCAATACAGCATCCGTCATCAATTGCATTTAGGGCCTATCATGACATTTGGAAAAATCCATTTTTATATATCTTAGGTTGATAACATTCCCTCCGGAAGAATTCTTTAAATCTTTTCAGTAGCATTTCAATGCATTATCATCGCTTTTTTAAACACTTAGAATTAGAATTAGAATTAGAGTCGATAAAAAAGTAAAACTTTTACAGGTTCAGTCCTTGCTGTCGCAAGTATCCCTTTCAACATACGCCCTTTGGGGAAATGATTTAGAGCAGCTTTTTAGGTCAAGTTGATCTTGAAAAGTGTAGCAAATCAGTTCTAAGTTTATTCCTTTTCGGTGGGGTATGGGGGGGGCAGGCAGGGGGCAACTTGTCCCCCACACGGATTTTTACATTTATTTATGTATTTATTTTTCCAAGAAAATTTCATGGATAATAAAGTAATCGGTATATTTGTTTATCAAATCTTAGCACCAAAACCTTAAGAAAACAACACCATGAATAAAAGCAAGGACGTTGTGACCGCGAATAAGGCTTTTGATATTTTTCTCCTCCAACGTTATGTTGAATAAGCCCGAGGCAGCATTCGCTTTGAATTTGCCCTTCCCCCACCCACAACAAAACCTGGATACGCCGCTGTTCCTTTTCAAAACAAAAAAAATTGGGGCATTTTTTTTTAATCAGATGCTACTTACCTGATAAGACTCGTGATGACTAATAGGGCAGGTTGATCGAAAGGTCGACTTAAAGCAACTGGTTCTTTGCAGGACCAACTCGTAAAAGAAATTAGCGTCCGTTGTAGTACTGCAAACCTTCCATACTTTACTCACGTCTGTCATACAAGCCTACAAGTCTAATTCCACTAAAATGTACCGGTACTTAAAATCAACATTTTAGAACTCTACATTCAACCTTAACTTCAATTTAACACTTAAGTTTTGTCTCTCGTCTGTATTAGAGAGCAACGTGCCATTATCGGCCACCTAAATGATATTTAAACGGTTGGAACCTGTATATTCCAGGGAAATTTTGCATAGATCTTCAAGGAAAAGAATGACCAGAAGTTGTTACAAAGAGCCAACTTACTGCAGGGGATGACGATCCTCCCGGGCTACACCAGCCAAATTTACTGCCATGCTCACATCGTCCACCTTGAGTGCTTCCATCGACCATCGTATTCAGTGTCACGGCCGACCGTGTGGAGCCCGCCGAGGAGCCCCTGCCCTCCAGGGAGATTTGCTCACGTTCCTTGCTGATGTTGGCCACCCTGATCCAGCGCTCCGTGAATTTTCGTGTGCCCCTCATCGTCTTCACGTTCACCGATCCGCGTCCGTCCACTTTGCTGGATTGGAAGCAGTGATTAGGAAAATGTTTCAGCGAGTTGGGCGTTCGGAGTTACAGAAGTCTACAATGTGGCAGAAGCTTCTATCTGTGCATCAGCAGCACGACTAAAGCAGAGTCCCAATTCTCAGTTTTCCTCAAACTAGCCCGTGGGATGAGCTGGTGACAATTAAATACAGAACCGACTTGGCTGCTCTGTTATATAGAGGGTGTTTTGTTAATAAAATCACGAATAGCGTGTGCTGCGAATGTGGCCACGGCATTTCAGAAAGTTGTTACTGCTTAAGTGTATTTCAAAGGAGATCTTGTTCAACCTAAAGTAACAATGTATGGTCAACTTAGAAATACAGTTAAGTTTCTGTTCCGTTTGTTTGATAACAAAAACTTGTTTTACCGGAGAAGGTAACCTTTTTGGAGTAAATAACTTATGGCTATATAATTAGCCTACGTATGCTATTTTACAAAATGATTTGATATACGCACCATCTTTCTTTTATTTTACCTGGTAAGAATAGGCCCAGGATGTTATCAACAGAGCTATAGTTTTCTTGTATAGATAATTATGTAGGTAAAACATGGAACTATGCTGTTCTGATTTACAAAGCCCAGACCGTTTAAATAATCGAATCAACAAATTTCCTCTGACATCAAAATACGATCTTCAATCATGTGAACGCACAATACCAGCAAAACATTATTTTCTATGTCGGTATTCTCAAGGAGAATCGCAATCCAGGTTGTGGTTTTGGGCGGTACTGGCGAAAGTGTTTGTTTAGCGGCACGGACTCACTAAGTAGCTAGCAGGAGTTTGGTTTCACTCTACCAGTGTCCATTAAATGGCGGCCTTAATTAATTGATGAACTGACGACAAATTGTGGATGACGTGTGACGTAAGCCTGTCTTCCCCTAATGATTGAACCTGAATAACGCCGAATCATGGCGCTCGTTACACCTGATTAGATACTGATTGAGAACACGGGCTTTTACCTGCTTGCTCGTTTGGATATTTGACAGGACGCGAACTCGTAAAGGGGATCTGTTTTAATAAGCTTTTGCAAGAACAAAGTAAACATGGTAGTTGTGCTGAATCACTGTGTTTCTTTGAAATTCTCTGTTAAGTAAAACATTTTTCACTTCTTTTGCATTGTCACGATAACGGGCCGGAAACACTCTTTGTTGGGGAGATTTAACTGGCTTTACATCCCAAGACCGAGACAATATATTGGACATGATTGTAATGCAAATACGGGGAACATCTGCGCCATTTTTTTTTAGAGGGGGCAAATTGGCAGGCCTGCCCACAACTCGCTGTTCTATCAGTGGCATAATACAGGCATATTAGAGTGTTGACATTAAATATTAAATTTTAAATAGTGCATTGACAAACATTTTCACAGGTCAGGTCCCACGTATGCTTTCCACCGCATTCCACCACTACTATCGTAAATTTATATTTTCTGGCAGGCACCACTCAGCACTACTAAGCAAAAGTTTTTGTTTAAATTCCCGCGGAAAAATAAGTGACATATCGCTGTAAATTTTTTACAGCACCTTATTGGCAGCACGGCCGCCATTAATATACTGCAAATAAATTACTGTACTTTTCTGACGATACGTAACTGTAGTTTATTTGACAGTAATGTTCTGTGACAGGGACAGCAATTCATCGCAAATAATTTATGTTAATGTAAGCCTACTCTAAAGCGTTATAGTACATGTAGTAAATGACTGTTTTCATTGATTACGGGCATCATGATTTTTTGACGGTCCCCATATGCAAAGGAAGCAGTAATCAATATGATGGACTCTACATGTGTAATGCATTCACCCTGGTCATAATTCTTTTATCTCTTGTCCAAAAATCCTGATCATGGTTACACTTCACTTCTGTTCTTACTATGAAAGCACTGTGCACTTAAATGCAATTATGATTGGCATATAAAAATCGGCCTTTTTGTTTTCTTGTAAAGTTTATCCCTTCAGACAGTGGTTGGCATTTATTAAACTACGTCAACAAAACGCACGCACGTAACATTAGACGCTTGTGTGAAGAATGAAAATGGCAACACTACTTGACGAAAGTAAGCGACGCCCATTCGGGTCAACATGCAAATCGAGATCACAGTAAAATATTACTGTTAAATATGAAGTTTTGCACTGTATTTCACAAAATAGGCCTACGCTTAACAAACATTTTAGTTTTCTGCAATATTGGTTTACAGTACAATACTGCACAATGCATTTAACGGAAATATTTTACCGTGTACAATACTGTGGAGGTAGACAAACAACCTTATACTATTTCAGAAAAAAATTAATATCTTGATATTAGAACACCCAGTTGTTGCAATTAGATCTGTTAAGCCCACAGGAAGTTGAAATCAAGATTTGAACAGACATGTAAAATAATGACGCTTTCCTCTGGCAGTAAGGGGATGGGACGCGATCCTTTGAGTCCCCAAGGGAAACAGCATGCAAACAAAGCATGACGTCATTATGTTTTAGATCTTTTTTAACAGCAGACATTCGAAATTCCATCCCAATTCTCAAAGTCACATTCTCTTGAATTCACATCTTGGACAAACACGTAACTGTGTCAAATTACACTCCATCGCATCTGATGTAATTGTAGACTGTTGCGATGTTAAGTTTAAAAGAGGATATGGAAATTAAGATGTGAGCAGATATATACACCTGCCCCACTCTCTGTTATTATTACGTACAACGCCTTCAGGTTGCAATTTCCACATGCAGCCTCACCTAGAAGCTGCTCTATTTTCATGTTTGAAGCCTTATTCCCACAGTGTGTGAAAAGTGTCATATTAAAATCGGAGGATTTAGCATTAATTTGAAGTTTCCTTACTATTGAAAGCTCAAGCCGATCTGGTAAGTAGGCCTTTAAACGACATTACATTTGCTTGAGATAATGCTCTCCCTTAAAACATGGGAGTTGAACTTGAATGCTTGCAATAAAGATGTCTTTTTGAGGACTCAAAAGTCAATGTCTCGAAAGACACAAGATTTTGTTGTGTTTTGGAAGATTTTGCTGGAGTAAAGTACTATAAACCTCTAAATAATACATGTAGCTATGTTGGTGTAAAATCAGACACAGGAATTGACAGAATAATTGAATCACCTAACACTCAGTTATGGGAACAAACACTATGTACATCAAAGAACAAAATATGACACTGTAATTACAAATTTCAGAAGTAATCCAACTTGAGATTACATGCGAACTACTTGACATAAGCCATGAATGAGCATGAAACAACCGTGACGAGAAAAACAGTGACCGTTGGCCTGGTTAGGCCTGCATCCCCTAACATGGCTCTACAAAAACGATGCTAAAATCATCTATTCAGTACTTACTACGCTGGGAAATGATGGTTATTCCGCACACTTGGGTTGCTTCTTGAAACACTGGTAATTAAGTGGATAAGACTTGTAGATCATTTAAGAAGATTCCTTGGCAAAACTCCGAAATCAACATGACAATTAACAATTCTTGAGGTCGGGATGACGTCACTGATTCTTGGTTCTCTCTGGCTGGTCAATTGATGGCTATTCGATCTTTCACTCTCAAAAAGCAAAGGGACAAAATAGTGTGGCGGTCTATGGGGAAATCTAAATTATTGACTTAAGCTCTTAACTTCACAATTTATGCGCTATGAATACTTACTGCACTGCATACTGAAAAGGTTTTAGTTATTTCTATCACGTTGCTGCCAAACAAGAGGAAAACATGCAAATCCCTGTACAAATTGAATGGAGAGTTGCCCCTTTGCCCAGACGTGAGTGCAATAAATGGAACAACCTCCGACCTCGAGAATGGAAATTTCTAGAAAATCGCTTCTCCTCTCATAATCGTCTCTACACCAGCTCCCCAATAATAAATTGCGGAGGAGCTATAACAATTATGCGGAGCAAGCAGGCTCATTGGTGGGCTCAACGCATGCGCAATCTGATAAACACAACGACATGAATGGAGCGACTGTCAGCGGGTGGAAGCGAGAGATTGGTGAGCAAAAATCTCATTTAAAAAGAAATATTCCGTCTCATGCTCTGAAAGCTTGAACCCCCCTTTTCTAAGAGCTATAGATTATTCAGGTTTGCTGTCAGGGGAAATTTGATTTAATAGCTTTGTTCCACCTGTGAATCATTCACCTATAAAGTTCGATTTCAAAAACCATAGCGTTACTACACCATGTAAACTGTAATGGCAGGAAGCCTATACCAGGCAAGATATGGGATGGAGGGGTACCCGCCTTACCTGTCCAATCCCTATACACACGCTAGACTATTGTTACCTAACACAACCTCCCTAGAAGTCTGCAAAGAATTCCTGAGATTCCGATCAAACAATGACCAACACAAAAGCGGGGGGAGGGGTTCTCTTCGTCCCATATCTTGCTTCAAATGAGAAATTCACACGGAGCATGACCGAGTAGTGACTTTTGACTTCTCGAAGTAGGGTTTGTACACACTTGCATGAGGCTTTCCCGGAATGCTAGGTTTCCCAGAATCGGGATGTGTGTCCTCACCATGTAGTCTGCGGGTGATTCCCAAGTTAAAGATGTTCGTACAGTCTCAAAATTGTCCCAAATGTGTTCAGAACCAAAACGAATGACCTTGCGTCAGCATATAAAACAATGTTGCACTAGGATACAGCCTCTGGAAAATCATTGATAATAAAATACTGAACAACAAAGCGCCTAAACTCGAACCTTGGAGGACTCCATTGGTTATCTTATTAGCATTAGGTTGCACACTGTGTCAACAACCAGAAGGTGTTCAACACGGTCAGATAAGTTTCAAACCTTGCAAGTTCGTTCCCCGGAATGCCATACATAGATAACTTGGTAATTAAAATGTGGTTATCAACAGAAGGCTATCGACCTTAGTAAGGTCTTCACCAACTGAGTAACCCTTGTCTATTGAGGTACAATGAAATCACTGGCATCAATGTTGGTGGTGAAATAGAATGCTCAGGTCTAAATCCAGATTGTACATGTGACAGTCGGTCATTAATACTATTATGCAAATGATCATTAAACTGAATGTGTACAGTCCTTTTGAATATTTAAGATATACAGTATTAAAAATAAGGAACCGAGATAATTTGTTAATATCTTGGACATGATTAAATATTTTTGAAATTGCAAACCACCATTTTTTATTAAGTTCTGATGCCCTCTTTCTTATGACACCACCAAATCTAATGTACTGTCACAGATGACTGAGCACGAAGCAGTTCAGCCAACCATGTCGGAACTGATCTTGTCACAAGATTGATGTTTTGGTAAAGAACCTTGTCTGCTCACTATAGGGCTTTTGTAGGGCCTCCAAATTATGCAGTCCTCAGCATGTTCTTTCATTGTACACTCCTTAAAAGTTGGAAAGATTGTTCATTTTCTCAGACCAGCAAAATGCAGCTTGCAACTGAGCAGCGTGTGTTTGTGGTAAGAGAGTGGTTGAGGACTGGAAGCCTCCAGAAAGTAGCAGATGCAATTGGGTCAGCGTTTTCCTGACCGTGCCGACCGTCGACAATTTAGAAAAACATCCAAAGTACCAAAGGGAGGGGACAAGCTTGAATCTCAAGAAGGATCGCTCAGGCCAACGAAGAACGGCAAGATCAGATGCGAACATCGGGGCTGGCCGTGAGTTGCCAGAAAGAGACCCGTATGTGTCTGCCAGAAGAACTGGGCTAGGACTTTCGCCATCTGACTCGAACAAGCCAGCCGACATCGGCAAGCCTTTTTAAGACGTAGTAAGCAGGAAGTCGTGGGTTCCAGTCCCACCCAAGTATGCTTGTTGTTTTTTCACAAGCCTGGGGGGTAAACACTGAGTATACAGTGATATAATACACGTCGGGCAAAAATCTAAAATTTATTAACATCTGCCCACTGCAAATCCATCCTTAAAGAAAGATGGACAAAGGCCTTTTACCAGTCTCTTGGTCAAATATTAAGATTTAGAATATGTAAAGAGATTTGTTTGCCCCGACCCTCCGTCCGTCGCGCGTCGCCCATCGTGCGTCGCCCGTCGTCCATCGCCCGTCGTGCGGCGCCCGTCGTCCGTCGTGCGTCGCCCGTGGTTTTTTTGTCACGATTGCGCAGTGGTATTTTTAACTTTGACCCTTGATCGTTTCACTTGTACATGTCCTTGTTTGATCGATCCACTAAGCCTGACTCTCATTTTAGCAATAGAACTAGAAGATGTGCATGTATTCGTTTTTGCAGTTGCGCCAAACTCCAATTGAAAGAAGAAATAACATCCTGACATCGGTTAAGTAACCTGTGTATGAAATAATACCATTTTTGGTTACATAAATAAATTAGACTCTTGTTAGGGTAGATTGTTTTTCTCGATAACTTAGTTATTCTAGACGTAACTTTACTCGTTAACAGCCTGACTTCAGGTCTATAGCCTATGTAATATTTCTGTCAGTCCCTGCACGATATCCCACAGAACGGAATGTAAATAATGGATTATTTACAATGTTTGATTCCTTAATAGTTTTCATAAGAGACGAACAATTCAACATTCTTTTGAGGGCGGGTATACCTATGATGAAATCTGCTGCATACTCCAAATTAGTTGCAAGTAGGCTCACAGAAGTCTTTTAAACAGTAATGTTACTTGTTAGCTCCATAAATAATGCTGATATGCTGGACAACCTGTTCTAATTGACGGGCGACGCACGACGGACGACGCACAACGGACGACGGACGTCGGAAAATGGCATGTTTGGAAGTGGTAAATGGCAGAATTGGGACACAACAAAAAGCAAAATGCGACGGACGACGGGCGACAGCAGATATGGAATTCCTTAGTGACACAACGACCTTTGAATGCATCGGTTGAGGCGAAGTATGGGGGTATAATTATTTACTCATTTGCATAGTAAAATTGTGGTTGACTTGATATTACACGAGTCATAAAACACGCCCCTTCTTAACTTCTAAACGGAAATTAAACGCAAATCTGTAGCACTTTTTAAACATTTTGACAGTTTATAAATATACCTACCATCATGTTTATATGCTGAACACACTGTTTGTTTAATAAACGCAACGTATTTTATGATTAATATGTGGATGTGTTCAGCAAAATTATGTTTTTAAACACTTTGTAATCATAAACACGTTTGTGTGTTTATCACTTAAACGCCTAAACAAGTGTACAGGCTGAAGCACGTTTTAAACACTTTGACCCTTAAAAAAGGATGCAGTGTTTATTCACTGCACAATATTAGGTAACAATCACATACACGTGTTCAAGTCACACGCACTGATGTGAAGAGTGGCAAGCTAACTGCTACGACTTAATGCAGGAACAAAAACGGTTGAAATACTGCTGACAGACCTTATTTCTTATCCATCCAAGATCCTGAAATATCTGTGCACGTTATATGCACGAACCTGTGTAACAAATGAAGAAATGCAACTCCGAGTGGTCCTCTACATTTGTAACTTATAACAGCCAGAAGACGTTCGGGGGGCGCGAAAAGAGATCGAACTGCGCATGCACATGCGCGTACACGCACGCTCGCACATTGCCTAAACACGGTGTTTATTTTTGGTGTAATGATCAAGTGATAATTCACTCTGCGTCCATATGTAGTACGCTATATGAGCTTAAATTAACCACTTACAACATGAGATTTGAATTTCATCGGCACCGTAAAAGTAGCGGCGGAAAATAATGAATTCAATTTTAAGCCCCTAAAACAGGTTCTTAGTGCTTTACATGTTAAACACGTTCACGTCTGAACGCACCGCGTGTTCAAATATTTAGCGTGCTTTTTTTAAAGAGATTAAAAGCAAAGGTATTATATGTGGTGATTAAACCCCAAACCCTTCTGCGAAACAAGCAGTACCACTAACAAGAAAAATATTCAGGAAACATATCTCTCAGAGGTTATACTTGTTTCTTCCTCCTTCCTGACGTGATCATGGTTCATGTTTTAACGTAAAGCAAGGAAAGTGTGGTTGTGGGAACACAATGGTGGCAAAGGCAGAATATTAGTAAATGACTTCGGAGACTCAAAGCAAATTGCCCGTACTTATTTTGTAGGACACATCGGCCCTGGTTAAGCCTCACATCTGTCACATCAAAGAAGAAATCTTATCCAAGGCAACATTTGTCATCTGTGCAGAAACGTCCGAACTGTTCCAGGTCACCGGCACTGTTGAGGCCATTATGTCTAATGACCTGTTACTCCTTCTTCGATATGGCCTACCCTCAGCGCATCAAAAGTACACTCGCATTTATTGAATAATAAGTGATGGACATTACTCACAAAGACGACCCCCCCCAAAGAAAGTGCAACGTGTTGGAAGTTTGTTGATCAAGTAGTTCCGAGTCTGTCCATTTCGGTGTAACTGCTTAAATATTCCCCGTGATGGTGTTTTTGTAATGAGAGGAGACGTAAAACAAAATGCTGGATTATTTTGACCTTCACCAACTGAATGTTTATAACATAAACATTCTTAAATAGCTTAAACTCACAGAATGAGTAATAATTGGCCCATTCCACTCAGTAACTGCATCAAACATGTGTTGAATTACTTGCTGGGAATGTAAAGAAATTCACCTTCTTGCATAGCATACACTCATTGAATGTACCCATTTTTAAAGTTGCATAGCAGAATAAATACACGCAATGTGTGTAAATCTCGCAGAGAAACGAGCCTGAGTTCTCATAATGTGTGTCTATTGTCAGTGAGCATTTGCGCATTGTACTCATTTCCTGTGTTGCCTTTTAGTGAGTAAATGTGAACAATTACTCGTTTGTGCGTCATTCTGGAGTCTTGAGTAAATTCAAATTTAATGAGTATTGAACTCTTTGCTCACATAATTGGTCATTCAAGACCTAAAGTATTCACCATCTGAGTGAGTAGAACTAGCTATTACTCATTCTGGAGTCAAATAAACAGAATCTTTGGGTATACTGCTCATGAAAATTTTTATGTGACACGTTTTTACCTTTCCAGTTAGATTGTTAACTTTGCGATCTCTTGCCCAGTCATTAATTTGTTTGGTTCTTAATTAAGCAACAGATTTTAAATAATTTCGATCCTTGGAGACAAATCTGGTAGTAAGTAGCGTTTTATCTTATCCGAAAAAAAACGGGAGTATGCTTGTCAGCAATGCTAAGAAATTTGGATTTGAATATATCCCGTGCTGAAATCCGAGTCAGCAGTAGCGAAGAGATCATTCCAGTTTACTTCACTAGATCCTGTTGAACTTTACCTGATTAAAAGCTCCGAACTAACTTTCAGAACCCCGGGGTCTTCTTATGGCGTACAGCTTTCACCAAAACATATCAACCCTGTTGGAATATTACCAATAGAGGAAACTTTGCTTTTGTTGGATGCCATTATTAAATCAATACAGGTTGAGTTGGTTTCTAAAGTCTAGTTGGAGTATGAGATTGAACCATTGTAACTGATGACAAATCCTATTTATCCGTGTTAGTTGCAAAGAGATTAGGATTGAAATCACCTGTAACTACAACATCACAATCATGCAGCTGATCAGCGATGTAAGACATGCCGTATGTGACCAGCTCCACAAAAATGGGTATTATGGGGCATTTCTTTTCAAAATGAGTTACATAGGCCTACACATTGTAATTGGTTACATTAAAATCTTTATTTTGGTGTAGGCTTGAACCCTGTGGCAGTTTGCAATCTGGAGATATATTGATTTTTGCATAATCATATCATACACATTTAATAACAGAATTGCTTTCAGAGATAAAGCCCTTTAAACACAGGAAGTGGAAAAAGAAATCAGCCAAAAAGAAAAACTCTTGATACCCATAGCAACAGTTAGGTTTTTGTATGAATTGTGAAAGTACTGATGTAACAGAATCCAATAAACCAAGAAGTAAAAAAGCACTCTGTCCATATACAAAAGCCCTTAGTGTGAAATAGCACAGTGTTCCTTTCTCGCAGAGCGGGTCACCTATAACTGTTCGCAGGTCCTGTAAGGTTGAAAGAGAAAATTAACCTTACTAAATGAAAATCGTTTATTTCAAAATGTGGAATAAAATAAACCTACGTTTGAGAGACTGATGTTTCGGTCTGTATCAGTGTCCATCAGTCAAGGCGCAGCCGTCGTACACATTGCGCCAGGATTACTTGCGCTGTCGTACTATCTTTTGTTTCTTGTTGCAAATAACGAACAAAGTGGCCTGAAGCAACCTCATTGCAGTCTGTTCATTACTGATCACTCTACATGGTGTGAGAGAATGATGCCTTTCATTATTGAACCTGATTAATCTGACCCACCAAAAATATTGACTTGTAAGACTCCCTGTATAAGATCTGATGGATGACAGGATGCAAGCAGTACGAAACGTCACTCACACGCCTAAACTAATTTCTAGTGGTCAGTTCTACACGTTAATTCTACACATTTAGAGGACGAACACTGGAAATTGTGTCAAAGCCTTGAGATTCGAATAGCCCAAGCTTCAACAAACATCCAACAGTAAAATGAGTCCATATGGGTAAATTCAGGCGACAGTTACTGTTCGAACACTGGTCAGTTGCTTTTTAATTAACAATGCGCACGCGCGGTACAGTCGCATGCAGAGGGCCCTGGCTGTTTTGTAAAATCACATTTTACAGTCGCGTAAATTTGTGCTGTTTTTTTGGGGGGGGGTGGATGGGCTGGGGAGTTGTATGGGGATGAATTGAACGGCTATATAAATTTGAAAGGGGGGTACTGACACCATACGACACCATACAGGGGTGATTCTCTCGATACAAATGTACATCTGTAATAATTAGGTATTACATTTATACTGGATCTTAACAGCGGCGACGTGAGCGGGGGGGGGTTGGGGGTGTTGCACCCCCCATAATTCTTTTCAGTCGGCAAATAAAGGGTCAGTCGGCAAATGAAACTGAAATTGACGTCATGAATTATTGACGTACATTGACCAGTCGTCAAATTGACCCTGGCACACACCCCCCCCAAGAAAATGCCTTCGCTATACCGATGGATCTTAAGTCAGACTGACAGTTACGACTTTTTAATTGTTCGCCCTTTTTGAGTGCTGTCGAATATGTTTTGGTTGATGGGAAGTAAAGAAAATTCTTCACAGTCCGCCTTAATTTTTTTCTCACCACGAAAAAGTATGGCGGATGATTCAATAGCCCATCACCCCCGGTAAAAAAAGGGGGATATATACCCCGTTTCCCGCAAAATTTAGGCCCGTTCATTTTGCCATTAGTTGCAACTAGCAGGAGAAAGGTCAATGGCATCTTGAATAATATTTCTATGTGAATGGTTCCCTTTATACTTATAAACTAAACCGACCATTGATAACTGAGCCAACCTGTGACCAAGCCCCGAGACTGGTTCTAGCTGTTGGACTAGATGGTCCCAACCATCCATCGGGCGATGTCGGTCGATCAAGTAGAATTAGGTCTTTAGTAGCGTCTCTCAAACCTGCTCTTTCAGTGCAGGCCAGTAAAAAGGCACAAAATTGCTTGCACCTTCCAAATCAGAATTTGTATGCACGTAAATTCTCTACGAAATTGAGCATTTTGTGGCCCATGAACTTGAAGATTTATAGAAAAGATAGGTTTAGGCGACCAGAACGAATGCAACTTAAGCTTGTATCTGAGTGAAATTTGGAAGAAATTGGTGCCTGAAAACGGTCCATTTCTTGAGAAGTGTGGCATCAATTTTTCAACAGCGATAAGGGACTTCACGACTGCTTTTTAGGGGTGACTTCACATGTGGAAAAAACATCTTCAAAAATCATCGATTCATGAATGGCAATTCGAAAAGGAAATAAAAAATCACAGAATGAGCTTCAATTTGATGTGCATCCTCTGACGCCTGAGAAACTAGTAAGTATTTTCCTGATTTATTGGAAGTTCAGGTGTTTATCACTGTTAAGGCTATGGCAGTTTATTTACCGGTCTGTACCATAAGGGTGCAGTGTCCCAATGCAAGGAAAATTCTCCGCCTGGCGGAGACGCACAAAAAGTACCGTTACAGATTCTTTCGAAAAGAAGGGTCTGTTTGGGCCAAGAAACGGTGGGATTGTGTCAGTATGGCCCAGGATCATCTCTGTAGATTCAGGGGCACCCATCTGGGGGCAAAGCAGACAAAAATGGGATTGAACATTTGTCAGAGGAGCCTGAGAAAGGTCAGGGATGTCATTTGAAAAATGGCCGCTGAGACGACTGGGGAACGTTCACTTTTTGAGGGGTGAGTTTGTTTAAAATTTTAAAATTCATCGGTTAACCTACTAAAAATTGAAAATCAAATGAAATCTGAAGGACCAAACAACACATTGNGGTTCAGTGCACCAGTGATATTCCTTCTTGTAAAGCGAGCCCTCCAGTGACAGACTGAGTTACGTAAGCAAGCCGCCCAGTTGCGACCTCACGACGCTGGAGGCCGGCTGGATCGGACTATATATGAGTTCACGACCTGACTGATTTCTTCTGTGCGATCTTGCTCACACGGATAAAAGTTTCTTCCTTGATGGTTTGTCTCTCTTCGTAAATGTAAGCATTTCTCTGGGCATTTTATGCCATTTGACTTAAAATTATGTTGCAGGTCGTCATGGTGTCGGAATTAGATGAATGTCTCTAACCATATCATGTAGGCCTGTATCGTTTACTCCAAGTCCAAGGCTTCCCATAATACATCTGATTAACAGTCTTTTTTGACTCAGGTTTTGGGCCCAGCCAATTTCGGAAAATGTGTCAGTGAATTAGGAAAATAGCAGCATTCGTTTTTGAGCGAAATAGAACGAACATTCAAATCCCCGTTTCTAATTAGGTCTAACAAATAAAAACTCCATTTATGAGGATGCATTCAAATTCAGTCAGATAAAGTCAGTGTTCAGTTTTCCGATATTGCACTGGTTCAGTATGCTGACATTCATTTTTGTGAAGTCAAATACACCTCCGCAATCCTGCATGTATTTTTATTTGAAAAAAAAAATATGCAGGTGATTGCGTATGCCTGGTTCAGAACTGGAATTCGTTTGTGTGCTAACAGACGTTACATACTTAGAACATGCTTATTCACGATTGAAATAAACCATTCATTTTGACCTTGGAAACATACTAGCTATTGTCCAAATCCTACACGTATATAAACACCAACGTTGAGAAAACATTCCTTCTTTTGCTACGTTTTTGGGACAATCGCATCATACTGCCAAGTTAAGTTCACAAAGGCCTTTTTGCAATGGCTGAACGGAGAGATACGGAAAAATCATAAAGATCTTAATTTGTGTAGGGCCTACAGTTTGATAACAGTTCATGAGTTACATTCATTATCAAAGTGGTGTCATGATTTGTGTAACCCTGTATATTTTGCATGTAATCAAATAGAACGCATGTATTGCGTATTTGAATTACAGCAAATGAAAATAAATACTCAATACTTAGGGGGTCACTTTAAAAGACAGATTTTTAACGCATAAGATTGCACATTGTTGGCAAACCGAAATCCCAATCACTTAGTTGTAACCTCTTAGATGAAACGTAAAGCACATTCATGTATTTAAAGGATGCAAAACGAAGTTGAATACCTGTTATTGCAAAAATTAAACCAGGTTTTAAGTTGTTTTCAAAATCTACGCCCTAGTGCGGCGTAGGATGGTTGGTCTAAATTCTAGGCCCACAGAAAATAACAAAGCTGTCTAGTGCTTATGGTTACACAAGACGAAGGTCTACACCGTTACAACGATTTAGAAAACGCATCCCACGTAGGGGCAAATCGTCCAAAGTAAATTCTCTGTAAGTCTAGAAATGAGTGTTTAGATGACCATTGGTTTTAACAGCTTCAGTTCTTTGTAGATTTAATCGACGCATGACTTCTTCAGCTGGTCTGGTCGCTAGGTACGACCTTGATTACCGAGGTGGTTTGTTTGTTAGGCCTCACAACCTCACCTTCATTTTTAGTTAATTCATTTACAACCCCACCTGATATCAAACATAAGTGGCTTCTTATTTTTTTAGTGCCTATGGCGTAGCCGATAACATCAAGAAGGGAACTGTCAGGGTACTAGTACCTAGTACTAGGGCCTAGTTGTTATATTTTAAGTTACTACAGATATCCTCCACGGCCACGATGACAAGCCTAATGGACAAGTGAAAAGATCTGATAATTCGAAAAACCTGCAACCTCGCTAGCGCTCCCGAGATAGGATGATCTTTAGAATGTGGACGGTCTTAGATTACACGGACAGTATATGTTCCTTGTGATTTTACACACGCCACCAATCACTGTAGGAAGTAGCTCTTTTTATTAGAAATGAGCAGAAAATATCAAAGTTCCTTTACAATTCTTTGCGAATGAACTTAAACCGGAATTGAGCAGCCACAATCACAATTACCTTGACTAATGAAGTCATTCATTGTGATTGTTTCGCCAAAACGTATACCCCCATAGAGTGTGTATTTTTGCACAGTTTGTTAGGCCATTAAGCGTGAAGTTCCATGGACGTTGGTTGACTTTGCATATCCATGTAAACGATGTGCTGTTTTAACCAATGAGAAATTTGAGGTCATGTCATTTTGCTCTGATTTACGCGGATTGTGTGAGCAGAAAGTGTGGGGATTTTAATATTTGTTGGGTATGCTCCGCAATGCTACACTTTGAATACGTCCATGGCATACTCTTTATGTTTCGATGGGTACTTTATCCTTCACTGATGAAGTGGATTTCCCATTCTTCCTGGAAGGAATTTCACCGGTAACACGTAGGTAGGTAACGATGAACATGGCTCTGTCCATGAATGTGACTGGCCATTGGCTCGATTTCTTACGAAGATTTGCTTTATCTTTCGTCACAGTTCTTTTCGTGGATATTGAAGCTGCAAGGAATTCAAAGTATCCAAAGATGTTCACCACCGATTTTCTGAGCAGTCTTCCAAATGAAATCACATGCGCTGTTCTGTCCTACCTTTCTGCAAATGAACTGTGCCAGGTATCTCTCTGCAGTAAATCTTGTCGCGAAAAGTCTAACTCTGATGCACTGTGGCGACGTTTGTTGAAGAACAGAGGATGGGAACATTACGGCACTGACTTGGACCTTAGCAAGAAGACAGGCTTTCTGAAGTACGAGGCTGATGATGTAATCCAAGAAGGTTACTCTGCAAACCTCATGCCAACCTGCAAGTTGAAAACAGCTTTCATACGGGCAAGCCGGCTGGAGGCAAACTGGCAGACAGGGACATTTCAAAAACATTGTATTTCCTTGAGCGGTGTAGACTGCCGTGATGGCATTTGGGATTCTGATGGAGAGTTTGTTGTGTATGCATTCAATGAAGGTGTGAGCATTTGGTCGCTGGAAAAGAGCGATGGAGGCCATGACGTTGGTGGGCAGGCAGGGAGCAATACGGAGGACAGTGACTATTACAAAAGGAAATTGTTACCTCACCCGGGATGGATTGCACAATCTTGTAAGGTGTCAAAAGGCGTAGGCCTAGCCACAGAGTACGAGAATGACTGCTTCGTCCACACAATCCGTTTATTCAACTGCAAATCTGCGAACTGGATGATGTCATATAAAGAAGATGACGAAGCCCCAACAAAGAAGCTGCGATTTGATACCAAAACCCTGATTGGGACTTCATCATGCCGGCCAAGTGAGCTCATTGTTTGGAACAGTTTCAATGGTTCCAGTCGTCATGTACTTAAAGGCCATGTCAGTGAAATAAAGGATCTGGCTTTGAGTGATACGCGAGCTGCTAGCGCTGCTGAGTCCGTGCGGTTGTGGGACGTCGAACAGGGCGTGTGCCTGCACGTCTTCTTGCCTTCAGTGGGATTCACTTGCTGCCACATCGTTGGAGAGCACCTCCTTGGTGGGTTTCGGGACACACTTCTTTTCTGGAATATGGTGTCTAAGAAACAGCTCGCAACAATTACTGACTTTGAGCTACGTTTAATGTCAGTGAATAACTCGATAGTCGCTTGCAGTGATGGGTGTGTGCGAGTGTGGAACAATATGGGTGATCTAATCAAAAAGCATCCGACAACCGGGGATAAATCTGAGGGTATATATGAATTGCTCGTAGGAGGCACCAGGGTGGTAATTCAGGGCCGATTTAAAGGTCTTAAAGTTTTGAATACGGGACAAAGTGAGTGCAAGAGCCCGCCAGTGTTGTTTGAAAGTGGAGGTTTACTGCAAATGCTATGGATGGATGATCTTAAACTAGTGGTTTGTCGAGAACACAAATGCGAAGTTTTGCACTTCTGGTAATTATCTCCAAGTAGTCAAATCATTTTTATTCCAGTGCTCGAGAGAGAACCTTTTATTCTGTTATAAAAAGGATATGAGGAACATACGACAAAGTTTTGGAAATGAAAACAAAAGACATTATACACGTGTACAAGACATGTTGTACACTGGTTTGACATTTAAAGACTAACTCCAATGATGCTAATATTTCTCATATTGAATCCTATTCAGAAGTGCCCAGTCTAATAAAACTGGCACATATTAGTCAACATCTCCCTTGAAATACGCGTTGCTATGTTAATAAACCACAGTTTTTGTACCCAGTTTTCCTGCGAGTCCAGTCCGGTATTGTAAAATAGACGTGTCGTCATGACTCATTAGCATCTGATGAATATTGATTTCTGTGATGTTATTTCCGTCGAGAGGAAATGCGCGCGTTATATGCATGCATAGCACGCGTAGCCGTGGACGACAGCACGAACTTGAAGAATGCTCTCATTCTTCGGAAACTCAAAGAATTTCGATCAAGGTTCTCTCTAGTTCATCCACCAATGACGCACGATTTCGGCGTTATTGTAAATCAAGAAAGGAGCATAAACTCTCGACGGAAAAGAGATAATGAGGCAAAGTAGACCCGCCAAACAGATTGATCCCAGTACGCGGTGAACGTGCACGCACATGTACATGTAGCTCCATGTCATGTACACGTACATTCTAGCGGAACCAGTCGTGCCACGGATACCAGTTCAATATTTTCTCCGGTATTACGTCGTACAAATTTCGTTTCTCAACAGCGCCGCCAGAGGTCAGATTGTGGAAATTTTTCATAAAAGTTGAAGCCACCATTCAAAAGTTTCGGGAAAATTACAAAAAATACAGACGTCACACAGACATGATAAAGAATATATGATTTATCACACACTAAACACAATAATAGTTTATTTTCAAAACTTTTAAAACCATTTTAGTTGGTCTTTAAGCCCGCACAACAAACAGGTTGTCTGAATTCTTCGAGACCTTAGTCTCGAAGAATTCAGACAACGTGTGTTGTCCGAATGTGTGTTGTGTTGTGCGGGCATACACAATATTAGTGCAAAATTAATTTACTGTCATATAACAATTTACAGTTCCCCCTCTATAGCTGGAAAAAAGGGTGTCGTGTGTCGGACCCCAGAAGGTTGGAAGTTTTTTTTTTTGTATTTTCAGTCCCCTCATCTCCGATAATTGCGTCCTTCAAGTTACTCTTTTGAAGGACTTGGTTTCTTAAATAGTTTCAGAACGTTCATTATTATATCAAGGTATCTGTAAGTTAAGGCAGACATACAAAATCAAATGAATGGAATTGAAGTAGAAATAACTCCAGAGCTTTATAATGGTAAGCCACGACATGAAATAGAGCCCAGATATTGTATGAACAGTTGATATCTTAATAATGACGATTCTGACCTTAAAACTTTGTCAGTTAAACAGAAGGTACTCGCTGCGGTTCTTATTTAACTGTAGTTCATTATTTACATAATTAACATTATTTAAATGACATCAATTCGTATTCATCTTCACAAAGGGACGGGCATATCTAAAATAAAGGGGTTTTTTTCGATTTCATTTTTTCACTATTTTGCTTTATGACATCGTTGTTAAACATATTTTGGCATGCCTCTGTAAGCAAAATATTAATCTCAAACTTACATAAATGCTGTCAGGGGCAGGTATCTCGATATTCGAAATATTTTAGTTATACTTGTAGTTGGATATTGTTCTGTTAAAAGAAAATTGGTGGCTCTTCAAGCCCATAGAATAAATGTGTGCTTACAGTACTAGAAAGGAGAATCTGAGCTGATTCTTAGTTACAACTAGCCTTTCGTCAAGGCCTTCGTGGCTGTGCGTGTGTAACTGCAAAGCGAGTGGAAAGGAGACCAGGCGAGTGGCGCACCCACAAGGCCTTTTCCTACTTGGTTTTGAGGTTTTTGCGGACTCCTAAGCTTTCTGATATGCATTATTCATAAATTTCATGTAAATAGTTGAAGCAGATGAGTCTCCGATATAAGGGGCATCAACTCCAAAGCTTACACAATGTTCCATCTGGTTTTTCATGAGGGCAATAAGCGGTGAGATGACAACTATGATGCTTGTTGGTGGGGGACGGTGCTGACGTTGGAGTAACACTAGCAAGTAGCAGTTCATAAAGGCCGAATGGTCAAAGCAAAACGGCAGTGCTTGAAATATGGAACTCTCACCATATCCCGTGGGTATATAGAGACGAAAACGTCACGAACTGCGTACAGATTCTTCAGTAGCCTAACGATGCAACGGTTTAAACTCGGCAAGGTGAAATTATCCAGCAGAACTATCCAAATACTGCTCAGACAACCATGGAGGTAGGAAAAGAGACAACTGACCTGCACTCACGGCCGCCGACACACTTGACGCGCTCGCCATCTTTCGTATACTTTCAATTTACATAGTAGGTTAATGTGTGCTGACCCCCTCGCTTATGATTGGTTGAGATTTTTGCTACCCTAGCAAAAATCGAAAAACGTGAAGAAAAACATAAGAAATTCCTGACAGGTTCGAAAAGGCCTCGTGGCTGCACCATTCGTGCATGTGGTCTCCAGTCCAGCCGCTTTATAGTTACACATAAACACAGCCGCGAAGGCCTTGACGAAAGGCTAAGTTACAACACATGCGCACGAAACAGAATACCTTGATTACCACGTGGTTGTGGTCGTGGGCGACTGCATATCATATCCCTTTTGTGGGATTTTAAATTCCAATCTTGGTGAATTGTTTGTGAAAATACTCTCACCACCATAGCCCAGAGAAAATCTACAGAAACATCTTTATCAATAAAAATGGTTCATGAGAAGATATCCATGTCTGTGTCTCTGAAATAATATCAAGCCCATGAACAAAACCGAAGCGTGCAACTATTGTACTGTTATAAGAATTCCAAATGACAGGGATATATGTACAGAATCTGTTTGAGGGATAGTCTACTTATGAGACTTCGTGGAACCAGGCACTTATACCACTAGCTGTTATACTCCTGGTGTTTGAACCACAAAAGGGTAACAACCTCTTGGTCGTCCCCCCCCCGAACCTCAATCAATTCAACTATTAAAAATGTTGGTTTTTGTAACAAAGAAAAGTCTGGGGGGGAGGAATCTTTGAGGACAGGCAGTGAAGGTCAACAACCGCATTGTCCATTGGCCTAAATACCACTGCGATAATTGTTAGAACGAGAGAGTAGCTAGCTTTAGGCACAATTTGAGGGAAATCAAAAGCGCATCAAATCCGTAGAGTATTTTGATTACGTGTTTTGCCCTTACACTGACGTGTATTCTTAACACTGTGTACTCAGTGCTTGTCCGAGAGCTTGTGAAAGAAGTCACAAGTTTACTCGGGTAAGTACACGTAGGCCTACATCGTGAAAAGCTATAGATGTTTGAAAAAAGACAGAAAAACGGGAAAGTGTGTGTGCCTTAGCTTGTATTTCTTTTCTAGTTCATTACAGATTTTCTTATACATCCACGGACATAGATCTTCAATTCGCACCATATTTCTGCCTTATTGGGAATTTCTGACGTGTTGAAATTCTAAATATCAGATTATCAGCAAAAAGCACTGTGTATTATCTAATGAGATTGGTGTGTCGGGTTACCATGCTACATAGTATTCGCTGCGTTGTACGTTTGTATGCAACAGCTGTGATAATGGCGTAGACGTACACTCTTAACAAAAATTACAACAGAAATCTTAGTGTGACGCTTAGCAGGATGACTTACGTGTTTGCTCGTTAAAACATTGATGTATTTAGTTAAAGGGCACCTGGCTTAAGGGCCCTTACCTGTTTTGAGACATATTTAGCAACCGTTGTCTTCCTACGATCTCCGTGTAGCAGGAAACATAGCAGTATTTTCTGACAAGGGCGACTGTGCTGACCCCTGTCAACACCCCACCCCTTCAGATTCTCCCCTAATTAAAGAAATTGTTTCCGCAAAACCTTCAGGGTTCTGTAATGCCCTTCGAAGGGACCCCACTCTTTCCAGTCCGCTCTTTTAACTGGAAGGTTCTGCGCATGTGATTGATTTATTTACACCACCCCTTGACGTCCCTGCACTTCAGAGCTCCTTCCGGAGTTCAGCTCCGGGTGCACGTTCTAGAAGTCCAAACTGCTGAGGCGGTGTGTTTCGACGTTTCAGGTCTAACTTCACGGACCTGCACTTTAAAAGTTCTGGGCACACAACTAGGGAAATCTGATTAAGAGTCACGGACAACCCGTAAGACGTCCCTGGCGCATACCTTTTCCTGTCATCGGTAATTGCCCAAAACACAGGTAGCATATACAGCCATGACCAACATCATTCGCCGCTTGTGTCATGTTTACACCACCCATCTTCAGTGTCTCATTCAAGATTCGGTTGTTGAGGGCTTGATGGAGCTGAATTACATTTTAAAAGATTTAAAAGATCTCCGACATTTTCCAAGGTGGGGGGTAACATTTTGAATAAGGGGGTGCTTTGGCACACAGTTCAGTGCGTACGCGTGTATCGATGTGCGTCCAAACTCTAACACCAAGGACCTGTAAATAACTACAGGTAGAGTCAGTGGCGTGCCCTAGGGGCCCCCTCCCCACTGGGTTTAATATTTTTTCTTACTGAAAGATGTAGATACCATATACACCTACCTCTTGAAGTGTCATCTCTGCAGGCCGTAAATCCCAGTCCCTTGTGGTGGGGGGGGGGGCTTGAACATCAGCAGCTATTGCTCCGAGCCCCCCATCCTAGATGCGCGGCTGACAAGAGTGAAATTTCTGAGGATGCCCTTGGGATGTACATATTATTTTCAAAAGACATTTGAGCAATAACTGTGGCTGTTTACATTTCAAATTGTCAAGGAAGAGGATATACCCAATTTACAGAGTTCCACAGGGGAGAGATCACGTGCCCGGAGGCCCCCTGTAGTTACAGAGAGTGTGACCTTTATTTTGTATAACTTCCAACACATCCTTGAAATTGCAGCATCTAACTTTCCACGGTGAGGACCACTGATTATCGTGGTCAGAAATTTGTGTGTTTTTATCTGTTACATCGACAAAGTGAGATTGTATTTGAAAAGAATTATATTTTTTTCTTCTTAATTAAAACCTCAAACTGGGGAACCTGTGTAACTGTCACTGAGGGATTGCATTGTGCCCCGTGTGGATTATCGATCGGTGAAACTATAATAACTTATTTCTGAATATATTTTTTACCTTGAGTACCGTAGTAAAGGTCACCAGCTCCACACTGGTTTCGTCAGTTGATAATTGTACTTAGTAACCCATCACGATGATTAAAGGAATAGTTCTTTGTAGGGAAATCGAAATTTTAGAGGCATAGATTCAGAAGGGGTAGCGTCAAACTCCTACTAATTGCTATTTATTTAGGGGCCTACGTCTAACGACTGGAAGATCCCCCTAAATGCGTAAACCATGTCTTACTTTGAGTGTTCGGTTAAGGACAAAAATTTGATGAAATAGCTTCACCAACGGCGACAACATGCAGTAACCCCCAACAAACTTTCCCGAATCCCTAAGCAAAACCTGGACCCACCCCTGTCTTAATGGGTAAAGGGTTGCGTATTGGATTGACATAAACCTTATGGGTATGCCAAAGGAACCGTGCACTTCAACAGCGGCAGGTAGTAGGTTAATTTAGCCGGTAGTAAACAAATCGAAACTCCAAGAATAAGGAAGACTCAAACGTCATTGGGGATTTATTCCCTGTTCTTTCTGCCGGAGAGAAGAGGAAGGGGCACTTTGCAACTGACGTGACTGTACTTTCTGTGTGACTGAAGCACGGTTGTCTTGTTCCAAATGCCCCGTTGATGAGGGGGATGTCCTCAGGGATTCTAGCATTTGACCGTCGAGGAGGTTGTTGTGCAACCATAACGACGACAAGTATTTCTGGGAACGGGCGGCGATTGTGGTGTGACAGAGGATAATCCCCTGAAATAATTTGATTAAAAGGGACATCGATTGTGATGTCCATCAATAAACATGTACGGAGCGGTAAATTATTGGGCGGTGTACGATCTTAACTTTTGTCATTCTAAATTGCTTCATGATGGAAATACACAAATCGCAATTTTCAAAATATTTTTAAGTAGCAAATTTCCTCAGATACCGAACGCTGATGTAATTAGTTTTTCCACAGTTATTTTATGCAGTAGAACAGTTGAACAGCAAAACTATGTTTCGCCAAAATCGAATTTAAAAAGCATTCATTGTTATAGCACTTTTGTAGTGGAGAAATGTGTTATTTATCACTGTCAAGTCAATAGCATTTAATCTAATACGTCTGCCGCTTTAGAACGTTTCCCGAGCGTGGGAAATATCGAGTATCCTCGAAAGATAGTGATAACCTGTTCATACTTTGAGGCTACATCTCTCTCAATTGTTGTCACATGTCACCCTTCCGATTTCCATGGATATGAACGAATCGATCTCCTTCTGAAGTAGCAGAGTGGATTTCATTAGGCCTATTCCGTTCATTTTTGGAGAATATACAGATGGATCTCCTGTATGCACGATTGCTTGTCGGGTTTCCAGGAAAGGACAAAAATTGAAGTAAACTCGTCATGGTCGATTCTGTACAACTTAACAATGCTACAAATGTTTCAAGCAAATATAACGTTTTTCTGGACTTAATTGATATTGTTTGTGTTTCCACGAGCAATTAGACTTCTGCGTTAATGTTTGCTTGTCGACAACAGAACAGTTTCCCAGGTGGATGATGCATCAAGCTGTGTGAGCTTGAACGTCCAGACTGAGGCAGTTGACACTGAGGAGTTGCTTAATTGAAGGCTTTCTTGGGAACTGTCATTATTTGGTCCGCCAGAAGGCTTCTTTGGAGATTGAATGGTACTTGAGTTGAGTACATACTAAAATAGCGAACTCCAAGTGGTTTCCAAGTTTCATTGAGTCCTGAAGCATTCCGCAAATTTTGATTGATCGCTGGCAGCGGCTACGCACGCATCCGATTCAACATCCTTCCAGTAAGACCTAGACATTTACTCTGGAAAATGACAAGAATCTACAAACGCGAATTATCGAGTGAAGGTTTTATTCCCAGATGGGTCCCATCCAAAAGGTTGAGCTGAACAGTCACTTGAAAACATTTTGTGCACCCTTCGGTATCGTCCCTCTGAATTTACTGTTTACGCCGTAAATATATTTCGTGAGGGTTTTAAAATGTGTCTCGCCACCACACTCGCGTGTATACACTGATGGTGCGCTTGAATTTGGCATTGTCTCTTTGGGGTTTCATAGTGATTGATTGTTGAGCAAAAGGGTCATTTCCAGGTAGGATTATGGTTCCCATTTTCGGGGCAGTCGTCCTCGAGTGAAATAAAACAACACCTACAAATTGAACAGAAAGGAAAATATAGAAAAAACAAGTTTTCCTTCACTGAAGTGATTAATCTAGCTGCTAAACCATTTTGAGAGTACAGAGTTACATTTATCCAAATTTAGGAACGATACGTGCAACAAACAGTGTATAATCAGTAGTTTGCCACCTTCTTCAATTTCTGCATTAGAAACATCTTGCTGACAAAGATGCATATCTGGAAAAAAAAAGTAACGCTCTTATATAGATACCTTTATTTTAATTTTAGCTTTTCTGACCGGTGCTCAAAAATATATACCCCACCACCTGTGCAGGCAGGCTTACACCTCGCTTAGCTCCCCCTTCAACAATCCTCAATGTCAATGTTTAACATGATATTGATGGAAAGTGCTACTTCGCAAAGAAATTCTGCGAATATCTAGCATTGTTTTAGCAGTCAGATGTGAATTCAAGCTTGGCTGGCGAAAGCCATGAAACCTAATTTACATTTCGTTTCATTTCCTGAAATGAAACCAAACTGAGAGATGACATATTGATCTGCGTGAACTTTTCATTTAAAGTAACGTAGTCAGGGGATGAAGAGTAGCAGAATGCTACGAGCTGAATAGCTGAAGAGCAAAACTTGGTTGGTGAAAAAAGATCTTAAAAACGAATGGTGAAAATAGACGATAAAAGCATTAAATTCCTTATTGCGAATACATTTCTAAAGTCGCAATATTATCTTACCCGTAACGGCAAACCAAATCAGGTGCAACGGGGAATCAAACCTTTGGCTACACGACCGAAGGTGATTTTAGTTAAACAATGACAAAGATACAGGAAAGGTCTGGTAAGTGAAAAGCTGTCAGGTGCAGGTCTAGGATTTTTTACTGGGGTGAAGAAATTTTTGTTCGTACGGGGATTACTACTGTAGTTGTCGCCGTTGGTGAAGCCACTTAATTCCTTTGTTACCGACATGTCCTTAACAGTGCACGCAAAATCGGATCCCTACATCCAACTTCAGAGGTAGCCCCCTCCCCAAATGGCAATGAGCAGGGGAGAGGCCCACCCCCTTCCCTCTCGATCCGCACCTGAGCAGGGTTAGAAAGCGTCCTTTTGAGTATAAAGGGTTTATTTTGAACAGCAGTAACTGCTGTACTTACTGGTTACGGTGACTTAGGATACAAAAGTTTACCGGACACGACAATCATTCTCAAAGGATTTTTGGAATGTAACATCTGTGTAATATTGTATCCTAACCAAAAAAGCAGCCCAGTAGGGCTGTCATGTGTAAATACTAGTTAACTGCAGTACCCGCCGCCATCGCACTGCGCTATATTCATGTTCCTGTGTAAGTGAATCCCTGAGCTTTTGCTCATCACTCAGTTTAGCTCTGCCTTCGTGGACCCCAACTCTAAATTAAAACACTTCTCTCTCACCACCGCTAATTGACTTCTATTTTATTTCTTGGGTGCCAAGATACTGGGTAGGGGTGGTGCTGCAACAAACCACAATTTGTCTGCAAAGATGGAAAGCTTGCGGTAAGCACCATGCAATATCTCTTTTTGAGTCTGTGTGGTTCTTATAAGAACCGGAGAGGCTCAACGTTTCGGACAGTGTGCTCTGTCCATCGTCAGGAGACTGAAGAGATGCCGACAGGGAGTGGGGCTTATATGCTGGTTGGAGGTATTTGTCTGCACTTACTTAATGAGTCACTCGTGGTAATGGTCGCACTAAACTTTGAAAGTTAATAGGGATAGATAGCTGTTCACCATCCATCTTGAGCAGGAGCACCCCCTCGTCGGTTGAAAAAAGCTATGCTGGTCTGGAGTATTCATTTCGTTGGTTGCAGCACCACTGTAAAGCGTGCATTTCAATCGTTTGTGAACCAGCTAACTGCAGTTCCTACCAAAGGAGCCTCCGTTTCAAGGAAAATTGTGATGCGCTCTTGGTCCAGCTCAGGGTTCATGACGCAATTACAACAACACCGTGGACTGTCGTTTGGGATTTCGTCCAGGGGCCGATCCAGGGGCCAACGGGGCCATGCCCCCCCCCCGGTGCAAGTTCGTTTTTGTAATATAATGAGAAAGGCAGTCTATGCTGACTTTCCAAATGAATTTAATAATAATCGAGTGAGTTACCATCTCATGCTCAGACGTTTTCCGGGTGCCACTTCACAGCTGAACGCACTGGTACTTGTACTAAGTTATTGTGTCTTTGGCCCAATTGCGCTGAAGTCATTGTTGATTGTTAACATTCGCCCAGGCGCAACTTTGCCCCTGTTGAAAAATACATGTCGGGATACCACCTAAAGATATATCACCTGAAGAGTAAAGGTTGATGACTGTGAATTAATCATTATTTCTAGCAAAGAAAGACTATAACCAACATATCTAGACAGTAAAATGACTCAAGTAAATCCTCATTCTACCCTGGGCAAATTCGAGTTCCTCCCCCTTGAGGCTGTATTGAATACGAGAATCTGTGAAGATTATTTTCTTGATATTGCCTGTGACAGTCCATTCCTCTGGGTTTCACTTCGTGGTTCTCCAAAAGTACACTTGCTGGCTGTGTGACCCCCGAATGTACTTTTGGGGATCCCCGTCGCGCGGGTGCAGGGCGGGTAGGCGGCATCGGTTGATGGAGACAGTCGACGGTACTAGACACGGCGCCGACCAACACAGGTGAGTCCATCCAGAACTAAATGGTCGCTGAGAATGAATAGATTCGGCCAAACGCCTCTTGTGACCAAGGACAATTGATATAATATGGATAAACTTCTCTTTATTTAAAATAATTCGTGACGCAAAAAGCGTTAAACTTGGTTGTAATTCTACGGTCGGCAGTAGATTAACAATAGGCCTCATACACCTGTATAATACACTCGACTCCTTAGCGTGTTCTACCATTTCATGCTGGTAATACGGCATATGATACACTACTGTGAGAATTTTCAAAATGAATCCTTGACTCCAAAATAGGCGGTGTTCCGATGAACTTTGGTAAGTGGAGAAACTTTTTGGACTTCAATGACACCAAGAGTTGTCGTAAGACGTGGTACCTTTGAAATACTGTGAATGCAAAATGTGTGAAGAGAGTACATCAAGTTTAGGTGCTGTAGTTTGTTTTCCCTAGTATTGTATCAATTCTGTGAAAAGTGCAATGAGAACTCATTTGTTATTGACACCGCACCCCGAAAGAAAGAAGAAAAAAATCTTGGACAACGACTGGGCATTTGTCAATCAATATGTTTTCACTCACGAATTCCCTGTAAAGAATGCTGTGGGTATACCTACTGTCGTTCAGACTGTTAGCAAATAAGGACTCATTGCAAGAGTAAACCTTGTTTTTTTATCCCAGAAGTTCGAGTACGTTCATGAAATTGTGCCGATGTGTAAGGTCACATGCTAGTCCATATTAGAGACGGGGTCTTCAACATGAAAATCAAAGTAATCACATTATGGTTTAGCCAATAAAGTACAGTGACTCGCTTTTGGTTCCGGTATGTCGAACCCCTTACAGGGGCTCAGAACGCATGACAGAAAACAAGCTGCACTATCTCAACTACAAATGTTTGTTTCATGGAGGGTATAGGTTGGTGATAATGGTGGCCCTAAGAGGTAGCAAAGTGTTGGGTCTCCAAAAAGTGCAACTCGGGTTCACTGTACTTTATTTGGGTTTGACGTGAGTCGCATTACCATGGAACGTACAGTGTATGTAGGCCGGACGGGCTGCTGGCGCGTGGTAGGCCCAACTTGAAGTGAATTAACCCAGACATGTTCACCAATTTGCAGGCATTAAGGGTCATAAACCACCGCATGATGTCCCGACATCGTGCCCTCTCTTCTATAAAGAGAACATATAGGCCCCTAATAACATTCTCGAAGACTGTTCCTTTTCAAAAGTGAAAATTTCAATCAAACAAGGTACGTGTAAAGTTTAATAGTCATTACAGCATTTTGAAAAAAAAGCGAATACAATTATTATTATACTTCATATAGGTTATCAATTGCACAAAAGTGATCATCAGAAATGAACTTTAAATGCCTGTATAATTTATAAACAAAGAGGCAATGCATCTGTGTTAATAAGTTTAGTAGCTGAAATCTTTGTTTCTGGTTTTAATGATGAAAAATCGTTTTTTATGAAGTTTCATGCGCGCTGCCAAAAATGGGGAAGCAACTTAATGCAGTAATTTTATGATTGAAAACGAGAGTTGTATTTTCAATGATAAGTTTTGAAAAAGCTGTGTTTTTGCGCCTGCCCCCGATGTGAACTTAGAAGAGAGTAATAGCAAATGAATCATAAAAATGCGTTTAACGTACGAAAATCAAATGGTGACTGCTGAATGTTACTGTGTCCGCGATTTATATGAAAAGGAAAATTAAATGATATTTTTCAAACTCTTTCGCCATGGGCCGTGGCGTAACTGGGGTACATTTTGCAGGGGGAACTAGGGGAAGGGTTCATTTTCTTGAGGGGGGCCACTCAGAGGGTTTTGTCACAGTTGAAAACACTGACCGTAAGTAGATTTGTCTTTCGATTTCTGAGCGGCGGAATTATGACCTTTTTCAGTTTTCGTTTGTTCCTTGTTTATTTTCTGGGTGTGGTTCTTTGTTTTCTTCTTCTTAGTTTTTGATTCGGAGTCTGGCTGAAAGACTCTACCAATCCGACCGAATCTGGCACGAGTCCACTCCACTCCAAAATGACTGTTTCGTAAATAAACTCAGCACCGTTTCAACGTAAAATAAGCCAGTCAATGGAACATCATAAAAATGTACCCCCGTATCGTTTCCAACCTGAGGAATTCTTTCAAAACATTCATATGATAAGAAACTTAACCCACGTCACGGTATGCTAATATTTAGCAGTAAATTTCCACTTTTGATATTTTTAATGTAGTTTTCAATGCCTTGTAATGCATTTAAAGTTTTGGGGGGATATAACGCCATGTCAAGAATAGTTTTGTGGAACAATAAACATTTGGAAATATCAGTTCTTTTCTTTGATTACTGATTGTACATGGGACCAAATTTCTATATTGTGTGTACCTAAGACATATGCCAGTTTAGTATTCAGGCCATTATTTCAGGTTTGAGAACACTTTGGTACATTGAAGAACTTAGCGCAGACTCAAATGTTTCAGACAAGACTCGAATTAAGACTCAGAAGGCTCTTGGATTCAGAAGTAGGCCTACTGGATTCAACTACATCACAGCCTTGGGCTGCTCGCATGCAGCCTTCATCTTTACATGTTATTCAGTGAGCACTTGACCGACGAGTTCTTATCCGGTGTAGAATGCATTATTTTCCGCCTTCCAAGCGAGTAATCGAAAGGTATAAACCCACTGCCCAAGGACCAGGCGAACGGAGTCTGGTGGGGCTGATAGAGAAGCTAGCCCGGGTCCCATGGGACAGTAGCAGTCAGCAGGCCCCGTGGGTTCACCCTCCTATGCTGATTATCGTGAGCCTTGAGTGCAGTGCCGACTCTAAGTCCCAGTACCCCTTACAGAGTAGGCAAACATTTATACGGCGCTTTGCCTTTTCTTTTAACCGTTACAAAATTTGTCACTTTCGTTTGACTGACATCGGTGAAAACAACTCCGTAATGAAAGTTAAAGCACAAGTATATTAAGATTAGTGGACAAGTTTCCCAGCCTTTGAATAGCCCGTGTGTAGCCTTAGATATACATCAACATGCACCTCTCTGCGTCCGATATCGTTTTCAATCGTTGTTTTGCCATTTTCAAGGGTATTTTGGTGTCTTGTTGCTTTTGTACTAATAATAATTCAAATATTGATCAGCAAAACTGAGGGGTCATTCTGACAATAACTTATATACCAAAACTTGCCACAAGTTTTGATCGTTTGCGATCACAGCTTTTTGTTTGGTGATTTATTGTGTGAGTACATGGCGTAAAGCCAATGAGAAACTCTTTCTCACAGGAGTTGTCAGTCGGCACTGGGTTCAGAATTTATCAAAAATCCCCCCCAACTCCTTAATTTAAGTCGTGTTGTCCCAGAATGGCATCTCAGCAACAGCGCCCTGAAGGGGTATCAAATAGTTTTTTTCTCGGTGTCTTCTCTCCTAAATATCCAACCGTCGGCTGGGTGAACAAATAGAGCAACCAGCTTCAGTAAACCGTTCGGAGAAGGATTTATCAGGTTAAAGTCGGCGAAGGCATTATAATAAAAAAGGGGGAAAAAAAGATGAATTAGGCCTAGTGTGACCGAAATGTTAGCTTTCGAATCGTAGGCGGCTTCACGTTCGACACAGGTACACTATTCTTCTGCTGTCAAAAAAAATGTTTGTTCACAGAAGACTTGTCTTCACTCCCAAACAAAGCCTAAATGCACGGTTTGCAAAAAGCTTGAATTTTTGTTCTAATGAAACCCACGATTTTTTACAAGGCCTCCACATTCTGTGTGTTGTCAATAGCATATTAATTATAAATTGGGCGTGCACCTGATTGATATAAATAGGAGAACATGCCACGCTTCTACTCTTTAGAATGGAGAGAGAGAAAACGTGAAGAGTTACAGTGTAACCTTCAGTGTGGATGCACATAGTGTCGTCGTAGTCTACACGCCAAGCGTTACCCCGTCACACGCTACCGGAATAACGCGCCCCACTAACACTTTGTACTAGCACTACAAGAAGAACTGACCTAGATATCCAACAGACTCACTCAGACAGGATTAGCTTGACAAAATCTTAATTCCAATTACAAGTTTTGCCCTTACCCAAGGTATATTCCTAAACACTGTACACCGGTACTCAGTGCTTGTCCGCGAGCCTGCAAAAAAATCACAAGCTCACTCGCGTGGGACTCGAACCCACGAGCTCCTGCTTACTAGTGCAGACGTCTTAACCACTCCACCACTGACCGAGCTCGTGGGGGGGGGGGGAAGTCTGCTGGCCGGCCCTAGTCAGATGAAGCAGGGTCTACCGCAAAATAATTTCGAACACGCTAAATAATATTGAGTGCACGCAATGCGTTGTTTCCAAGAGCACGAAATATTGTATTTCGAGTGCACTAAATGATTTCAAGCGCACGAAATGAAGAACTCAGTTAATTCTGTGAACATTTTATGAGTTTGTTTCCATCATACGTCCCTTTAAGGGCTCCGTGATAAATCACCATATTGAGTACTTGTTCCCAGTTGCCGATCGTTATGTATTTGTTTCGCTTGGATCGTCCGCCCATGAAACAATTGCCTCTGAAAGGCTGCGTCGTCTCTATGGGATCAACAATGAAGAACAAATATTCAACACAATGAGAACAGGCTGTCGTCTGAGCTAGGGGAAAATCTATAATTTGCATGTCATTCAGAGTTCATTTTCACAGGTGAGCTCGTCATAATTTAGTGTGATTTCATTATTTGAATATGACGATGGTTTGCATCTTGCTGGGTACGAGTGAGTTTTGTAACCAGGGTGGCGTGAGTTCATTGTCAAGCACGCTGCGTTCCAGCCGTGTTGGCGCCTCACTATTGACTTTCCTATTGCTGAACTGAGGTCCATCGTACTCTCGTCTAGAATTTTACCCAGAGAACTTTCTAAGCGACCATGAACTTCCAAAGAACGAGTGATAAAAACCATGTCTGACTAAAGCCTTAAGATTTGACCCGTCTTCTGTACACATCCGGACCTTCACTTTATACGGAGTACAAACATGTTTGTTTGATGTACTCGGGCAAATGTTTAACTGTTTAAGAAACGAGTTTCGTTGAAGAAATATTTGAGTAAGCTGATCTGCTATGAAATCTTATTTCGACGTACTCTACATACTTTGGGTACAAACACAGCTGTTTTGAAGGTCAGGATTCGACTGCTGAACCAGTGTTGTACTCTCAAGGACAAAAAAATTTTTATTCCGTGCTCTATATATAAAAAACACCCTTCACATTTCAGGAGACAAATGGAAAAGTTTGCTTTAGCCCTGATGGACGACACGTCAAAGAAACTCCCTGTTGTGCCAGGGATGAGCGTACTTCCAACCAGGACCTTTTGAAGTTGTTTTGAAACGGTGTGGTGTTGGCGGACTGAAGACTGAAGAAAGGAAAACCTCCACGATTGAGGATATAATTATGTCACGCAATCGAAGTACACTCAAGCAATGTATGTGAGCTTAAGAATGTAACTGCATATTTGTCAAAATCAAGTGCCCAAAGGGTGTATGGCTTGGCCCGTTTAGAACAACCTAACAGTGACTTTCAACGTATGAAACAGATAAAGTGGGTCTCCATTGACAGTTGATGCTCACTCTATTTTGCCGTTGTAACCAGTCTAAGGACTCTTCACTCTCTACATGCACTCTGTACTATTTGCTTCCCAAGTATTTTTGTTTACTTGCACAATACAGTCATCACCCACAAGTTAATAATCAATACCCACATACAGTTTCGAAAACTTCCAACGAGGAGCATCTTTTATCGATCATATAAGCCGCCTGACCTTACGCACTATCGCCACTCTACATTGTTTTGATCCCATTTGCTTCATATGCCAATCGGTGTTTACTTTTTGTGATTCGCAATCCTGTCTGTAGTTAATTCCACCTTTTCCCTCGCTGTCCCATGGTCCCCGCCCTGTTTTTGTTGAAATACATTTACTGTATCACAAAGAAGAGATCGAAGCCCCGAATTTCGATTTACAACCGAAATCAAAAGATATTTTAAAAAGACAGTGTTTGCTCACTAGAAACATTCGTCACAAAATACGAAATGTCAGGTGTGTTACTAATTTGGATTTGGATGTTCGAAGTTCGGTTGGAAGTTGTGTAGACCAGACATGATACAAATGAAATTGTCTTTTAGCAATCATTGATCTATTTCTGTTCGTGCTGCAAATATAAAATGATGCGAGAACAGCCGTTTTAATATGCAATTTTATCTTTTGAATATTTGCTTGTTTGAATGATCTTTGGTTTTTAACCTGTTAATGTCTGTTTATGTATATTTTTATTTTTGTATGTGTGTCTTTGTGATATTTTGTCTAAATGCTTGTCTTTTGATTTGTCATGAGACTAAATGCCTGTGGGCAACAGGGATTAAGTTCACGTTTTCACTTTTTTGTCATCTTGTGTTTTGCTTATTTTTTTATGATGGTAAATAAATAATAATATTAACAAATAATAATAAAGATAATAACTACTAAAGTAAAGATTCTAAATTGATAGCAATGGCCTGATTATGGCAGCATTATCCATTGAATTATAAATTTTTAATGGATTTACACACGCTTAAAACAACCAGTCAAAATGTCGACTGATTTTCCGAGTTGTTCAAATTTGACTACGGAGTCAGTCAAACACCCACGGTTACGTTGGCAAATGATGCTTTCTGACAAGATTCGTATTTGATGCCTTTTAAAATTCAAAGAAATGACTGAAAAAATGTAGTCGGGGTCGATTAATTTTCAGTTGCACCAAGCTGACCCTGAAGAACTAGTCAAATTTTACTGAATTCTAGTCAAATTTGCCTGAACCTGTTCAGAGCAAAGTGCTACCACCAAGGTACAACGTCAACTCTGGTTTACCTTGCTAGTGGATAGCTTTTTGTGTAGCGTTCGACCTCGTTCTTTTTTGGCGTTGTTTATTCATAAAGTTTGTACCCTATTTGTTTCTTTATGTTGGAAATGAAACTGCATGCTTGGTAATCCACAATCCAAGCACCTTCTTTCTTGGGCACCCACCGTGGTCGCTTGTACTTTTTCAGGGAGTTGGACCTGTTCCGTAACTTTGGTCCAGGCTTAGTTGTGCACGCCCTACAACTTCGTTTCCTCTAGTTCCCCGTGAGGTTTGAAACGTCTGTGTGCTCCACTGTAGGGCGCGTGTGTCATGTCCGTTCAATTTCACCTTGTACTTTTTGCGTGATACTGGCCCCCTTCTTCGGTTGGCGAAACAAAAGATTTGTCTCAATACAAATCACTATTTTTGTGAGAGTATTTTTTCCCCCAGAAATGCAGGGTTATTCGAACCTAATGAAAAGTGGATAGAGATAAGAGAGGTCTAACCGAAAAGAGGACAAGATCTGGGGAAGAGCTTGATAAGACGCTGTCTTGAAAGGATTCGTAAGCCTATGGAACGTCAACAATTTTAATACGTAGGCATAAAAAGGGCACTTTAGCCTAAGTATATACTTGAGTATTGTGTAAGAAACGCATACTTATTGGATGAACAGTGTTTCATCTCACTTTGTCTATGCACTGAACTTTGCTTTTGCCCTGGTCGCGGATTTTTTTCTTACTTCTTTTACGTCTTACCGTCCCCATGACAGCATAACAAACATTGATACCAAGTTCGACCGACATTTTAAGTTTGACCAATGGTCTGAACGGGCAAGTCACTCTTTGAGATAACCTGCAATTAGATTTTTCGAATGTACATTTTCTTGAATATCGTAATGAGCTTGTGTCTGCTGTTATGTTATTTTTAATTTTAAAAATCTAAGATCGGTGAGTTAACAAATAATACAGTGGATTAAGGCTGTGCTTTCATCTTTGTCTCATCCCACCTCATATCTGTCCCTTGAGGTGATTTATCTATCCACATGTTATGAGCGCAGAGTTTGCAGAGAGGCAATATTATTGGGGCCCCTGGCCCGAACGCTGGCAAGTCGAACCATGGTCTAACTTTACTCGGTTAAAGTCTTCTTAGCTCTCTGATTAGCCAACTCGTAATCAACACAAGTCGCAGTCTGAGCTGAACCTTCACCGCTTTGTGGGTGAACCGATTAGGAAGGGAATGCAGCTGTACTTAACAGTCCGTGGAGGGAGGTCTGGATGTGATTTAATTGGCGGACAGCAGCTTCTTACAGCGTGCTCGGGGAGTTTGGCCAGATTTATTGATCTTCTGAGAGAAACACGGGGTCCTTGCTTACCGTCTGAATGCCATATTTATTATGTAAGAATCAAATAAGACAAACAAATCTACTGCTACTGATTCTAGAGAAAAGGTTTCATCAACCCGCGTAGATGAAATGAATTTTATACAACAAAAAGGCGGAAAATGAATGGCAAAAAATTCTCTTTTCTTCTGGTCTGACGGGGTGCCACAATTATTCTTATAGTGTACCTTACCGAAGAAACGTCTGTAGTAAGTAAGGGCCAGTATGGTGGGCAATAGTACAGTTTGGGGTGCGTGATAGGCACAAGTTTGCAATAGTACATTTAGGGGTGAGTGTACTTTCTTTGGTGTTTGCACGGTTTGAGAGACGATATGAAGGCCACGTACTTGCCTGCTTGCCGTTACTGAACGACGCATGTGTACTCGGTCATATAATCACTGCACAGTTCCTGGAGTCGCTACCAACATGAGAAAGGTTTTGCGCACTTACTCACCCCAGGTGTATTAGCTTCCATGTGATTGGTAGTCTCTCTGGTTCATTTGCATAAGTGTTTGTTCCAGTAGACTATTAATGAACCAATCATGTGCAAGCACGGCAAGTCCTTGATGGTAACTGATAGTGATTGAAACTCAGGGTTAACGAGCAAGAGGTCTCCGAAAGTATAAAAACTGGTACAATTTTTGGAATAAACAGAAACCGTTTTTGTCAGAACCTGCAATTAATTCTTAGCGAGTACAGCTGTACATTTTACCCAAGGCAAGTTCCGTAGTTTACAAATTGGTAAGCAGCAGACATCTCAAAGTGCACTCTGCCTGCCAGTAACACGGTATTATCACAAACTTCGAATCACACGAGCGCAAATTCCCTCTTTCGTATAGTTTTGCCAAATAGCAGACATGGTGTTGGTTGATCTTGTCGTATTTTGGGTCGTTCTTCTTTCTGTTAACATTTTTTTAAGCTGGAGGGCAAGAAGCCGTTTAAACCTACCCCCCAGACCACCATCTATCCCTCTTCTTGGTAATTTCTATGTTTTCATGAGCAACCGGCCAATCTATAAGGTCTTCAAGGAGCTAGCAGATAAGTATGGAAGCATTTTCTCACTGAAGCTGCCCATGGGTCGCTTTGTGGTCCTGTCCGAGGTGGATGTCATACGGGAGGCCTTTCTGCATCGCTCGGAAGATTTCTCGGGCCGACCCTACATGTACTCTGTCAGCCTTATGACTCGCAATAATTGTGGCATAGCTTTCAGTGACTACAGTCCATCCTGGCGCATGCACAGACGAACAACAGCACTCGCAATCCGGAGGAACATGAAAGGGTACAACTGCATGCCGACCTCGGCTAAGATTCAAGAAGAAGTCGCACAATTGAATAAGTTACTGTCCAAGAAAGATGGCATGTACACTGACATCAGTACGGAGTTGAATCTGTCTGTCCTTAATGTCATTTGTGACATGACATTCGGACAGCGTTATGAAATCACGGACACAGATTATCAGCAGATGCTGGATTGCAACAGTAAGTTTTCAGCAGTCTTGGAGCCCGGAGATCCCATAGACATCATTCCAGCCCTCAAGGTAACCAACTTTTCTTGAATTTATAATTCCTGCTTATCCCTGTTTATTACCAGATTTCCCTCGTGCACTGGCAGATCCAAGATAGTTTACTGGGGGATTATTGTTCGCACATTTAATTCTTTGTTTTGCCTTTTACCGTACTTGCAAAATAAGATAGATGTATAATTATGATAATAATAATAATAGATTTTCCAACCTTGAGACGTAGGCCCCTAAAAGGAAAAAGGCAATGAGCAGGAGGGGTTTGACCCTCCGCTCCTATGGCCTCATCTTATTGTTCACTTTGAACAGCTTCTTTTCTGGCGATACCAGTTTTTAATTTTACAATTACTTTGTATGTGAACGAGGTTGTTCGAGATGCACGGCAGAAAGTATGTCCATTGTTTCCCATGAGGCTTTATGTAGAAGAGGCCTCATGAGGATTCAAAAAAGGCACTGAAAGTTACTTCTCTTTATAGAAATTCTTAGAGGCTTGATTTCAAAGAATAACAGAAATTGAAAACATTTAGTTCGCCTGAAGTATTTCAAAATAACAATAAATACGGTACCATTTCAGAAACATCGTAAATTCAATATTTACCCCATTAATTGTGACCCCAAAATGAATGAAAAAGATCCTGCGTTTCCCCGCCCACAAAAAGAATCCCCTTTTCGGCCGTTGGCACCCCCAGGCTGATTGGATGAACTTCATCGCCAGAACGCTGACACATGCAGTGTGCATGTTTCTGCACATTGCGCACAGTACACGCAGTCTAGCACGCTCGCAATAGACCACGTTGTATTTGATGTAGCTTGGCCCACAGGCAAACACTATTTCAATTCAAAGTAGAAATTAAAAGACACACTCCTACCGTTCATTGTGCGGTCACAATTAATGGGGTAAACATTGACCGTACGATTTTTTGAAATGGTGACGTATTTATTGTTATTTTGAAATACTTCACGTGAACTAAACGTTTCCAATTTCTGTTACCCTTTAAAATAGCAATACCATCGAACTTGGAATACATCTCTGACACAACACGACAGCATTGCATATAAAACTGTAGTATAACATATCTTAGTTACATAGTACATACATTAACCCAAAATGTTACTTTCAAAAGTTCAAAGAAATTAAGTATAACTTTTGCACTGGTTAGCCCAACAAGAGTGTAAAAGAAACCTTGTTAGCTAGCCCTGGAAATATTCAAAGCCTTTTGTAAATGCTATAAATATTATTTCATTGAATTTAACTTGAATGCAGATAGTGGAGGGAATATCATTCACTTCATAAGTGAAAAATACAACTTAAAAATCCCGATTTTGTAAGCTGCGTAATACGTCACAGGATACAGAATGGATGACAGCTGTAATTGTTCTCGTGTGTGAATAACGACAGGCTATCTGGGTTTGTATGGATGGCACAATTGATGTTAGTAAAAGGCGTACCGCTTCACAGAGTTGGACAATGCTCCATTCTTCACTACACTCAGTTCCTGACGATGTTAAAAGTGCAGTGGTATCTCACTCCATCAACGGTGTATTGACTACCAACAATGTCGATTGTGTTAGAGCAGCCTTGATATGTGTATTGTCCTCAAGAAGTTTGGGGAACTTAAGCAAGTCTACAACATGATGAATAGCATTTACATAATTTTAATTTTTCAATTAATTCTGAGCGACCTGTCAAGCTACTACCAAATTTAATGTCGCCGCTTGTAGACAACACATGGAGCAGTGACTTTCATCTACATTTACACCCCTCTGTGTAGGTCTTAAAGGGCGTTCAACTGTTAGTGTTGTATTTAAATCAGTAAAACCTATTCAATCTGTAAAGTTTGTTTATTGATACGACAATATTCATGACCATTCCGTGATTCTGGATATTCCCATGCCACAAAGGACTTCATAATGTGTGCTTTACACTCAGACAAGTACTGTACATTATCTCAAACGACTACACGTGCTTTCATTGGGGTTATACACCGAGGAAAACGCCCCCTCTTGAACTTTACCCTTGACGTTTCACGACCAATATTGACTGTAACACCAAAATCTCTTCAAAACCCGGTCACACACTTGATTTCTGAAAAGTTGGCTGGCAGACAAGTGTGTAGGTCAACTTGTCGACTGGAGATAGTCAGCTATTCTAATAACTTTGCCCTTAAAGTTTGCCTACACTGCTTTCGAGGCAATGCCAAATAAAAGGAGATCTTACTTGGGTTTTTCATTAGTGGGTGTTTATTAAAGGCGAGTCAAACGGTGGCATTTATTGAGTAAACTTTGTGTCAGTGCTAAAATTCCGCCATATGAAAATTATTTACCGTGGAAAACCCACACAAGTAACTCCACTGTCAGTACAAACTTGATTGTCATCACCCACTGAGCGAAAAACAGAACATAAAATAACGACGGAACCAAAAGCACTTTAAACATTTAATACATGTAAAACATAAATACTTTACAATGCATTTACCCATATGCGATTGTTTCAGAACAAAAAGCACTTTTGGGGTTATTTGAAGCATCGAGGAAAGGCCTTAGGCCTTCAGGCTGCTGTCGTAAGTTCAATGGCAAAAACGATTTGTTGGAAATGGTGAATTGTTATGGATATTTCTTCATGGACAAGCTTTTGCTCATTCGTTTCTTTTATTTGTATTGCAAATTTATGCAAAAGATTAACCGCATGGTCTATTGTCAAAGAATAATTGTTGTCATTTCCATGCAACTTCCTCTCAGGTTCTTGCGGTACATTATCTAAGAGATATTTTACTGGAAAAGATTATGTTTGATTATGAGGGCTAGACTACAAATCATATTCTTTTATACATTTGCCGTCTATATTGTTTGTATCAAGTTCAACGCCATTCATCTCAGTGATGGCCTCAATCTGAATATTCGCTACAGTGAAGAATAACCTTCACATCAAAAGGAACATTTAAGATAAACCTCGACCCACATAACAACAATCTGGGCTAAAAAGCATGATCGCAGGCAAAGCCATCGGAAGGCCGGCTGTTTTTGTGATTATGTAAAGACAGGTGGAGCTAATCTCTTTACAGGGCTTGAGGTTCAACTAGGGTATAGTTAAGGACTGTTGCATATATACCTAGATAGGACAAGCCATCGAATATCACAGACAGGTTAAACCACGCTCTTGTAGAAGTCTCAGTAAAGCTGAAAATATGGCCCAAGTAATGTAGACATAATTGATCTCGGACGGTTTTAACAATTCCTTATCCACTTAACAAGTCTAAGAAAACATAAACTTGTTCAAAATCTTCTTGAACACTTGGAGCAAATGAATGGTCAAATTTAACTAGATAAGATTCGACATAAAATGGGAAAATGAAGCTAAGACTTTTGCCTCTGGTTGAAACCTATGACTAAGACTTGAATCCAAGTTTCACACAAGAGGAATTTCTTTTGGATAACAGATTGTCATGCTTTCTGTTTGTACCTTTTCTCAGTTTGACAAGCTTGAGACATTCCTGTCTGTTTATTAAGGGGAACTGTGAAATCTGTGTTGGTAAATCCAAGAATTAATATATATAACCTTTTAAATTACCTTTTATGAGGGAGATTTTGTTTTGCTTTGTTTTTGTCTGTTTTTAATTACATGTAATATTAAATCTTCTTCTGCTTTTTCCTCTTCTTATTCTTATTATTACGCTTATCGAATGACAGATATTTCCAAGCAAGAAACTCCGAATCGTCCAAGAGATCATCAAGACACGTGACTCCATCCTGCAAAAAAAATACGACGAACACTTCCGTACCTTCGACTCCAACAACATCCGGGACTTGACCGACGCCTTCATAGACACCATGCTTGAAAGCAATAATGACGATTGCGAAAGCGTACTCACCGAAGATCACGTTGTCATGGCAATGTGGGAGCTCTTTGTTGGAGGCTACGAAGCCACGTACAAATCACTGATGTGGGCAATAATCTACATATTAAACAATCCAGAGGTAAATGATAAGACATTTTTTTTATTAACATTATCATCTTTTTTGGCTTCAAATTCTTTACAAATTTAGCAATGATACAACCCACAAACTCTACTGTGAATGAACTGATTTTGGGAGCTTAATGTTGGTGTGGTCCTCTGATAACACCGGGGGTATTAAATTTAACACTCGAATTTTGGCAGTGCATGCTCAGTAGCACATTTTAATAAGAACAATTATCAGTTATAGGTAAGGCCAGGTTAAGATCTAGAATATTTTGGATGCAGATATAATTACTGCGACATGTGCAAATCTTGCGTTTTATTGTACGCCTGATGAATTAATTCTGACATCCCAAATGTAAAATAAAACACCTGTCGTCTTAACTCTTCCTTTGTTAAAATTTCCTTAATAAGGTGCAAGATCAGATTCAACATGAATTAGATGAGAACATTGGGACACGTTTGCCTTTGTGGGATGACCGTCATGAGCTTCCGTACCTGGAGGCGACCATATTAGAGACATTACGTTGCAGTTCTTTCTCTTCGATGAATGGACCAAGGAGGACAAGATGTGATACCAAGTAGGTCCAAACACATTTGGCCAAATATGCACTGGCATATATCGTGAAATCACATTAGCCTTTCAACATTTACTGAATCGAATACCCAGACGTTACAGACTAGACACGAAAAGCGTAGGGCAAGCTTTGTCATCGTCTTCAAATAAATAGGTCTTCCTGCAAAGGACATGGATGAAAAGTGGGCTTGGAATAATTGAACATCTCTCTTTGTAAAACGATTTTTAGTACCGTGCAAATGCTACCAACACACTCTTTATTCTCTACTAAGTTAATGTCGTCCTTGTCTTTGACAGGGTGCAAGGATATGACATACCCAAGGACTCAACAGTCTTTTGTAACCTGTGGTGGGTTCATCACAATCCTAAATATTGGAAGCATCCAATGAGCTTTCGGCCAGGTGAGTCTAAGATGATGATAGCACTTTTGGCAATAGTTTCATTTGCGATTCCTACCGCTTTCCGTTCTTCATCAAAACTGTGAACTGGCCTCATAATTGTAACAAACAGTTGGAAAAGGGCAGGTAACGTTAAATGACTCGCTTACAACCACTGTCACGTGTGAAGATAACAAACACACACATAACAAACACAAAAGAGGTAATCCACATGGCGTCTCCGCAAATCTCCTACCGATTGTAGATCCACCATGCAAACCTTCAAGCATTATGACTTCCCCTTATGGAGAGTAGATCTCATCCACGGTCAAGAGGTGTGAGCGCCTCTCCATCAAGCATTCAAGATTCATCTACAATTTGACCTTCCTTAAGCGCTGCCGTGATTCCAACATCGTGCCACTCGGTCTTCGTCTCCGCGATCCTGTCCCCAATAACAAGTCGCAATGAAGCAAGCACTCAAGTTGGAATCCAGCAGTCTCCTGACGACGGACAGAGCTCTCACTGTCCAAAACGTAGAGTACGGGATCTTTTCAGAGTCACACATACAAAAACGATACTCCACATGGTGTCTCCGCAAACCTCCTACCCAAACACAAATCTCTATTCTAGCCCCCCCGACTACAATTTATTTGTGCCTTTCGGTCACACTAAAATCTTGCCATGCAAAATGGAGGTAAGCAACATGGGCGAAGCAAGGGGCGCTTCCCACGAAATAAAATGCGAAAGGGATGAGTTACATGATTGAAGGGGGTGAAAATCAAGAAAGTGACCCTCTTTCACCCTTCAGTTCGTTGCTAATAAGCGCCTTGCCCCTCCCTCCCCTGGAAATATGCTTGCGACACTCATGGTTAGTATCGTCCTTTTGAATAAACATTTATCAGGAAGAAAGGCAAATTATGTCAACTGCCAACCATTAAACCCAACGTCTAAGTCGTCGTTGTTTTCGTGGTTTTTTTTTTAATCGTGAAAGACTTTTTTCAAAGATTTCTCAGCAATAATATCATGACCATTACATAATGTTTATCACAGCAGTTGCAAGTATCTTACATTAATTTGATAGCTGTTTCTCAACCTAATCACCTGCCACATGTGACACTTCATCATTCATTTTTCTTCCTCCCTTCCTAGAGCGCTTCCTAGACGAGGATGGCAAAGTTTTCACTCCTAAGAGTTTCATGGCATTTTCCATCGGCCGCCGAGCTTGCCTTGGGGAGAACCTGGCCAAGATGGAGCTGTTCATGTTCCTGGGGGGCATCCTGCAGCGCTTCCAGCTGAAGACACCCGCTGGGGAGAAACTCCCCGACACGGAGCCCATGCCAGACATGATGAGATCACCAAACCTCTTCAAAGTTCAGATTACTAGCCGTTGAAGAACTCCCAATACTAAAGACGGCTATTGGATGCGATAATAAAGGAACGTTTTATACATTTTTTAAAAATTACACGGAATAGTCATTTGGTGAATTAATCAGTAGATTTAATTTTCAAGGCGAAATTATGCCTGCAGAGGTCAAAATGATCAAACACAGAAGGCAGCGATATAAGAAATGGTGAAAAGATGATAATGGTTAATCTTATCAGTCCATTTAATGATGATTATAAGTAAACGATGGGAGTAAAACTGATGTGAATAGGATGCATGAAAAGATTTTTACAGAGATCCTCTAGGACAAGGATCCATTTGTTGGAAACGTTCCATGCAGTATGCCTCTCTAACAAAAGTTAATTAATCTTAATGTCTTTGGAGGTAACTTGCCTGCTACAGAAAAATTCAACACTTAATATAAATATTTTGTACATAAAAGTCATCACAATGTATATGGTTTTTAATTTACTTAATTTTTCTGCCGAAAGAACAATTATTTTGGTATGTATGGTTTGGCTTATTTTGTACATACAAAGAGATATGATACTAACTGTAGCAATGTATGTCTTGTTGAGATTTTCTGGAACACATGCATTTTGATTTAAATTGCTGAATTTCTTTGCAGTAGTATTCAACAGAGAATCTATTTTTAATCACTCAGTATTGCCTGGTTATCCCTGATGCTTCTTTTGTCATTGGTTAGAGTTAAGACGTTTCGTGAAATATGAGGCAAACTAAGTGGAATTCAGGATATAAATGCAAGAGTGAAAACTCCCCCCACAAAAAAATAAACAAACAAACACACTGTGAGCCTCGTATAAAACCATCCAAAAGAGTAGGAATGAAACTAAAGAAGGAGTGAAATCCAATCCAAACTAAGTGAAAAAAGTGAAAACCACTCTCAAAAGAATGAACATTTCAAAGGAGTGAAATTGCCACTCTGCCAAGGAGCCATATGAAGGAAAACTCATAAAAGAGTTGTCGTTTATGCTCCTGTTCTGAGTAAGTTTCACTCTTCTGGAGTGGTTTTTTCTCTTTTGAAAGAGGCTTTCAGTCTTGTTGAGTGGATTTAAAGGGACTCCTTCTTTTTGAGAGTAAGAATTCACTCTTTTGTCTTTAGGGAGATAAAACTATCTATTACTTTCATGAGTATCAAACGGTCAATCAAAAAAGATGGTGAAATAGCAATATATGTTCCAGGTTCCTGGAATAACATTACGTTCATCAAAACTGGATCTTTTCTAGATGTCAGCCGATATGTCGTCGTTATTTCAGAATGTACCCTCTTGTCACTAGAGCTAAGGAGGCTCTAAGAATCTTCAGCGCTAAGAAGCTCCATAAGAATTTTCACAGGTGAAGGCTTTGATGCCATCTGATTATTTTCATCGATGGGAGTATTATGTACCGGTATAGGGCCTACTGTCAGTATAAAGACTCAGGTTTCCACTAAGCACTTACAAGGCATCGGAACAAAATGATTTTCCTTGCCTACGATATTCCTTTGAGAACTTTTGGTACTGAGTCACATAACAAACGGAATATATATGGAAACTTAATGAGGACACAACCAAGAACCATTCATACAATGGAAATACCTTTTAATTGTTTCCTGTGTACTTTTCTGCCGTATTCGTGACTTTGTAGGCACCCAAATTTTTATAGATGCTGAAAAAATGCTTACATACAAGGTTTGGAGGAAATTAGAACAAGGCTGAACCGTTGAGGGCACATGATAAATTGATATTTTTTCTTTAAATTTGTTGACTGCATTTCTGTATTACTTTGAGTTCGTTTTCTGTACACGTGCACTAGTTTATTTTAAAAGTTTTTCTTTAATAACTACTTTTTACATAAATCTAAACTTCAAAGATAGACACCAAAAGTGATTCGTAACACAAATGAAGTTATTTGTTGTGAATTTATGTTTCTGTTATGTGGCTGTTTTGACTGTTTTGAGATAGTAACACTTTTTGACACATGTCAAGCATTTTATATTGAAATGTCATGCCCTTCCCTGAGAAATATTGAACAGGACTTTGCCAGAACTAGCACTTGACGAATATTGAACTGGCACTTGGACCCAAGAATAGAAAATTTCAAATTTGTTGTACTTAACTGCATTAAACTTTGGAAAGCAACATAATAAGGAATAGAGCAATATTAGGACAAAAAATTTATTTTTTCATTTCAGTCTTATTTCCGAATTAGAAGTATCTGATAAAGAAAATTCTTATCGTGTATTTAATCTTTCTGAGATCATTTCAGAAATGTCTACATGCATCCATAAATAGCTTGTTAAATGCTTAACCATATGTAATACTAATTTGTAGTTTTTTAAACGGTCGAGCTATGATGTTCACGTGTGATACATATACTACCAATGTATTTTATGAGCACGAAAAGCTTCTTGGAGACTCACATGTGGCCTTTCACAACATCGGATCCTTCCGTCTCCCCTGAGGTACTCAGGGGAGACGGAAGGGTATTGTACGACAAGTGCCCCCTACGTTCAACCTGTTCTCATTCAGTACTGTGCAGCGATGGCGTGCACATCCTTTGTTTCTTAACTGCGTTGAATATGGACCACGATCCACGAACAGCCGGCAATAATTTTTATTGATAATTTATTAATTTCAAATGCGACTCGGAGTGTTTAAACCCATATGACATATTTCTTATATGGGACTTGTATCAGAAAAGTTAATTTTTCGAGATGAAAATTTTCCTCGGTGAGAGATATTTTGTTTACCTGCCATTCCTTTTTGACCGTACCGTGCCATCTCGCCAACGCGTTGCCGGCACACGCGTTTGTGTGCGACGGTGGGTTGTGCGTGCAGCCATCCATGCGCTGTAAGTTTTGATCGCTATGAAGAATTTTTTGACTATACGCGTACCAAACTCAATGGACAAAATCCGAATAGGACGCATCACTCGTTTTTTATAACGTTGTGGAAAAAGGGTCGTGTTGAACGGAAGAATTTCCTTTAAACGACTGCAGTCGGGAGGTGAAGTCTTTAAACATACATTTCAGGAAAAAAATCAATGATGAAGGTGGGAGTTTTAAAAATTAATTCGTTGTTATGCATGGAATTTAGGGGTGTTTACTAATTTGAGGAGACCGCAGCGCAGCGTGTGCATTATAAACGTGTTCGCATGCAGGATCCATCGCTGAATTGAGAAGCTGAAAACGGAATCCTTTTCTAGAATCTCCATGAAACAAAATGCTGGTGTACACATATAAAAAGGAACAAGTTCTTCAACAATCCTTGTATATAATGGAAACGCTGGAGATTAGAACTTTAAATGGAATAATTCCTTATGAACACCCCTCCTTTAACGAATGGAATAGGCTTACAGACCGTTGTGCGCTCATCACGCGCAACCCCCCCCCCGTAAGCTTACCTTTCCGGCGAGTACCTGTTCACCTTCTGGTACCCACGTATTGTTCAGGGAGTCCTCTGTGCGTACCGCATCCCAAATAGTCTCAATCTCTATAAATTTCTCAAATTTACAGGAACACTCTTTATTTCCTGTGGAGCCTCGAACTAGATCCCACCCTGTTTGAGGCAAAGGTGCAGTCCCAAACTGAATGACTGTGAATTTCCCGAGATGGAGCTGACTTTTTTAAGTATAGCTGTGATGAATTTTTTCTGAATCTTTGTACTCTTTTTCAATGTGTGAAAACTCTTTTACATTTATATTGGGTTCAGTGCATTAAAAGGTGCACTATTTATAACTTTTAAAATCATCCATGCTTTCCAAGACAACTGAGAGCGCTGTTGCCGTTTCATCTGAGGAAGACATAATTCGGTGCATAGATTTTTCTGTTCCAATCATCAACCCAGAATTAATTAAATTACTTACTGAAAATATTTCTGAGAATGGGACTGATGCTTGCTTATTAGTATGCACATAATCAACAAGGAGTCAGCAAAAAAAACAAAATTTTATCCAGGACAATCTACAAAAATGTAAAACTTTTTGTGTACAAACCAATGAAACATTGAGACTTTCTTCCCAGGATGACATCACAGTTTTGCACACGAGTATGGAAATACTCGTAAGCAAAACCAAATAGGTAGTTAAATAACCTTTGAAATTGTAAAACTATTAGAAAGTTGAAAATAAGATTAAGACACAAAGGTATACATGTATTTGGAAGGATTGTATTAAAACAAATTGAATGCACCTTCCCTTTAAGCTCACATGACCTCACGTCAGATATAATCTCTGTTTGAGTATTAATAGAAGTGACCCTTTTAAGTAGATTTTTATTTTTCACTTCCAAAAAACCACTATGATAACGGAAGCAAAAATGAAGTCTGGAACTCTTGTGGTGGTGCCACTTGGTAAGGCGCGCGTGTGTTTCACAAAATTGGATACTGGGCCATCGCATTACAGGTTATAACCACGTAAATACGTGAACTGCTGAGATATTGATAGGATAATGGGCCATTAGCACATAGCCCAGAGTTCAGTCAACTGCTGCACATACCGACCTGACTGTGTGGTGTCATGCTCCCGGGTGACTGCACTATTCCCACACAGACACTTTATCTAGTGCTGTACTGATTTGGGGTATTTCTCTGGCTGAATTCTGACCTCTCATTTGGAGTTCCAAGCACTTCGTCCATGCTGATGAAACTGCAATCCAGTTCTAGGCGTTGACATTCTTCCATACGGCTGTTTATTGCGAATATAAGAAATATAGGACGTATCACACCAACAAGCAAAATCAGTCCCCTTGAACTTACTGTACTGCTGCAAGTACAAGTAATTGAACGATTGGTTAAAGAAAGTGGGAGAGCAAATTTATTCATGGAAACTGCCTCTAAGAGGGAAATTCGGTGCTTGGTTCGTTTATTCTCAATCCCCAGCTCTTTTGCTGACGTAAATGCAGGAAAACAACTTGTTGTATGATTTGCCTAATATACTTTAGTGTAACCATTAAGTATACAGTCTTTCTTCGAATTTATTTCTCCCGTGTGGAAACTTGTCTGTTCTTCTGTATAAGTCTCGTTACTCTGTGCGAGTTTGAAAACTTTTGACGGAGAAAGGAACTCTTTTGAGAAAAACGATGCTCAGAGTTGCGATACTTGATTGCACCCAAAACTCTTGAGAATTTACCCCAAACACGGTGGGGGTCAGCCTCAGCATGATGATGTTATGTGTGTGGTGAATGGCGTATTTGGCATGATTATGAAGCGACGAAAGAGAGCAAAAAGAGCAAGAGCAAGACTGCTTTGCTTGTGCTTTGTACACGTATGTTTTGTTTTTGTGGTGCTTGTCATGACAAGCACCCACACTGCCCTCCAAACTCTGGTGTTAAATTAGTGTTATAGCAAAGTTGAGCGCAATCTTGAACCTTGAGCAAATTAATTGTACTCTCTTTTGAGTTGATTGTCTTATGAATGGTCGTTATTTAGGGGCAGATCAACTCAGGATGGAGTGTAATAAATATGCGTAAGTTTCAAGATTGCGCTTAACAGGAACACCTTCGTTATCCATGTTGGGCATGCCTGGATTGGTGTTAGGTTCAAACCACACTTCTGCAGTGGTACGTAGCAATGTGTTCGGCAATAATGGTTGAGACCATTTTGGTGGAGAGGTACCTGCTGGTTTTTCCACTGTATCATAAGTCGAATAGAAAAACAACAGTTTGACATGTACCGATAACCCTTAGTAGTTGCACTGACTATAGCGACCTGTAATGACTAGGATCAACGCGTATTATATAGTAAAATATATAATTGTTAATAGTGTAACAGTTGTGCACTTGTGTCCGTACTGTTATTTTTTCCAAGAAAAATCAGAATTGAAGAAATGAAACTAGTCATATGAATTCCAATTATGCTCCTACCTGTTGAATAAAAGGACGTGTAAAAGTGGGCCAGCCTGTTCAAGTAGCGGGGGTGTAGCCTATGGCCAAAGTACATTAACCTGACGGTGGATATGAGCGAGAAGTGGCTGGTATCAGCCGGTCGTTCCCCTGTTATTCACTCCCAGAGTTTGTCCCTTGAGCCAGCACTGTTTCTATTGCGCGTTTATTTTTTCATCGTTTATCAATGCCAACATACTTAACCACGAGAACAAAAGAACCAACAGTGCCGTACCTGGAATTGACCTTACGCGGCCCAGCTAGCAAGAAGTACACTCACCTAACGGCCTCGGATACTGGGGCTCGTGATGCCAAAATGTAATCAATGAACGTAAAATGATCATTTACTCGGATCTACATTTACAATTTTAAAACAACCATCGAATCTTGTGTGTCAAAATTTGTTTTACTCATTTGTCCAGCTTTCTTCCGAGTTTCGTTGATTCCGTGCTTGGTTGTCTATTTCCTTTTCCTTGTCATTTGGTCGTTGAGAAAGATTCTGCGCGTATCGAAACGGGCGGCCCCATAACCGTTTTTATCTCAAGTTAGATGGTCCATGTACGCGCAACTAAGTTGAGAGAAAACATAACTTAACTGTTACGACTACAAAGTGGTGAATATGCAACAGATGATGGCTGCGGCCAAGCAGCTAGTTTTACTTAGTAATGATCTCTACGCAACCCAATAAGTTCTTACTATTTGGGCAGGTCATCGACCAAAGTACTTTCGTAGAGTTCACACACCTGCACACAAAGTCGGGAGTGCGAGAAACAGTCTGGAGTGAGTAGCAGGGCTGAAACCTACCAATACTGGTCCCTATCGCACACGACACGCAAGATAAGGCAGAAGTACGCTTATTATAGAAAAAGAAAACCTGGCTTGTTGCTTCGGGGTCGCATCCCCTGTTTTTCTTTTGTCAGCAATGGAAGGATATATTCTCGCATTGTGGCGTGGCCTTTAGTGGTACTTTTTCTTGTAAATTTACCTTTGGCTGTTTTGTGAGGCTTTCACGGGCAGAACCTGGGACATATTTCACTGAAAGGGTGATTGATCGGAAGGTTCGGAAGGACGACATTTATGACAATTTCATCAAACCGCAGAGAGGATGGGCGTGTAGGGCCTATTGTGAATATGCCAGTCGCGTGCCATTGTGCCATTGCCCCAGTTTTTTTCTCATGTGTGATTTTTATACCAGTGCATGGATATGTAAGTTAAAGAGTTTGCTCAACCCGCTGAAACTTTAGAAAAGGTCTTGGATCCAATCTCCGAATAAAGAAAAAGTACAATACTTTGAGTTTCACAAATTATCACCCTGATTTACCTGCTGGGCTTCCATGGACATGTTTTACAGAGTGAAAGAGTCATTTTATTTCCTATTTACTGCTCATTCATGGCAATATTAGTGAAGTGCGCTTGTAAGAACATTTTTTCCAAATGCATGACCTCTCAGAACGGTTCCAGAAAGACGCCCCTCTGTCCTCATCAGTGAAATAAGAACCAAAATGTATTACATGTATACACGAACTCAGAAACGTAGGACAAATGCAACCCATCAATTTGCATCTAAATAAAATACTAAAATACTCCATCGAAAAGCTGTTTATTAAAAAAAAGCATGGCATTTGCCATGACCGGAATTCTCTTTAGAGCCAAAGAAGGCCAAGAAGACAAACGCCTGCGTATCTCTCCACTGTGTTAAGACTCACTTCCTCCCTGTTCCCTTGGATGATGAAATCCTTCGGACGACTGCTTTCTTCAACTGTCAGATGAATGATGATAACTTTGACTTAAACCGACTACGAAAGAGTTAGTATGATTGTTAAGTTGGCGATGGGCTTCACTGTCGGTCCATAATTACCACAGCTGAACCATTATCTGCCGGCTTGATGATGACGTCAGTGCGGGAGCGCAGGGAGATTATCATGAGGAGTATGACGAAAGTGATCATCAGGGTTATTCACTTGCGCATGGGTCTCAAGGGCTGGTACACGATTCTTTGGGGGTACCCAGGTGCAAGAAGTTACACCAAAAGTCCTTAATCACAAGTAAAGAGAACATGGATCTTCAAATTGGTATTGATAGTTTCATCCCCTCGATTCTGACCCCACAGGAACATTTTCACAACAGATTCAGAAGGTACCGGATGATATGCGTTCACGTGACCAACTATCCAAAAAAGTTCATAAATTTCTGTCCCCTATTGATTATAGAACCGCTAGGTTTTACCTGCTCCCCAAGATCCACAAGGCAGGTAATCCAGGGAGGCCCATCGTTTACGGAAATGGGTCGCCCACTGAACACATATTATCATTCATTGGCACTTTTCTCAAATCCCTTGTTCCACAAATCCCGTCATAATTAATCCACGCCACGACAGACTTCCTACGTAAGCTGGAAAACATCAAGAACCAGATTCCCAGCGCAGCCATCGTTGGGACCTTTGATGTTTCTTCTCTCAGTACTAACATTCCCCATGAAGAAGGTATCCGCGCCTGCTGCTCTGCTCTCATGAAGAGCGGACACACAACTCCCCCCATCAGTGATGTCGCGACGGTTATGAGACTTGTACTAACCAAGAACAATTATTTCTCCTTCATGGGCAAACACTATCTACATGTACATGGCACAGTTATGGGCACCCGCATGGCTCACTCCTTTGCTTGCCTCTTCATGGGTAACCTTGAAGAGCGCATGCTTACTTCAGCACCATGCCGCCATTGCATCTGGTGGAGATACATTGATGATGTATTTTTCATCTGGACCAGTGACAGTGGCAGTCTAGACATCTTCATTTATTATATCAATTCTTTCCACAGGACAATTAGGTTAACTTCGGAATATTCCCTCCATCAGGCCAACTTTCTCAATGTCAGCATCCGTGAAGGAGAACAACCTCGTGACTACTGGCCTGTATTCCAAGCCCCCATCAGTATGTTCACTCATCCAGCTGTCACTCTAAACTCTGCAAGGCTGGTATTGCATACAGCCAAGCACTCAGGCTGAGACGCATTGGTTCTAATGATTCAGATTTCTCCCGTCATACACAGGAACTGAAGAGTCATTTGATTGCAGCCATCACCAGGTTCAACGCTCTATCAATCGGGCCCGCTCCGTCCCTAGACGTCTTGCGCTCAAGGAGAAGACCCCCCATCCCCAGAAGTCTTGCACTCAAGGAGATGACCCCCCGTGAAGAAACAACCCCCAACAACACATCCCCCTAGAAGTCTGTTTAAGAATTCCTGAGATTCCGGTCAAGCAATGACCAACACAAAGGCGGGGGGTTCTCTCTGTCCCATATCTTGCTTCAAATGGAACATCCAAGAGGGAAACTACTACATGTAATTAACACTCTTTTCTTTCCCTCTCTTTTGTCTGCAGATTATACCCCTCTTCCTCTTGGGGCCCAATTCCATTCACTGTATTTTTTCTTTGATCTCTTCCCACCTTACGTTCCTTTGTTGTTTAACCATGCCTTTCAGGCTGTCTCCTTTGCCCCTTTATCCAGCCTGCAGCTTTCTTGACCTTTCCTTTTGTCCTCTCGCATTCATCCATGCCTGGTTGATTCTCCGTGTGCTTGTTTGTCCTGCCCACTTGTCATTTTGCCTTCGAGAAAGATTTTACTAGGATCGAAACGTCAGACCCTCCATGTTTTGAGATTCTTGCACGAGTGACTACGAAAGAATACCATCTGACTGCCTGAGAGGTTCTGCTGGCTTTTCTCTTACCTGTCGCCATTGCCTTAGTACCGTCTTCAGTTTTTGTCGCTTTTCCACTTTTCAACAGTGCGACGAGCCTGCAAGTTTCTTTGTGGAAGTCCTTACAAGTTTATATAGAGGTATTTGAAGATTTCTTACTATCCAATTACTTCCGCTCATTCGGAAATAACACAAGCCCCCTTGAAAGTCCCTAAACTTACACATTTCCCGTGTAACCACGTGTGTGATTTCCAACTGTGGCCAAGCAAAGGAAAGAGTAATTCCCCACAGTCATATTACTATGTGAATAAACCAGTAGCTACCTCGCCTGATAAAGCAGTACAAGGCCTCACGGCATTGTCACTCGTCCGCTATAGCTGCTTTTGAGTGACCACTCCGTAAACTTGTTCAAAGTCACAATGGCTTGCCACTAACGGCAAAAGGTTATTTATTAGCTGATTGGGGGCACGTGCCCCCCCCCCCAACGGAGGCCCGTGCCCCCGGGTTCCCCCCCCATTAGAAATTTTGAAATGGACATTTACGTCCATTTATCTAGGTAGGCGTTTAGACAGGCACCTAGTTCAATTATTTTCAGCCTGCCCCCTGAAAACAATGTTCACCCCCAGGTGCCCCCTCAGCTGTAGCACCCTAGTTACGCCACTGTTTATCAGTCGCCATCGGCATTTGATTCTGTACCTCGTATAAAGAGCATCCTAATCTACCTCTGCTGACAAGAACTGCACCGGGCCAGCTCAACTGAATGATAACATGGAGGATTATAAGCCCATCAGTATAATATAGGTATGTTCCTCAAAACATTTTTTCGTTCTCATGGAAGCATGTGATGTAACAACAAACGAGCACGAACTTGGAAATTCTTACCCATAATCTCGTTATCTTTTTCGACACTTTTACAAGGTAAAGAATAGGAAAAAATGTTGCATCCTGACTCCACTTCAGCATTTGTGTACAAAGTCTTTGGGGAGTGAAGATAAGTTTTTAAGTATTTCCCAGCAACATCGGCGAATGTTTCTTCGTCCAGAATTTGTCTTTCCAGCATTTCTGTAATGACTGACTTTTATTGAGATGATATATGATGAGAAAAGTGGAGTCAGGATGCAACATTTTTTTCCAGAGAATATTTTTTTAACATAATTGTTTCCAGGAGTGGTTTGCAGTAGAAATTATTCTGCCACAAATTACAGAACACGGTGGGGTGACCCAATCTAAAATCCTCAAAGGCTGGCCGCGTGAGGGTTCCGGATGCTCGCCGCGTGACCTTTTCACTTTCCGGTTCTATTCCCTCTAGCGACATTTAATCCGAACTTCAGACCAGTCAACTGAACAAACTGGAGGACACCCGAATTTGATGGAGTAATCTGAGGCTAACTATATTTTAGATTTGATGTTCCCCATCAACCCCTCGCTCCCCATTTCAAAACATGCTCATGCTATTCTTGGTCTGCACCTCCTCCTTGCCAGTCAGTCTGGACCCTAAACCCGTGGTGTCGTGGATGAACCTTTCTACGTGTGTTTTTCAAATTCCAGAGTTTAGTCAGTACATAAAGAAAAGTACACTTCAACTCAGGTTCATTCTCTCAACCCTCAAAAAGTACTTCACCAATAAAAGATAAGACCTATATTTGCCTATCGATGCTTAACAGGGGATTGTGTTTACACTGACCACAGTTCATCCATAGCTGTTCACCTCTTATCTAACTTCAAGGGGTACGTACTTTCTGACCTAACATCAATCCCTAAATAGAATACACGCACATAATATGGGGTGCCCTTTATGACTTTATTAATAAAAAAAAATCTAACGAAAATAATATAATAATATAGGTTTTCCTGGCCAATGTCGGAAAATGCGCTATTTCATTCGTAAAACAAAAAGTCTATTTAAAAAATTAAATAACGCTTGCTAACAGGAAGTGCTGACCTCCCGGTCACAGATCGTGCACAATATAGCCAGTCAGGGTG
>NW_019091446.1:585311-599430 GCF_001949145.1 Acanthaster planci
ACTTTTATTAATGAGCTTGGCGGACATATTTCTGGCCTAATTACCAGGGTGCACCCGTCATAGTGCAACGCCACCAGCCCTTGCCAGCGCAGTGTTCGGTCTCTGGGCGACCACCGAACTCCTTACCACGATGCAGACCTTTTTCTATGGTGTTCCATATGTGCCATCCAGCGTCGCATTTTTTAGCAGGCGTCGCATTTTTCGACCATATTTTTCAGTTGTTCCGAAATGGTTCCGAAGCCCTTCATCATGGTTAGGCTACATTGTAAAGTTACCGGTTGTTGCCAGGTCACGCCGATTGTGATTGACCACGTTGTTGACAGTCGGCCGCTGACGTCAGCCAGGGGGGACTGCTGCCAGTGTCAGGCATTGCGTAAGTAACACCGACACAAGTAGCAGTAGGCATATAATAGGCCCTTTTCCAGTGGGCATAACATTAAAAGCAACTAATTCATGGAAAGCAGGGTTTTGAAGAAGCTTGTCAACTACTTCTCGTATAGCTTTCCCTCTATATTTTTTAGCTTCGTTCTATTTATTAGTTTCGTTCTTAGTTTCATCTTACATATATTAGTTTCGTCCTATATGTATAGGGCCTACGTTTTGTCTTGTATACTATTATCGTATAAGTTTCGTCATTTATATATGAATTTTGTTGTAAATATATATACGAGTTTTCGTCCTATATAAATCACCTTTGTCCTTTATATGTACTTTTGTCCTATACATAGATTGGTTTCGTACTTTATGTATTAGTTTCGTCCTATATTTATTTCTTTCGTAAATTATATATTAGTTTCATTTAGGTTTATTTCACTTTATTGCAATATATGTCTTAGTTTGGTCATATACAATTTTCGTTTGTTTTTATACTTATAAAATTACAAAGGGCGTTCATAATATATAACCACAGAAATAAAACCTAAAACCCGTTGAAATCAAACAAGTTCACTGAGTCCCCTCACGAAGACAGTTTAAAGCAAACAGCCTATCTAAGGGTTTTAAGGGTCTTTCTTACTTATCTGCGCAAAGTTTTTCCAAATACGCAACTGATGGAGGACTGGCCAACAGAAGCGACCTTCTAAAGCATGAAATGTAATTAGAAACTCAACTGTCCTTTAACTTCACGTTCAAAGGTCCATTGCTCGACATCGCTTAATTACGAAAATGCATGTGATCTCTTGAGTGAGTGCAAGGTATAATGCACTCGGCTGAGATACCACACAGGGCCAGTGATCTTAGGCCAGATTAACCACTGCAGAATTGTGAAATATAATGAAGACCACATGAGTATGGTTCTTGAATTTTTAAATGAAAATACTTCCCCGTCTTCTCCAGTCCACAATCTTTTTGACAACTTTTTAGAGTCAAGTCCGAATTGAGGATGCTCAGAATCTTGACAATTTGTGACCCACTCTGTGAAAATGAGTCTTAAGTTGCCAGAGCCACTTTTGGAGTTTTCATTTGTATTGGAAAAAGCAAATCAACTTTTTTCTTTTGATGTATCACTCAGTTTGGCATCCTGATAAAAGTGGATACTCCATGGTGACAAATGCAGTGGGTTCCTAATAACTTACACTGTGCAAAATTGTTCTAAAGACTTCTTACTCCAAAGTGGCTCTGGCGACTTAGGACTCATTTTCACAGATTGGGTCACATTTATTTTTGAATATCACTGAAGTCCACAATCGCTTTATTTATGTTACGTTTCAGCGTCAAGTCCAACACAAGGCTGCTCAGAATCTCGACAATTTTTTGCCAAGACGTCAATTTAGGTAGGTTACGGCAAGCTTCGAGAATCACACGCCTATGACCATACCACTTTAAAAACACCGGTTCTCGTCCGATCACCGAAGTTCAGCAGCCTCGGCCTTGGTTAGTTCTTACATGGGGGACCGCCTGGGAATACCAAGTTTCGTAGGCCTCTTTTTTTAATCAATTTTTTCAAAGGTTGTATATTTGTATGCTTTTCTGAAAGTCTTGATCTAATCCATGTTATTCGCATAAGCGAAGCACCTAGGACGTTTTTATTGCCCTAAAGTCCACAGTCGGTTTTCCTGATTATGAAAGAGTCAAGTCAGAATTGAGGATGCTCAGAATCCAAACAATTTCTTTGCAAGCCAGCGTTCAGGTATGGGATACGTTGAAAATGGAAAAAAATGAGGATTTGGTTGAAGTTCAACTAATGTTTAGTTTGTATAAAGGTCATTTTTTGGCAATTTATTTGGCCACAGAAGTACAAGAGTTGTAGCTCAGTCAACTCGCGTTCAATCTTTTAAAGGAGTGCGATCGCATTTAGTTTAACTGTAAATAAAGCAGAGCAAATGAAAAGAGAAAAATGAACAACGTACTATCCTCCTTGCAGTGTTTAGGCCTAATTAAATTATGCGAACCGCAATTCGACAGCCAGCCAAAATCCAATTAAGTGAATACTAGAGTCCGGGATAAACTTCTTAAACTCCGATTTATTCTGTGTTGTTACTGAACACGGAGTGAAACTGAAATATAAAGCGAGAACAAACTAAGTAAATTAGACTGTGTCCTAAATATATGTAGGCCCTACGTGTAAACACATGCAATACATGTAGCTAAACTACATAAACCGTGGGAGAAAAATGACAGAAAAAAAATGTTCGCAAATATGGATCTAACTGTGAGAAACATGAATAAATTAGAGAGAAAAATACATGTACCTCGATATAATGTGAAAGTCTCCTCAACCAGTTGTAAAATGTTACGCAGCAGAAAGTTTCCAAGAAACTAAGGCCCAAAATCGCTTATAAATTCTATAATGATTTATATAACGACCAAGATTCCAAGGAGAGTAACTTACTTACAGGCAATGATTGCAAAAACGTAAAGCAAGGTTGGCAATTTGGAACTTCATCCCAAACGATGTGGATCTGAGCAAAACGTGAGCGAGTTTTCTAGACAACAATAAGCATATAAACAATTTTACAATCAAGAGAGGGCGCCATACATAAAACTTGGACAGGTGTTCCATAAACGATGTAAAGAGCAAAATGAGTAATGGAAAGAACAATATAAACAATGAAAAGAGCAAAATGAGCAGAGAAAAGAGCAAATCACGAGCAGTGATATACATATTCATGTCTTATATACATTATGTAACGAACGATTTCATTTGTTTCTTGTCATTTAAATCATCCATCCAAGGGCCGACATGAATGTTATTTCTGCAGTCAAACCCCGGCTATGAGTGTCACCAGCGTAACACATGCTTTGGATGGAAGTCTTATCTAGAGAGGTACATAGAAAATATCCACGCTGAAGAGGAATCAGACATAAATGAAGTTGACGATGATTGAGAACTTTTTGAGTTTGATGACGAAACCTCCGATAACTATTGGAAGACAATGCCACCTACCAAGATTGGCTGACTGAAGCGAAATAAGGAGTTGTGGGATGAAAAATATGACAAGTAGGCATGGATGAAGGTCAAGCCAGGCAAAAGGCAAACAGAAGGACCCTCTGGGCAGTCAAGCAAAATTTTTTCGACAACTATAAGGAGTTTCTGTCAAGTTGCCTACATTTTAATTTTTAACATTGTGGATGATATCGAAGAAAAACTTAAGCTTCTGGACTTCACTATTGTAGTAATTCTTAAAATTAGTATGATAATTGTAAAAAAATCAATGACGAAAAAGGAGAAATAAAAACACCACTTAAACCAGTACCTGAAGTCTACTGAATTTTATGTGTGTTATGTGACTATCGCGTAATAATTCTTGGGTCGGATACCGGCCGGGAACTTCTACACATTAATCCATAGCACGAAGGGTAAAATTACCCCTTTGCTACGTGTTAAAAATTTGAACTGACGTCGTGCCACCCAAGAGAATTTACAACTTTTGTATAATGATATGTTTTACATTCACTCCACTAAAAAATCAACAGTAATGCTCCACTCTGATTGAATTTGTAAAACCGTACAGTGTAACCGGACTTAAACACCAGTTCGAAGGACTAAGAAATCCATCCAGGGCCAGCCGGGTCTTCCTCCTGTGTCTATTAGATCCCCGTAACCATAGTAAGCCTATCGCAAGACCGTTAGGACGTGCCCGCCCTCTCTCGTTTAGTGTCCAAGGATTAAGTCACACGGCAGCCACCACACCCACCCGTACATGTGTATACTTGTGGGGTATTTCCTTTGTTGTGAGGTATTTGAAATACCTTTGTTCTCGTGCAAAAAACTCCCACACAACACGAAAATTTCAAATCACTGCCATTTCAACCAAATTCAGTTTCCTGGGTTGAATTTTCGACCGTATGTCCCTTATGTATCAACACTTTAATATGCGACAGATGAATGGCACTTGAAAATTCCTCCTTTGTAGTGAATTCGAAATATCAGTTTCGTGAAATTCTTGTGGGGTACCACTTCAGTACCCCACAAGGATCAAAACTGGCCTTGTGGGGTACCTTCCATTGTTCCGGTACCCCACAAGGCACCATGCACAACCGGACGTTGACGCGTACAATTACACGTCAAGCACATCTTTTCGATCAACAGCGCCCCCATCATCGTCTTTCCGCTCCCTACATGCCCACTTGCCTACTATGCTGTGCGTACAGCTCAACAGTCATCCAATTATTCACCAAACACTCCACAAGGGAATCCATTAAACAGAAGGCCAAAATAGTTATTTCAATAACTAATAATAATTGTTCTATTTCAGCTTGAATGCACTGATTGTATGTTTATAATTCTTTACTTAAATTCCAGTTGTTAATGAAAAGTTTCAGCTACATATACATGTAGCCGGCTGTTTTTAATTCAAACATAACAAACACTCTAAGTCAGTTCACAATTCAAAAATATTTCAGATATTTAAAATACAAAACTGCTGCAAACTACTTGCCGACTACTATGACCTAAACCATACACAGAAGTATGAATAATAAACATTCCAAAGGGGTTACTGTTTCAAGTGACTTTTGTGCAGTAAATATACACACATTCAGCAGTTCAATCCATGCAAAGTGCCCTACAAAACTACAATGTGATCAACTTCGTCCAATGGAGATTCCGGGAAACCATGTGAATGCACAATCTCATCATTTACTTTACCCTGTAAGGTCCACTTGGTTGTAGAGTGTTACTAAACGACTACAGCACCTTCTGAGGTGGTATTTTTGTATATTTATAGAATAAAACGATTTAGAATGAGACATTCTAAGCACATACAAAGCAACTAAAAACTATATGGGCCAGGAACAATGCTTGTGCTGACAAAATTATGACATTTAACACTAAGTTGACGCAAATCTTCACAGACATACAAATTATATTAACCCTAACAGCCCTGAATCCTCCAATTTTAATATGATTCTGTACACACCCTAGGGAGTTAGGGGTTAATATTGATATTAATAGCAAAAAAAGGGGTGACTGTGAGAAATTGCACGACTACAAAAATTTACACCGCATTGACAGGTACATACAAGGCAGTCCATAGGCTACCATCTATCTCCACCTTTTGTACCGTTTTGATGAAGTGTTCAAATTCAGGCCACTCTCATTTGTGGAGAGTACAAATTATTCAATGCAATTGATCACAAGACTCAAACGTAAACAATACAAATTCATATATTTCTTGGATAATACAACATTCTAGATCTGTGCTTTAGAGAGTTGATGCTAAGCATATTTCATCCTGCAAGGACTATATTTTTTCATATTAAAGTTAATAATTGATTGCTTTTTCATCAGGCAAGCAAAAATTTAACAGGCGATATTCAAATTGTGGTGGTCTCTGCTTATACATGTAATCCCGCGCAAGAAGTGGATTTTTGCATTCATTTTTTCAATCATGCATGTCAATCAACAGCCAAGAGTTAATTATGAAAAGTAGGGAGAACATCTTTTCACTGCTTTACATCAAATATACGAACAACTAGTGTTATTGAGGACATGAAGAACTTGATAGGAATAAAACACAGAATTTATCAATCTTTGCCAACACAAAAAGTACAACGTGAAGATAAGAACTATGCATGAAATTCAACATGCTCATAATATATAAAGAGAAATGTGTACTCTGACACAACGAATTTGACACTTTTCCCAGTGATGACACCTGAGTAGTCCTGCACTTATGGTTTGTCTCAATCACAGAATCAGGGCCACACTCTTCAGGGTCAGAAGCAAGCAACTGCCTCACATGTACAGAACTCGACAAATCATTTTACCACCTTCATGTACCCCCAGTACTTGCCTCTCTCCAACAAAGAGCATTTTTAAACATGTGCCTGAATTGGCTGTATTTCAGCTGCATATACTCCGAAGAGAGCTGAGATGTGCGTAGTGAGAAATGTTTATAAGCCTGGTGAGCAGGGATAATAGCAATAATGATGCAACACCTTGTGGGCCAGTAAGGGTGAAATCGTGCACTTCACACCTCACAAACACCTGTCATTAATTTTCAATGGGAATTGCACTCATTTGGTTTTATATACGGAGACTGCTTTCTGTGGACTAAAACTCCTTTTGCGATGAAATGCATACCGACTTAAAGTACTGAAAAAGAAAGCGGGGTGACCGGAGATGAGACTTGCTGGTTGAGTCATTTTATAAATCTGGGGTCCAAAGTGTGATATTGTTACTTCTGGCGTGCATACCATCTGACATGTTTGACAAGGGATGTACCACTGAACTGATTTCAAACTACTTTTTTGTTATTTATTATTCAGTGTTTGAAGCTAAACATTGAGTTCTGAACATTAACAAATCATATGCCAGACATAACAGGGATGGGGAAAAATATGGACCCCAAATTTATAGAATGACCCAGTTGCTATGCTCTCACTAGGGCTGTCCATCCAAACCAGTAACCCTAGTGCCCAACAAATGATGCCAGGAAATAGTTCTTAATTATGGAACTGGGTAACCAAGATCACCTATGCGAATGAAATAACTTTCAGCATGTTTGATTACTTCGGTTATACTTGCAGTTGATGTCCTCATAGGGTTAGGTAAGCCTGAGCAATGTATGATAAATGACTAATCTTAGGTAACTAGGTGCCAACTGGGTCAAAAGGTCATGCAGAGATTACATGGACATATACAGAACAAATTCAAACCATCACATGCATTGGACATACATGTACAGTACTTGCATATTTCACGTAACTCACTGAAGCCAATTTGTCTCTACATGCGAGTTGCAACAACCTTTCTGAACTCAGATTAACAACGGCATTTTTCTTTCCATTTTATCATAATTAGTCAACATATTTTTGTGGGATACTTTCCCAAGTACATGTAACCAGATCAGAAAAGTGACACGAGTGTCAAATTGAATGCAGTCACACATACGCAAGTAAGTACAGGGGGGCGGGGGAGTCAAACATTTTTTTGGAATGTTTAAAGAAACGGAAAGGTTTTAAATGTTTATGTCAGGAAATTACAAAAAAGGCTACGATGAAAGCAAAAAACAAATGTCACATTTGCATTAAAAGGTTGGCGATTTTTGGCAGCAGGCAATTTTAGCGCATTTCACATTTGTTGTTTTCTTGTCTGGCTAAGATTATCCGGGCATATCCACATTTATTTCAATAAGATACCCCATTTGATTCACACTGGTAAATGCAAACCGTTATACGTAGCTCACACCACTCCTCCCATGATCACAAACCCTCGTGACTTCCCAGTGGCAACATCAACATCTTGCATTGACTGGAACAAATCTTCCGTCTTCAGCCATAATTTGGGCTTTCCCACATTGGTATCCAGCATCAAAAAGCGGTCGGAACCCTTGTGGTATGCGCACAGCGGACTGTGGTGCCCATACTGAGAGACCTCCCCAATTTGACCCAGGAGGTACCGCTGGAAGTTCACAATAACTCCAGCGCTCGAATCCTCCTGACGAACGGCTTCCACAGCTAGCTGCCGGAACTCATCAAGTGAGGACTCTTGGGCGAGGTATGCCGTGGCTTCGTGCTTGTGGTTCTGTAAAATCTGGGTCACATCCTCCAAAGTGGTGCCCCTTGTCTTGATGACATCGTGGGTGATGATGTCCTGCGTCTCCTTGAAGTTGAACATGGCAAAGCCGTGGTACTGCTTCTTGATGTCCTCACAGTGCCTGAAGCTGCAGTAGCCCGCTGCCCGGCAGGCTTTACCGCATTCGTAGGAGGCAATAAGGAGGGCAGCACTCTGGATGCCGCAATGAGATGAATGTGCCTGGAAGTCGAACATGTCCACCAGGATGTACTGACAAGCTTCGGCTTCATCAAGGAGCTGCTGGCCTTCCTCAGATTCCAGAGTGATAGGGTCGATGACTTTTGTAGCTGCACCTTCCATGTCTGCCTCAGAGCCTACATTTGGGTTAAAAATTAAAATATCCTATTGATTTTTTCCACTTTGTTGTAGGGAAATAAATCCACCCTTTTGGACTAAATACCAGTTGAAATTCCCATCCTCCTGTAGGAATTTGGTGTAACCAACACGGGCGATTCACAACAGTGCGCCACCAAGAGTTTGCAACACGTTGGCCAATCATAAGGCGCGAAATTTGTTGAGCCTTTCCAAACGTGCATTGGGTCGACAAATTTTGCGCATTGTGATTGGCCAACGCGTTGCAAACTCTTGGCGGCGCACTATTGTGAAACAGCCGTATTCAAATATGCAATCAAATGGAAGTTGAAATATTTGGATATTCAAGTATTCAAATGGGCTCAACCTTATCCAACAGTCGTTAGACATTGCACAAAATAAAAGGCATGGTGGATAAGAGAACTGAACACATTCAAAACACTTTTAACAGACAGTTCTCTAAAGGTTGTCGTATTGAAACGCCAGCCATTTCCATTGGTAAGGCCTAGTCCAAGTAACTAGGACTGTAGCACATGATTAAGTGATAGAGATCTATTATTATTGTTTGCCAGTTCATATCCGAATGTTTAAAATCGAAGTGGCTATCAATACGGTAACCGTAATGTGACTTCCAAATTCTGTACATGCAGTTATGGCATTGCACAATTACCATTGCCAATCTATAGAAGTTTCAATTTCCCCATACAATTATGGCATTGCAGTTCTGTGGCCCAATGGGTACAGACACTGGTCTACAATCCACACAATCCATGCTAGGATCAAGTCCACTCATGGGATTTGTTTTTCCATTTTTTTTTCTTCTTCCCTTTCTTCATTTTCTCAATCGGAACGCATTTTTACTTTCTATATTTGTGTTTTTTCTGTTTTGGTAGATTCATACTCATGGAGGATTTTGTGAAGGGAAACAGAGTAAGAGATCCATTCGTAGTAGACTGGCCTGGCTCCTGTTTTCAGTGCAGCTGACTGGTACATGGAAATAGACAGACTTGTGTAACAATAGCAACGGCGATTAAAATGTTTAATTCCACAGACAAGTGTGAAATTTCGACTTGACCAAAGATGTGGGGAGACCACAGGTACTGCATGATGCAGAACTGGACAATGGTGGCAGAACAATTTTCAAAGTGGGGGGGGGGCAGTTGTGAGACCATCAGGTACCAGGGATCCATTACGCTCCACTTCATTATGGACCAGCAAAAAGTGGGGGGAGCCACTGGCCCCCTGCCCCTCCCCCTCCGCCACCAGAAAAAATGGACCAACACTTCGACCTTTGAACAAGCACATGTTGGCCTACATGTACTTCATGTTTCAACAGATTAGGCCTACTCTAGTTAAAAAGTTAAAAATTGTGCTTTTTCACATCATTTTTTTCTCTTTCCTGAGATTTTTTTCCCAGGTTGATGCCAAAAAGGAAACACATTATGGGCTGTTAACATGAATTTTTTTTTCAGGGCCTACTTATACCTAACGCCAATTGTACAAGGACCAGGAAAGAATGTTGCATTCTGGCTCCACTGCAGGGGTTGTGTACAAATGTCTGTCGAGAGCCACGAAAATCATGGAGAAAATTGTCTGAGTATTTTGTAACAAAATTGGACATTTTTCTCAGATGCAGATTCATGTCTTTTCAGCATTTCTGTAATGATTGACCTTTATTGAGATGATATTGAGGCAGTTCTGAGGGTACCACCATGCTTGGACCATGGAAAGCTCCATAAAAGGGGTTAGGCTGAGTCCGAGTAGTATCACTGGGTATGGAGGCAACGTTTTATTCCTCCATGCATAGAGCAAGGACTCTACAAATCACCTTACTTTTGAAGTACATGCAGGGCCTACTCAAGACAAAATGTTTTAAAAGGCGATCAAAAGCGACTTCCTTGCATAAGAGACATTTTGAATCCATGTGCATGCTTGTAGAACATTTACAATCGGATAGAATGAATATCGAGTAATGTATTCTAAATACAACGCTCAAGTACCAGTCCAACATACGCAAACGTCAGCGCATCTATAAGATGCACAGGCATAGAGCATCGGCACATCCATAGTTGATTATTTTAAAACAAATGTTTCCGTAACGTTCGAGCAAGGTGATCCGATTTCCTATGCATGTCTTTTGATGGCTGTCTTTTGATAAATAAGTTCAGCTACATTAAAAATTTGTTCTCTTAATTCAGTCAGTGTTATTGAGTCGGTTGCATTTTTTGGCGCGAGCAAAACGAAACCCTAATTTACTGACAGTTCATTTAGGGGGTTTGCATATTGGCTTTGAGTTTGACAATGACCTACACGTATCATTTTTGGAATGCAGATATATGCAGAAAGGCAAATTACTGTACAAAAGCCGTACAAATTTTCAAGTTTTCCACAGGTTTGTGCACAAATGAGTCAGCGCTCTAGTTTTTATACTATGGGTAGCCCAGGTTTGGACACACGCGTTGTGTTCATTTCGTTACGTAGTACGGTCAGGGAGTCCATCTGGGCTAACTTCTACGGGGTAAGCCTAACCCTGGTAACCAACGTTACTTAGCAAAATTACTGGGCCTACTTACACTTGGCTACCAGCTACTTACAATACAAGTGACAGGCAACTAATGCTCGACTCAATGGGCGAAAATCGACGGGATGCCCTGAAATGAACAAACGTTAATTCTTGAAACGGAGTGCAATATGATCAAGTTGCGAATGTACATGTAAAAATGTCTGTTTTACACGTTGATGACATGTCAATGCCAAGCAGATGCAACCTACCCGCACGGGTACTGACCTCTACATGTGTAATGTTCGTACTACTAGCAAAGATTGTATAGCGCCGCTCAGCGGACCCAAATGTCTTCTATCCATGGGTTTAACGCGCTGACAACAGACGTAGACGCGACCTCAGCCTGGGAAGCCCGTTTCGGACACGACCTCACCAGTCTCCGGCCGTTACAGCCTGAAATTCCCGACGAGTCTGTGGTAGTGGCCGCGGCCTGTTCTCATAGTGAGTGTGCATAATTGCAAGCCGCAGCCAAGTGATTCGGACGCAGCCCGCGCACGATTAGCGGTTACGATCATCTGACTGTGACGCGTCGAAGAAAGGCACAGTACAAAAACACAAGACATAACTATATCCTGGTGGCCCAGAGAGGACATAATTGATTTTTTTTTCCCACATGGTGGCCGTTACGGTCATGTCATCACATATGTGAAGTAAATTTGTATGTTTTTATTTTATTGAAATTCCAATTAGATGCTAGAAAGTCAAGCAACCACGAAGGAAAGTCTTCACCAACTTAACGGGAAGTTTCGATAAAATCAGATTTGCAAGCCAATATTTTCTTCTTAGTTTTCCATTACTGACAATTAGAACAAGGTAATTTTTTGAGTCCCTAGGACCTTGCCATAACAGTGTTCCACTGTACATTGTTGGTGTCTTGCCTAACTTGCAATACATATCTGTTAACCCATCAGATTCCTTCAGATGGATGTACAAGTGAAGAACAGACGTCGCCTCATCTTTTGTACACCCAACCAGCAGGTTCTACCCTGTTAGCACTGGGTTCCCGGCGGTTCATGGATGCCACATTCAAGTTGGTCAAGTACAATTCAAGCTGGTCTCGGAGAAGACGCTCCATCGCCACCAAACGAGCAAGTTCAAAAACTCGCAGGGATGGATCTTCTGCTACTGGCAGGAGTTTTAAGAAGGAGAGCGGACGGCGAAGTCCCTACACTCCAGTCATCCATTTGTAAACTTGTTTGCATGTTTTGTCGAGTGTGTACAGAACGTCAAAGAACTCCTTTTCTGTATGCAGATGTTTAGTAAACACAACATTTGTTTCCTCTGGGATTCAGTATCTGCACTAATTTTGGAAACATGTTAATTAACTTTGAGAGGATTCAGATCACTGTATGTGACATTTTTGCTAGTAGTGACATGAAATGGGGTATATTTTTGACGTATCCCTGAAAAACATGAACGTTGGCAATTTTGAGATGCATTTCCTTAGTTGATCTTTTATCTTGAAATAAGATGATTAAGAGCTAGTTTCTCATCTGAGCAACGTCAGTTATGCCCAAACAACACAAGAAAGTAATCATACTTTTGTGCAATATTGTGGAAAATGTAGTTGCATTTATTTATCATATAAAAATTTTTTGAACCTAGTGTCTAGTATAATGGAGATGACTAAGCTAGAGGGAAGCGTAAAAATGCGTATAGTCTCATGTCATTCCCGAAAACATAAGAATCTTGACAAATTTGCGATACAAATTAAAACTGCGGTGTGGAAAAGGACTTCATTTCCCTAAGCAATTTCAATAAAATGCCCAATATTCTCAAATACATAAAAGCTTACCAAATCATGCTGCTTACATACCTCCCATGCCAGTACCATCAACGCTCAAGCACTGTGTTTTTGTCACGGAGTATGTTTACAATTTTATACTTTCTCGAACCCTGGACACGATGGAGGCAGCCTAGTTTCCCCAACTATTGGTTGAAATTCTTCAAGTTCAAACAGTTTCTATTACTGAATTCACACTAGGCCTACACACTTTTGAAACTTAGCGCATGGCACGGTCATGAGATTTAGTCGGAAATGAAAACCAACCCAGCGTCCAGAAATAGGGCAGATGTCGGGCCAAGGGGGCCGGGCTGCAAATTCCAAAGAGGGGAGGCTGCTGCACCGCAGCACCGCTGTCTGTCTGTCAGCCCTGTGAAATTAAGGCAAAAACCTCTGATCAGTAAGCAGTGAAATGGGCTTTTCTTGTCTTTTTGTCGGTGATTGACACTAATTTCTGAAATAAGACTAGCTCAGAACCACCGATTTGGAGACACTGAAAATGGCCTCACTCTCTGTGTTCGTGATTGATACTAACTTTTTTGGGGGGGTTGGGAATTCACAAAAAGACGAAAGCCCAAAGCCAAAGTCAACCTATGGTGATATTGTCCAAAGTGTTTTCATTACTGGAGAGCGTTTATTAAAATTGTAAAGCAAGTTAAGCACAAGTAAAGTGCATTTTTTAAATTATTTTTTATTAATTATCCCGGATACGAAGTGTCCCGGGTACGAGATGTTCCGGGTACGAGTTGACTCAGGTAAGAGTTGTCACGGGTGTGAAATTTGGGGCACGAGTAGTCCCGGGTACGAGATGTCCCGATACCGGCTGGTAGTTAAAGAGTGCCGAATTCTGGGTTTACACTTATTATGTGAGAGCAGTTGTCCAATAACACTTGACAGAAACTAGTTAAAATTGATAAATGGCTGAAATAAAAACGAGAAAAATCAATGCCTGCGGCTCTGGGCATGCATTTTGCAAGCGCAGGATGTGGAAATGAAAGAAAATAGTAATGGCGCCCTCTATAGACACCATGAAACACACGTCGCGTCGCGTCGTCATGTGCGTGCATCGCGTCGTGCTTCAGGCGCACGCACGACATTAAAGCACGACATTGCGACGTTAAGGCACGACGCAAGGGAGCCGTCATGCCGTCAAGTTGTGTCACCTTGGGAGAGACTAGAGAGAGGCAGAAATGTGTATCGTAAATTATGGTGTTCTGTAGCCGCCAACATTGCGTCGCAACGTGCCATCATCCAGACACCACGGGGTGCAGTGTCCCAATTCAAGGAAAATTCCCCGCCAGGCCGAGGCGCACAAAAAGTACCTCCAGAGATTGTTTCGAAAAGAGGGGTCTGTTTGGGACAAGAAATGGTGGAATTGTGTCAGTATGGCCCAGGATCATCTCTGTAGATTCAGGGGCACCCATCTGAGGGCAAAGCAGAC
>NW_019091446.1:601207-623042 GCF_001949145.1 Acanthaster planci
CGGGACGGAGAGCCCCCCCCCCCCCGCCTCTGTGTTGGTCATTGTTTGATCGGAATCTCAGGAATTCTTTATAGACTTCTAGGGTGGATGTGTTAAGTAACAATGGTCTGGAGTGTGTATAGGGATTGGACAGGTAAGGCGGGTACCCCTCTCTTGTCTGGTATACGTTGAGCGAGCTCGCGCTCCTGGCAGAAATTTACCCTCAATGCTCTGCATTTGCAGCAAGGTATGAGACGGAGAGAGCCCCCCCTGCTTTGTGTTGGCCATTGTCTCGCAGGAATCTGGGGAATTCCTTTCAGACATCTCGGGGGGGTGTGTGTTAAGTAACAATAGTCTGGAATGTGTATAGGGATTGGACATGTTGGGGGGGTACCCCTCGGTGTCATTTCTTGCTGGGTATAATGCTCTGTGCGTCATTTGCGGTTAGTCGTGTGACATATTTCCGTCACCAGAATCTAGCTGTGCCAAGGACATCAGTCCTTTCAAGCGCCATGCTCGGGCGCTGGGCGACGAATGCACTGTGTCCTCTCATGCAAAACAACAAAGGCTGCGTCACATCTAACGTTTCATACATAGCCGACGCATGTACATGTACGGTAGGCCCACCATAATGTTATATACATACACATTTTCACGGTAGTCTGAGACCATCTGGCTGACGCTGTTCCAATTTGAAACAGACATTTTAAGCTTCGATAACAATGTAAACACATGATATCACGCGATTTTAGATATGGCAATTGAATTAAACGAATCCTCGACAGTTAAGACTGTATGTCATTACCAGGTAAGTTCGAATATAGTAAAAAAGAATCTTTGTCGTTCGTGTCCGTCACCAACCTAGCTTTCCTCCAAAACCCATAAATGCGACTCAGTATGTTATTAGCTTACTAGTAGGCCTAAGGGGCAAAAATATTATGGAACGATACGGTTTCCGATATAGTCTGAAATCGCCAGCCCGTATTGGTAGCGGTGGCCAAGTGTCCGTCCATTTAGTCCTTAGACCGTCAGGAAAGAATTTCACAGATATACGGACGCTGCTTGACACCCTATCTACAAACCCTTTGGAACTCGTCTGAAAATTATCCGTAAAATGTTCTTACTGCTCAATTTGACTCTTAGGATATTTGTTGCTCTCACATTTTTAGTAGATCACGACAAGTTAAATTAGTGGTGACAGTATATGCATGCAGGAATTGAGAACCCTGTCTCCTGCAGATCCACGCCGGCTCTCTAAATGCAAAAGAGTGAAAAGGAAAGGTCATCCTCAAAAAGAGTGAATCCTCTATTAAAGGAAACAACACTCCAAAAGAGTGAAAATCATTCTTTAAAGATTGAAAACTACCCAACGGGTAACAATTTCCACTCTGCCAGGCCAAGGATAACTCGAAAAGCGTTGTCCTTCATCAGCCACTTCCTGCTCTGAGACCAAAAAAGGTTAAAAAAATGGGATATTAATAAACAATAACTGTAGTAAGTATACCAATACCATTGTAAATGTGTGTAATGCATAATGTTTCACCATCGTTTCCACTTCGCTGTAAAATGAGACATTGAAAAAAAAACATTGAAAGGGACATTGAAAAAATCTGGGCCCGTGGGGCATCTGGTCTGCAGACCACAGTATTTTCAACTTTTGGTGCCCCTTGCCCACCTTTAGGTCTCCTTTTTTCTTTTTCTTCTTTTTTTGTGGCCAAATAATAATAAATCCTGGATCAGCCTCTGTTCATGGCTCCTTTTCAGTAATTTTCACTCTTTTTATAGTGATTTTCACTCTTTTGGAGTAGATACATAAAAGGCACTCTTTTTGAGGGTGAGATTTTCACTCTTTTGTCTGTAAGAGAGTGGAGCACCCCAAATCCAACCCAACCCTTAAAGAAAAATAGGATATTATCGACCCAAAACTCAACCGAAACCAAGCCGATCCGGACAGAAGATAAATTGTGCTTGGACAAACTGTCCGAAATTTGTCCCAAATTTGTCCTTTATTCCTGAACTCATCCGTACTGTAAGAACTTCTTTTTTAGGAAAATCATTACAACAACTCCAAACTGTCGTCGAGTGTGCATGTTGTGCATGGGAAAAATAACGTGTATTGGTCAAGTAGCGCACCTTGACTCTAAAGTAATAATGCACTATGCATGTGTATATATCAACTCTCGCTTTCTTCAATTTATTTAGGGTTTTTAGGGAGATTGTTTATTCGAAACGAACTAAGTTGGAAACGTAGAATCGAAACAGACCCGATTAAAATATGATGGAAAGTTTGGAAAAAACGACGGGATTCAACCCAAAAGGACTCTACAACATTCTCCCACATCCACGACACGCGTTTTCTAATTATGTACAGCAACGAAAGCCACTTCGCTTATTCCATTCTTTATAATGCCGTCAAAACACACGTTGCTTTTAGTGTCGGGGGGATTCAAAAGCCTCGGGCTCATTCAACATGATGTTGGTGGAGAAAAAAAATCAAAAACCTTACTCACGCCTTTATTTGTTGGTGTTGTTGTCTCAGGGTTTGGCTACTAATATTGATGAATAAATATACCGATTGCTTTCTTTCCTACTCACCTATGAAGTATACTTTGTAAAAAAGTATTTAAAAAGTGTCAGGCGAGCCAACCGGCCCTAATTTCCTATATCCGTGTCCACCGATTTCTGTTTGGCCTATAAGTAGTCGGTGGGTCGGTTATTCCCTCAAACATTCTGCCGTCTTTGCCACCCGTGTCTGTTATTTTGGGGGAAGATTCGTCTGCTAACCTTGGCGACATATTGCGCACTAAAAATGGCGAGATAGTAAACAGCCACACAGCGGTTGGAAAAGTAATGATTTCGACCCCTGTGATCGATGAGAACTTAATTTTTGATCCGGCTACACCTCTGTTCAGCTCCATATTCTTGTTCGCCCATTGCAAATAGAACTTTTGCCCTGTTGTGTTCAGGTTTACTTAACAAAACGACACCATTAAGATTAAAATTGATTAAGATTTGGGTAGACGTTTGCTTTACATAATTCGGTGTTTTATCATCTATTTCATTATCACAATATGGTATTTGTAATCCGTTGTACGGCCTCGATTTTGAATTTGTTTATTAATTATTATTATTTTTTGGCTGTCCCAGTTTTGCTGCTCTTAGTGTCCCGATCTTTCATTTTTTCACTCTGCCCCCCCCCCGCGGCTGGTTCCCTGTTTCTGAGCCACCGTGGTCGTCGTGTCCACGAAAACTGAATATTACAAGTTCAGCTACCTTTTGTCTGTTTATTTATGGTCTTACGTGCGGGTGTTCTGTAATGTGTACAAGCACAATGATTCGAAGACAATGCTCGGTTCCTTTGAGCATGTGGTCACGAAAATAAAATTGAAAATCAATACAATATTTTGCACTCCTTGATATTTTAAATTTCAGACTGAGGAGAGTGTAGCAGCTGATAACAACGTACTCAGCGAGTTAATCTCCCTGGATTCTGGGAAAGGAAGGCAACTTCTCATTGAGGCCAGAATTCGTCAGGGCATCTTGATGGAAGTATTTGATTTTCAAGCGCACTGTTCTCATTGTGGTGTACAAAGCTTGGCACTTTTATTAGCTGCTTCCGAGTGTGGCAAAGCCCGGCCACGTAAGGAGGAGATCGAGAAGGACATCAANGAGAAAGTACCAAGGCCTTGCAATTTTCTCCTATCCAGAAACTCGGCAGGTCATCACGGAAGATGTAATCCCGACACGGGGCGTGACGCTGGAAGATGTGAGCCAGATACTGCGCAATCATGGTCATCGGACCACTGTTTACTTCGGCCAGCATTCCTCCACGGATGAGTTCCGTCGGATCGCCCTGGAGGCCCTACGGCATGAGGATTCCAGCGTTGGCATTATCGTGAACTATCAACGGTACCTGTTAGGCCAAACTCCTCAGAGAACCAAGTATGGTCATCACAGCCCCTTGTGTGCCTACCACGACGGTACTGACCGCTTCCTTGTACTTGATACCAATATCACACGGCCAAGACTTTGGTTGAAAGCCCAAGATCTGTTTGAGGCAATGCTGGATCTTGATAATGCAACAGGAAAGTCGCGTGGATTCGTTGTTATGAATGGCAATGTGCAAGCATAATTTTTGAAACACAGGGTATAAGTTTTTATTGTAAATTTTCATCACTTACAGGCTTAGCCTTACCTCGTAGGTATGGCACCTTTCGAAACTTTTTATGAAAGCCCTGTAGTGTCATCAAGTGTATGATTATTTTCAAAAAGTGAAGCATGTTTTTTCGAAGTCTGTTTATAGCAGATGTAATTTTCCAACTTTGTATTAACATGATATGTTTTATCCAATGTTCGTTTGTTCGAGACATACATTCTCCAGTTTGTTCTAATGAGATCTACTGTATATTTAGAAGCAATGTTCTTTTTTGGAAACAAATAGTTTTCACAAGATATGTTTTTCAAGTTAATTTTTCGGAGATGTATTTTTTAAAGTTTGTTTAATGACATATTTTTGGAAGTTGGTTTTGTTGGAAATAAATTCAAACTTGAAAATCATACATCTCTTAAAAATTAACTCTTGAAAATCTATATCATTAACCTCATATTTTATAACGTCATATGAAAAGTACTTCAGACTGAACCAATATGTGATACAGATCATAATGGATTCCTTCCGGATGCAAGTGCAACTTTGCAGATATATTGAAACATTTGTTATCTAACAGTAACAGTTCGTTTTTTTATTCGCCTCTGTTTTTAAGAAGAAAAAAATTACTGTGTGAACGTCAATTCTTTTATCCCCTTTAACCTTTTTACTTTTAAGCACTTTATATAGTGGCATGGCACGTCATTTATATTTTGTTCTGATAATTGCATTAATTTTGTAATTGTTAACCCATAATGCCCTTATAGGGCATGGCAGTTCGAAATTTACATTTAGTCTTCATATTTGTATTAATTAACCCTTTCTTTCCACTTTTTTTTAATGCACTTGTTCTTTCAATTATTCATTATTAGGCCTATTATTAATGATTACTGGTAATGATACCAAGGATTCCTCAACTCAGCGCCGAAGGCGCTGTAGCTTGCAAGCCCAACGAAACCCGTGGAGAGGAGACGGTGAGAAGCAGTTCCAGTTTTAGAGGTGGGGGAAACCCATAAAGTCCATAAAATCAGCTAGGGACTGAAAACCCAATCCACATGTGTACTGAGCTGGAAATCGAACGCAGATCGCAAAGGTGGGAGACGAGGACAGAACCACTACGCTAACCTGACTTTCCAAGCATGAAGTGATCAAATAATTCAATTACGTTTATACTTTTATAAGAATCTTACTTTAACCTGCGTTTCGTCGCATTTTGGATTTTTTTCACGTGAGGTGTCTTTTGTTCCTAGTTTACTTCAGACGCACCGTGCCATTAATTGTTCACTGAATAAACAACTGTCCCATAGAGATTATGCCGGACATAGCTAGCAGAAAAGGGCACCCCGTAGTGTAAAGCGACTGAGATGTGCAAATTAGGCCTCAAAAATGGCATTTTTGTCCTTGCAGTAGACTGTAGACCTTAATTAACTTGCCCGAGTCTACAAATCTTAGCAATGATCGCTACTTGGGCAGCCAAAGTTTGCTGGTTCAACCAGTGATTGGACATAACTTGGACCGGTATATAGCACAGAAAGATCTTTTTGTTTAAGAGAAATAAAAATTGTAAAATTTCATATGTGCACTATACATTCAACAGAGGTTATGGGTGTTGAGAAGAAAAAGGGGACACGAAAAAGGAGGAAAAGGGATGTATGAAAATTTATACTCTACACGAAAATTAGTCGGAAGTATACAATTAGGCCAGGTTAAATGCTGGAAATTGGCTATGGACATTTGAAAAGGGGGGCGGAGACACCATTTGACACTATGGGGACAATGTTCAAGATATTGAGATAGGCCTAGATCTGTAACATGTATGACATTCGTGCAGAATCTAATATCAGAGTGCCAGATTTGTTGCTTTTTTATTGCTTTCCCTTTTTGAGTGACATTGAATGCATTTTTGTTGTTGGGAAGGCCGGAAAATTCTTCATGATCCATTTTAAGTTTTGCTTACCACAAAGAAGTGAGGGCAGTGATTTAATAGCCCATCCCCTCGAAAAAGTGGGGGTATCGTCACCTAACGTGGCGCACCGTCGACGTTCACTTGACTTTTCTCTCACATCGTTGCCAAACCTCTTGAAAACGTAAACCTCATTTGGTTAACATCTGTGAACCTTGTCGGTGTCTGGAAATTGGGCTCAAATTCAGCTGAGAGTTCCCTAACGTGGCACACTTGAAAAAAAATCCCACATGAACATTTTTAAAAAATCCTTTGAAGATGATAAATTCTTGTAAAGCATCATAGAATGAGGAACATAAAAACGACATTTATAAATAAGAATATTAGGAGTTTGATGAATTTTCAAGATGTATTTTTCCAGCCCATGCTAGTTTTGTTGACAGATTCTGAGGAAAAATATCAGGCAAATGTCAGGAAAGTCCTACCTGAATTTAATAAAAGCCCAGATTTGGGTATGAAGACCTAAAAATGAAGACGAAGGACCTTCCTTGGCCCACGGACTGCGGCAAATACACCAGCTTCTCTCATTGACATTTTTACAAATGCACTACCTTAAACCAAATTCTGTCATTATAGTCATCGAATTATTGAACCACTTCCCAATATTTACCTCGTACCCACTTAAAGTAAACCATGGTGCTCCTCAGTGTACCCCATCTCGAGATTACTCATGACTGAAAAATTTAGCGAAATTCAAAGAGGATCTTTCCTCTCAGGATTGGACCCCGTTTTAAATGCTGGAGATGTCGATTTAGCTTTTGATAATTTTATGGATTTTTTAAAGAGAGCTTGGATAAGTGTGTTCCTATTATGCAACCTAAACATAAATCAAAAGAAATTAATTCCAAAATGTCCTCGGGTCACAATTAGTTTGTGCAAGTCGATTTCCCATAAGAATAAGCTATATCGTAGATACGTCAATAATCCTGCCAATTCCAATCGTTCAGATTATGTACGCTTCAAAAATAAAATTACCAATGTTCTTCGTAATTGTACGCAAGATTACTTTAGTACCGGTACGCAGTTTTGAGATTGTTAAGGGTAATGTCAAAAGTATATGGAAAATAATTAAAACAAAAATTAACACTGTTGATGTTGATGGTACATATGTTACCAACTTGCAGTTTATTGCTGATCATTTCAATAATTATTTTACCAATATTGGTAGAAAGCTTACTAGTACATCTATCCCCACGTGAAATTCAAATTTTAGTAACTACTCGTTGAACCCAATTTCTCAGTCTATTTTCTTTTCTCCTGTTACAGAAGAAGTGGTTATTGACATTAAATAAAAAAACGAGTTCTGTGTTTGATTTAATTAGTTGTTCGCTAATTAAACAAGTGATCCGAACAATCTCCAAGCCCTTTACATTGATCGTTAACTATTCCATTTCAACAGGCACTGTTCCTGGAGATAGGCCTATGAAGATTGCTCGAATCACTCCAAGTTTCAAAATGGTATCCCGCAATGGTGAACAATTATCGCCCTATTTCTGTACTTTAAAATTCTGATAAATGATTATAAAATAATCGCCTGCATGTATTCAAACTCAAACAAGCATAATGCGATATCCGATAATCCATGTGGATTTCGGGCAAATCGTTCAACCATATGAAGTCATGCAACTAAGATAGCAACCGGTTTAGATACATCATCTGCTGCAATAAATATTTTTCTACTATCTTTTGCAGGCCTTTGATACAGTTGATCATGAAATTCTACAAAAACTAGAATATTATGGAATAAGGGGGACTGCTTTGGATTGGTTTCAAAGCTACCTATCAAATGGACAACAATTTGTGGTTATCAACGGTACCTAATCTATACGAAGTAAAATGTCTTGTGGGGCTCCACAGGACTCCGTCTTGGGTCCTCTCTTATTGTCTAGTTACATTAATGACTTTGGTAAATCTTCCGATTTATTCTTCTTTATTCTTTTTGCTGATGATAGTAATCTTTTTTATAGCCATAATGATGTGGAAACATTTTTTGATGCAGACAACATTAAGACCAAAAAAGATCCGCCTGGATTAAAGCAAATAAGTTATCGCTATTTAATGCTATTTAGCAGAAAGTAACTTCAGGTAATCAAGTCGTTATTGATGATACAGATATTACAAGCACCGACTCTGTTAAATTCTTTGAATTAATTTGTATATAGATGGCCACTTAACCTTGAATAAGCACATCAGTTATACTCCACATATCCAGAAATATACTAGGCATTATCTCAAAATTAAAAGCAATCTTTCCAAGAAAATTTTAATGACTTTGTATAATACTCTTATCTTAGCGTACATTTCATATGGCATTCTTATGTGGGTCAAAAGTAGTATAAGTCATCTTAATCGAGTCCTCAAATTAAAGAAAAAAGCCATGTAGAAATGTTAATTTCCACACTGATCATCTCCTCTACAATTGTTGAACGTTGAAAGGTAAAGATATATATTTCTTCTCTATAGCTATAGGGTTCTTCATGCTTCAACTCAGCAACAACAAATCACCGACATTTATGTGTTCATCATTTATAAAATATGAAGAAATTCATTATCACTTCAAAAGGCAATCCCGTGAATTTCATCGATCGACCGATCATATGTGTGTGTGTGTGTGTTTTTGGTTGTTTTGTTTTGTTTTGTTTTTGATGGGGTTAAAGTTCAATACCAGTACTTATGCGTACAGTATGCCACTTAAATAGCTCCGTATTGTTACGCCTACTATGTTTCATACTGAAGTGACTGCTCGGCTACAATATGTCAACTGCATGGTGGCGCTATTTGAGGTCACTGTTTTCATGACCTGCTGATGATGGCGGAGGTCGGCAGGCGAAGATATCAGAAAAGTGCGAAAAGACGATCCGATGCAATCAATTTTCTGGCAAACATATCTCTCGATGGCAATTTTTCACAGCCCGAAGATAGTCCAGTGAAAGCAGAAAGTAGACATGAGTCTCGTGGAGGGAAAGGAACAGGCAAGACTGCCACAGACAAACAAGAGAAACAGACCTCGGACTCGAATCTGTACGTTCCGAAGGGCCGAGCAGGCCTTCGAGATGTAGGCCTAACAGAAACAGACGCATCGACCAGCGAGGTCGCGTTAATCCCTGGGACAGAAGAGAGCCTTTTCCTTGGCGAGGCCCGTGGCCGCACACGCTCCACCACCAAGACAATTTTGGGAGTATCCTCGGGAAGTGTACGGGTTAAGTCATTCAGTGAAAGACATGAAAGAGGGTCGCCGCTAATTCCAAGTAAATTTGATCCTGGATCACGACCAAGGTAATGTTTTTGGGAAGAATTCCATCTTCATGATCAATCTGGTTTACATATTGGACCATTGAATGCCAATGATATGGTAAGATCGATTGACAAAGGTCGATCAACATGATGGTACAATTTACCTCCAGAACTATGGGGTCCGACGTCCGTCCTGCTCCCACGAACCCCATAGAAAACGAGCCTTTTTCACCTTAAGCCCTATATGATGTTTAACAGGGCTCAAACAAGGGTTTTATTCTGGTTATGTACCCTTAGAAATGCTGTTCCATTTCTTCCAAGAGTAAGAGTTTTATGTAAGATAGCTTACAAATGTACCTTCGTACTGAGTACTAAGATAAAAAAGGGCCAAAACCATGCCGTTTTCCAAAAAAAGGTGCAAATATTTCCCAATCAGTGTCCGAGAGTCATGTGGTTCACGTGTACTTGCGAAGCAAGCCGTGACCAAATGGTCGACTGTGGCTGCACTTGATACACAAGACGTGTATGCAGACAAAGATCACTGTCAGTCCGTATCCATGCGCGGCCTCAACAGAGAGTGTTCATGTTGCGACAGCGCATTCACGTGCACTGGCACCCAACGGCTGTTGCTCGTCGTTCCTGCCATTCGGGCATAAATAATGAGGAGCCCTGTGATTGGTCAGTGTGACACCCAGTGCACTGCAGCCAACTGCCATTTCAACCATTCAGCTCAGTCGCGGCTAAGAATTACTCACACACGGAAAGCAGCTGTAGCTAATTTCCATGTCTTGTGTATCGATCGCAGCCGTAGTCAACCATTTGGTCGCGGCTCGTCTTTGCAAGTACTCATGTGAACCGCATGAATCTTGGACACTGATCTGGATATATTTGCGCTTTTTTTGGAAAACCGCATGGTTTTGACCCATTTGTTTTTTTTCTTGGTACTCAGTACGAAGGTATGTATGCTATCTTACATAAAATTCTTGGGGGAAATCAAATGGAGCAGCATTTCTATGGGTACACAACCAGAATAAAATCCCTGTTTGTGCCCTGTAAAACATCATGCAGAGTCTATGGTGAAAAAGGCTTATTTTCTATGGGGTTCGTGGGAGCGGGGTGGAGGTCAGACCCCACAGGTCAGGGGGGGTAGGTGCAGTTCCAAGGATAGATTTGTGCCAGGGAGATGTTAATTACTTTAGGATTTTTTGCCCTGCCAGACAGAAACAGTTGTTCGCGGTACTGGGTGCTACATCTGACTCAAACCAGCCAGCCGACACCGGCAAGCTCAGTAGTTGAGTGGTTAAAATGTCTGCACTAGTAAGCAGGAAGTTATGGGCTCCAGTCCTACCCGAGTGCGCTTGTGGGTTTTTCATAAGCCTTCAGGGCAAACACTGAGTAAATAGTGTAAATACACATCGGGCAGGGCAAAAGATCCTAAATTGATTAACAAGCATGATTTGGTGTCCAGCATGTCAAAAAAGATTGTGAAGAGACCGTGAAATTGTGCAGATCAACCAGTCATGCCCAACACGAAAACCAAGTTTTAAATGGGGTGCCCTTGGGAGAACTTGATGAAGAAAGGGGTTTTAGTACCTACCCATAGAGGGAACAGGCTTGAAAACACGGGACAAACTTGTCCGTTTTCATGATGCCCATGGTGGTTTAAGGTGGAATTCTTTCCCCTCCGAATAGGCAGATAATGTAAGAGCTCTTTAAACTTTACAACCACTCATACATGTCATACATGTACATTTGCACAAATTACTTCGTGAGTTCTCCATTTCACTTCTTAAGATTACTGCTCGTGCACATGTGCATGTTCCTGTTTGTCAAATTCATGAGCAGAAACATGCATATTCTCAATCAACTGGACTGCTAAAAGCAGCACTGACACCTGGTTTTGGTTGAAATCTTAAATACTTTTTGCATTTTTATTACATAGCCCGTGCCTTTTGTTTTTTCAATGTTTTCCATTTTGCAAGCTAGGTACACAATACTTTCTCTTCTTAGTAGGCTCTGAGATCTACTCATATTTACAATGTGTGGCTGACCATTGCTTCGCAGCTGTGCAGTGTTCTCGCAATTTTTTTAATCAGACCTTTAACTTTAATTGCAGGTGCAGTTTGCGTACTGTGTTATGCCGGGCTTTTGGAAATGTTTCCTAATCTTTTTGTTTGATAATTATCATGTAACACTGTTAATGCTTTGTACTTATTTTTCTCCTGCTTTTTCAAATAACCAAATGCATAGCCCAGTGTAACAAAATGAGCAGTTGGAGACATTGATTTTTGTGAACGTCCAGTGTGAGTCACACAAATGAGTTTGTTTGCCTCCAAGAGCCCAAACACAGATCCCCTCGGCTGTTGACCAGGTCATTAAAGGCCGCCCTCTCCATCCGGGCCTGGCTGTTGATACCACGGTGGTTGAGGGTGCCGTTCCACACAAGCCAGTGCCCTACTACCACAATGTCCATCACCACCACCATCATCGTCATCACACCACTTCACAAGTGTTGAGCTCTCAAACCCAGAGTGCCGACACTGATGTCTTGCCGCTAGTGAGTGCCCTGAAAGAAAGGCCGGCCTGCACCGGCGTGGTGCATGTGGCCCAGTCACTACCGCTGCATTCACACAAACAGAGCAGGTATACATGTAGCTAGATCCACAGCCAGCCTTCAGCATCTTCATTCTTCACAAGTTTCTTGTCAACCTTTTGCACTTGACCAAGACTGGATTGCTGTGTGCCACACAGTCACTGTTGTTCGTGTCTTCTTTTGTTGACTTTGCATGCATGCACTACATATAAAGAAAAAATCAAGAAATCTTTCCACCGTGTACCATTTCAAAACCTTTACTAGGGCTGAGCCAATTCCAATAATTTACTATTCGAATAGTCGACCTTTGATTCAATTGATTATCCGAATATTTGGTCATACCGACCTGCAGACTGTTGATGAACAAACTATATATACAAAATCCGTTGCAATAACGCACACAACTGTACATTACAATCACTATATTAACTTCTCACATTAGGAGTATCTCCACCTATGAATTAGTAAGATTTAAGAGATGAACAATACTTCTTCCCCTGTTGAAATTTCTATTCCCCATTAAATTGTTTAATGGATAATTTGCTCTTTGAATCTTAAGATTTCTGTCGCTTTTCATTTGAATCTGCTCGAAACAAGCCTCCATAATGCAGTTTTTCTCATTTAAAGAGCCCTTCTATTGAAATAAAACATGTTTTCTCTGATTTTATCTGTTCAAATAAATATGAAAACATCCAAATTGAATGCAGTGTCATTTGTCTTCAGAGCTCAACTATAGCAAGCTGAAAAGGGCTTTTTTTCTGTTCATGTCAAGATGCGAGTTCTGAATATAGATCACGTCATTGACAAGAAAACAGAGAAAATGAGGGGAACCCTGTGTTCGTAGTGGATAAACTCTTGTGCATGCCAAACAATGGCTACATACATTGTCTGGCACGCACAAGGGTTAATCCACCACAAACATGGGGCTAGGGTCCCCACTCTTTAAAACAAAAGAAAATTTTCCCTTCCTTTTCATGAATTTTGCATTGGAATATTCAAATTCGGAAAACAATATTCGAGTATTTGATAATCGATCGAATATTTGGTTATTCGGCTCAGCCCTTATCTTTACATCAGGCATGAGGTTGAGAGCTTGCAAGCAGACTGTCTGTAAATTCGAATGGTTATTGGACTTAGTTTGCTCTCTTCATCGGACTTTGAATCTTTGTGTACATTGGCTAGGAAGTGTAGAAGGCTCTGTGAAGTCTGCTGACGTCATGCATGAGCGTTTAGTGTGAACATACAGCATGCACACAAGTTTGCCAGCATCAACCTTAAACTCTACTTCAAATCTTTTTTTCAGTAGGCCAGTTGAAATTAATATTTAGTTTTTACATCACTCGGACTGTCAAAAGTCAATTGGACAGACAATTTGTATTTTATACTTTTCCAACTTCCACTTCTTCACATCCAAAGTGAATCAAGGGGCCAGGGTTGACAGCACTGCCATATAGACAAGACAAATGTGAAAAGTTCAAAAACCTTGTTTCATGTCCTGTTGAGCCACAACACATGGCATAGATTAATTGCTCCAAAATGTGAGGTGTCATTGTTACACCCCAATGTGTAGCATTGTCCAGACTGTATTTGGGAAAGGCCCAGTTGTAGTTGGCACAGGTCCAACCATGTGGCAGTTGGGGTGTAACTGTATCATTATGTGGGAGCCATGACAGCTTGATTCATATGTTGGTGTTATGGGCATGACACGCAGCGGCTATGCGTTGTGTGTAAAATCAAAATTGTTCCACTCGCGCTGCACGTCAATGGAGCCTTCAGTTTAGTCAGCAATTTGTCTGAAAAAAATGCGCTTTATTGAGGACTGTACACTTCAGAAAAGTGATGTTTGAGAAAACCTAGCAAGGCTTAAAATCTGTTTGGACAAATGTGCAGCTTAAGAATTCAATTTACATATGTACATGTACATGTACAATGTAACTAGCAGAAACTCCATACACATTTGCATGAAATGAACATGTCCAAACAGAAATTGTGGCTACTTTCACATACATGTAAGTAGCTCACAACACGGCAAGTTTTCAATTTCAAGACAAGAACTGACACTAATGTCTAATAAATGTGTGTAATTGATGACACATTTTTAAGCCTTGACTTCCAACCTGGCTAGTCGCAGTCATTAATGAGCATGCTGTAGCCAGTGAAGTTAATAATGATACAAATTTCTTCACCAGAATGCATGATTATTCATTACACTAGTCACCAAGGTACAGTGCTTGATTATCAGCCTTAGGCTTGCTTCATAATTAAGTACAGAAGGAACCACTGACGTGGAAAAATTATTGTGCAAATTGGGAGTGTCCATTCAGATCACAAAATATTCAACCATTGACAACTCTAAGTAAATTTGAAAACATAATGGAGGAAAATGAAGCAAGTTTTGCACATCAGCTCATTAACATTTTTTAAAGGATTTTGATAGTTTGGATCATTTTAACTGCTACCAGTATTTGTGGCCACTGTTGATGTTGAGACTATCATAAAAGCAGACTCAAAACCATTTACAAGACCAGCCACAAGACAAGGTCACAAGTGAAAAGATTAACAATGATAAAGTATCACTGGTATGGCAATTCCAGTTATTATCGTAGCCTGTGACCTATAGCAATTCAGACTGGAAGTCATGTGATGTCTCAAGTGATCTCCAGCTTGAGTCTTAAGTACAACGCCATTTGCAACACATTTTACATCGTCAAAGTCCATACATATACCACACTGCCTCCCTAGTCTGTCATGGTTCTTGCTGGTATCAAGCAGTGCACCAGTACTGTACATGTACATGTATGTCACTTCTTTTTTCACTTCACTCAATATGATAGTCCCATCAAATTTTACTGTTGGTTTAGTATTTTTGCATATTTTCATTCCTCACTGAAAGTGTTCGCTTATTTGTGGGGAGTCAGGTTCATATACCCAGCCAGATATGGGACAGAGGGGTACCCCCCTTGCCTGTCTAATCCCTATATGCACTCTAGACTATTGCTACCTAACACATTCCCCGTAGATGTCTGAAAAGAATTCCTGAGATTCAGATCAAACAGTGACCAACACACAGGTGGGGGGGGAGAAGCTCTCCGTCCCATATCTTGCTTCAAATGTAGATCCATTGAGGAAAAACTTTTTCCCATGCAGATGATAAATGTGGAAGACCCCCCCCCATTTTAAATTTTGAATATTCAGGCTCAGAAAGTGAAACCAGATACAAGTACATGTGGTAGTGCTTACAATGTATCTAATTCCTGAAAAGACCAACCTGGTTCACAAACACTTTCTTAGTTTGGTTGAGAAAAGTTTTATAGTTACTAGCTGCCATGTTTAACCAGTTAATTGGGTTTTGGGTTTTTGCCCCGAAAAAGCTGCCGGTGACAGGTTTTTTTTGGGGGGGGGAGGAAATTATTTCTGGCTCCTAATAAATAATATTTAGGGAGGCACAACTTTTGATGTCAGGCATCATCGTTTTCATTCTTTTCCCCATGAGTTCTTCTGTTCAGCCGTTTCTCAACTTCCTTGGTAAAATTGTGGCACATGCCCAGACATCAACCGGTTCACATACAAAAAGACCACAGCCTAGATAAGCATCACCCATGGCCATGTGTGTTTTTTGCCAGTTGTTTTGATACAAAGGAGTAGCAACTAGTAGTTGGGATTTTTGTAACTTTATCTTTTTGTAATTGTGGTTTCTCTGGTCAGCAAATCAGTTTCTCCAAACAAAGGAGGTCTTCAATCCCCTTTTTTTCTTTTGTGAATGGTATATATATGCTTCAATTCTAATTACTCAAGAAAGGCTTTTCAGATTATTGTGGGTGGGGGTCTCCGCCTGTAGGATTGTCTTCAGCGTTTTGACCCAACAGAGCACAACTTCTTCATATGTCAACCCCAGAAATGAAAAAAAAACTTAAGCGACTGGATGCGTCCTCCATGGAACAAATAAGGAACACCATGTGTGTTTACGTGTCATCCAGTGACAAGAGATTAAAGATAAAAACACCACAATTTTGACAAAGAAGCCATAGAATACAGTACATGTAGTTGTTCATTGATACAATCAATGTTCCTTACAATGGAGAGTGTAAGGCCTGGTCTAATGTACATGAGTCAAGAATAAACCATTGCAAAAATGGCAGCTTTTGTTTCTGATGAAATTGATAACCAAGACATGAGAAAGCAAGTAACACTTCTCGATGGTAAATTGTTGTAATCACACATAGCATTCTTCAGGTTGTTAGAAGAAACAGAAAAACATCAAATTTGCATCTACTAAACGCTAGCCCCAAAATACCAGTAATAGTTACAATGGCTAATCATACCAGGAAACCTTCAGAAATTGCATGTTGCTGCCTGCTTGTTTGTTTGTCTGCACGTGTGTTTGCTTACTTCTCAGCACCTAACATTAATTAATGCCTTTTGAAAAGAGCTTGAGATTTGTGCAAGGTGTAAGGTAAGTATGGAACATGATCAGAATGTTACTGACTCTTCCCTTTTTCCTCATCAAACCTTGTGGCGTATGCACTTACATGTATTTCAGCTCCTTGCATTTATACACGTAGCATTCAACTATGAAAAGTGAAAAGGTAGTTAGTGAGAGTATAATGTTAACATTGCAGGGTATGTGTTTGGATTCCATGTGGTTTGAAATGAGCATGTGTCCGCCTAACAGTTCTGCATTTCTTGATTCCATTCATGCTGTCATGAACCCTGCATTCTTGGCAAGTTTATCGCAGGCTTTGTAATTTCTCTTTAAAGTCAAGAAGAGTCATTAGTGGACTTGGCATGAGGCTCTTTCCTTTCCCCCCATTTCTGCAGAATTGATTTTAAATGCTTTGAAACAAAATTTGTGTGGTATTGAGAGGGATTGAAATTTGTCATAGTGATCTTGCGTCCTTGATTGTCCAAGTTTTCGCTGGTGTCTTTTTCGTTGAATTTATTATCTGGATGGAATTGTAAATCGTAATCAATTCCCAAAATGTTGGATTTGCCTGAACCTATTTACATCTGTTCATGTATATCAGTTCTTTCTTTGACATCTTTGCAATTGCCTTGGAAGACATTTTGAACTGTAACATCAGCATTGTATTTTTTTATTCTTGCAGTTTGGAGTTAAGTCATTAACCCGAGTACCCCTTTGCAATCACCTTATTGTACAATAAAGAAAAGTTCTTCACTGAATCAGAAAGCACCAAAATGTTACTAAAAACCCCACATTTTTCTTATTTGGCCAGAGCAAGTTTCACATCTTTTGGTTGGCCTCTACCCTCACCCCTGTAGTACTCAAATTCTTTTCATTTCAACACTTATTTGTTGTCAGTCTGAATTGAGGGTCTTGAGTTTTGTTTTTCCTTTTCATCATTATAACCAATGCACAAGACAGACCCTTTTCCGTTGGTCCCCCATCCCCCAATAAAAAAATTCAATAAAATGGCACTGGTCACTTGTCATTCACAACATATTTTGTAAAGCATACAATGGCCGTTAACCACTTCCTTCCTCTGTACTTTTTAAGCGTTTCTTAAAATGACGGAGGAAAAACATGGATGTCTCCTTAGTACACCTTTGCATTTGCACAGCATTATTTCCTGACATGAATACCCAGCTGACACGTCGCTGATTGTTAACCGGTTACCAACCCTGATATATCTTCCCTACCCCAGGGTGCTCCTAGTGTCAGCACGCAAGGTACCATTCTCCCTCTATTCAGTCTTGCCGTACAGCCGACACAGTCAACATGGCTTACTCAGGTAATCATAATCCCAGATTGCTGGACAATTGTAATAAGAGTTAACTGACATGGTGGCTTTAGCCATGCTACATGTATACCTCAGCCAGAGCTCATTGAGCTCTATGCTTATTAACCTTCCTTGTAAAGGTCCGTTTGTAGATATATTGTCCAGTGTGATAGGTCAGATGAAAATGCTCAAAACATTCCAGACTTCGGGAAGTCTTGTTGGCGAGATACCATAGTTCCTTCCTTGCCTTCCACTGTGGTCGGGTTTGATTCCCGGCTTGGTCCACATGTCGATGGGGTTTTCAGTCCCTACCTGATTCTGTAGGTTTTACCCTGAAATTTCTTCACTGGGAGTTTCCCCCTACCTCTAAAATTGTAACTGCTTCTTACGTCTCCTCTCTATAAATGTACATGTAGGTGGATGTGGGTCGTTCAGTGGCTGCATGAGGTGCCCTTGTATGCCATTCGCTCCACCACGTTTAATGTCTTCAGTGTGATTTCTTTTTGAACATGTTGTTGTTTGTATATGTACATGTAGGAATGACTCAGATATCATTGCAACCAGTCGCACCAGGAAGAGCTCCGGTACCAGAGGCATGGGGAGTGATACATTTTCCGGTCTCACTGGAATCGAGCTTGGCGACAGTGGAAAGGTACTCACATGTGACAGTCCTACAAACAGTAGACTTATCTGCCTATGGTCTTTTCCCCCCAGCTTTGAGGGTTTAAAGGAATTTTACGTGGTGAATCGTGCATGTGTTCGTCCCAAAAGTTGTTTCTTAACCAAAATTGAGTGATTAATCTTTCAGGTCAGAAACACAGCTTTATTCAGTGTTCTCACACATTCTACACATATGTACATCTAAGTGTACATTTGCATAAGTGACTCATCTGCATGCCGTTCAGGATGGCAATATTGCACATTGGCCTAGGCAAACCTTATAACGTATCTTAAGATACATGTATGTGCTTCTTACTACACAAAGATGGGAAAGGGCTGGTTGGGGACATTACATTTTGCAGAATTGTTGAGAAGTTCTTTGAATCAAGGGAGTTTTGGAAAGCTCATTTTGTAGATCCATGTACATGTTCAGTTCATGTTTTCTGTAAAATCATAACCGGCACAAACTGTGTTTGATGCTTCCACATTCTGGACACACAGTGTCCTTTCTTGTATTACTTTCATTAACCGAGTGTTTTGGTAAACCTGGGTTAAGCTTGCCCCGGGTTAATACAGTGGGGTTCCCCCTTCAAGCGGCACTCGCAAGCTGGTCCTACAATGCTTTGCACAGACTTTTCACTCGCCAAACATCCCTTGGCACGCGATATTAACCATACGATTTGTCCCATCAAGTTGGGACTGCACCTTGTCCTCTTCTTTCCACAGCCTAGCCCTCTTCTTCTTTTGCTTTTCATTTTCTGTTGGGGGGTGGTTGGGATGCCATGTTTGCAACCAAAATGTATGTACCTGTAGGTACGTGTAACAATTATTAAACAACAATAGGCCCATATCCCCGTACATACGCCATTGCAGCAGCAATATTTCGTGCCATAGATTTAAGTTTTGACCACAGACTATGCAACTCCTCATTGGCCCTAGATTGCTTGTGGAACGCTTAACCCTACTTGGTTTCCTACTTCAGTGCTCACCCGGGGTTCGGCCGTTAACCCCGAAATTGCCATCCTTAACCCTAGTCGCTGGCAGGGTTAATGAACCTCGGGGTAACAGCCGAATTTTTTCTCTTAACCCCGGGACTGAAAAGAGTAATGGGAATGCTCGTACTACCCCAGGGTATCGCAGTGTTAAGGTTCGCAGTTACCCCTGACATAACCCAGAGATTTGATAGTGGAAAAAGGGTATTTGATTTATTTATATATACCTGATCATCCAACAGCGCATTTAGCGCCAATTACAGGATGATAATGAGTGAAGAAGACAATGAAGAGATGTTCAGTTTTAGAGGTGGGAGGAAAACCCCGTATAAATGTTTCAGGGAAACCCATGGACTCAGGTAGGGACTGAAAACCCAATCCACACGTGGACTGAGCAGGATTCAAACCTAGGCCCCCAGAAGTGGAAGGTGATAGTGCCAACTGCTGTGATCTGTGGTGTACCATGACAGAGAGCACTGACTCAAAATGAATATACTGCACGACAGCTGCACAGCATTCATCACAGCCAATTCTTTTTTTTTCACAATAGGAAATTTCCTACCGCCATCTTCTGGTACCGACCAAGGACCAGGCTGTCTACCGTAGACAGCACAGTATGGATATCCTCAGCTCCCCACACTCACCTGCACTGAGGAAGATTCAGGGTCATCCACTCTCTGTACAATGGGACAGAGGTAAATACTATAAGGGGCATGTAGTCTGATGGTTTGGCCTTGTATCTCCAAGACGGTCAGAGGCTGAAAGCCTGTAGACTTGAAATCAAGTCGTTAGTTGAAAGTGCTTGTCATCCGCACACTGCGTCATTTTACAGTTAGTGTGGAGCCTATTCACTGTTGCCCGAGATCCATCCAGCATGCCACACCGATTCTGCCCTTGCTCGTGGGCTGTTCAGTTCCGGGTTTCGGCGCATGTCGGTCCACCACCCCTGTACCCGCCTAACGACTTGATCAACCTGACTCTGGATCGATATTCATGTTTGCAATAACTAACTGCATGATTCATATATGTCCATGTAGAGTGCCAATAGTAGCTCACACTACAGAACAGACTCATCTATTTATTGATAGAGATGTCTGCAATTGATTAGTGCCAGTTTCTTTCATATCTTGTGTTCATGTCTCGTTTGATATGACGCTTAGAGACAAAGTATATATAACTATTCAAGAACAAATCTATTGACTATCATTTTTCGGTAAAAGAATCAATGCTTTTATGGCAAATCATCTTTTTAGGATAATGTAAACACCCTCTTCAATGAACGAGACTGTGGTTGTTGTTAATAAGAGTTCAAATGACCAATCAAAGTGCCCCTGATATAAATATTCATATTATCGGGATTCTTAGCCAATCAGAGTACTCCGTCCAATTTTTTTAGCAAGCCACATATATTGTGCTTAAAAGGGCTTACAAATTATTCAAGTCGGTAATTGGGCACCGTTGGACACGCATATTGGGGAGCAAGGTTGCACTGACTGTTCCTGTGTGTTATTGAACTGCTCGCCGAACAGCACCGCGTACGCATCGCGAAGAAGGTGGACTACACCCAGCCAATTACCGATTTGATTTCAAGTTTAGAAAGCCTGCAGCTACTGTACAGGTGGACATAGTTGTGGCCTAGGACAAGTCACTTTATACCCCTTGCTCTTTCCACCCAGGCATATGACTGGGTCACTGCACCTCAGTTAGGGCTAAGATGGTTGCTGTGTTTGATTTACATGTATAGCCATCTGCACCTGAAGTGGTGGCATCACGTTGTATACATGTACTCCTCGGGGAGCTGAGATGGTTGTAGGACTATTTTGGGGCTCAGTAAAGAGGGATAACAGTAATGCCGCCATAGAGGGATCCCAATACGACACTTTTAGCGTCGATCTGCGCACTTCCGCGGTTGAAAACGAGGCTGTATGTGTCAGCTTCAATTCTTAATACGATCAGACGATTGAAAGTAAGGAGTCAAGACACAAAATACATAAAAGTATGTTAAATTCAGACTTTTCAGGCTGCAAATTTTTGTTGAAGAGTCTTTCAGAATGACTCGACACGTGAAATCAGAACAAAGAAAATGGCAATTTTCCGTGAACTAACGTACCTGCGATGGCCATGTATCTTGTGCAGTGGGCGTGGTTTGTGGTGTCACACTTACGAACCGGATACTGCATATACTGGGTTGACTCCGCGGGCGCGTGCGAGGAAGTTCAACACAGAGAGCCTCGGTTTCGATGCAGATATGCGCAGATGGCGCTAGTGTGAATCTATCTATTGATCACCAGTGTTCTAGTGGATATGTGTCCTTTAATATACATGTAAATGCACATGTATTATTACTTCTGAGGTTGAATGGGATTCTAAGAGGCAATTAACTGGTGGTTTGCTGCACAGTAAAGCACTTCAATTGTGGCTATACATAAAAAAAATGTATGTAAAATACCTGCATTTGTGATAACCCATACCACTCTAAGCAACAGTGGTGTGCATTGCAGTATTCAGCTTTTTACTTGACCCTAACTA
>NW_019091446.1:634453-677833 GCF_001949145.1 Acanthaster planci
AAACTGTAACCATATTTCCACCCATACTCATAGCTGTCCATACAAGCACAGCAGCACAGGTTGGGGGGTATCAGGCCTCAACATTAAGTTGTTCAACTACTTGTCCGTCGAGCAAGTAGCACTGAAAATTTACTTGCCCGAGGTACGATTTTACTTGTTCAAACCCTGGTTTAGTTGCTCTTTGCTTCCTGGGACGATAAGTTCCTTCTTCACCACAATATACATCACCCCCAACTATTGCGTGTGTGCAGAGAGTGCACAGGACTCTGATGCATCATTCATACAAGTGTAGGGAACGGTAATTATTTCTTAACCACTCAACCATTTCGCCTGGTGTCATATATGCGGAAAGTACAGACACAAGTACATGTACCAGGCCAAATTCACTTATGTTGAAGTCACAGCCACATGTAAACAGTCTTCGAGCTTCATGGCTTCCAGCTGTCAAACCTCCACTGTGCCACACGTGCATTAACCTATGAGGTTTGGTACCCAGACACAAGGGTATTTTACAGTATTTGTGTACGCATTTTCCCTTGTGTGGAAAGGTACCCTGCTAAATGTACAACGTGCATATCCCTAACACTCCCAAATCCTCCATGTACGTAACGATGCAAAAAATCATTGTGCACCACATAGCTGTTTACTTTTTACCACGTTTTATAAGCTTTTGTAAAGAGGAAAAAAAGCAAATCAAAGGTAAATTTGCTGACTGTTATTCTTGGCCACAAAAAGGACACTTATTTCAAGAAAAAGTGCCTGTTCATCATGCAATTTGTCCTTAATTTTTATACTAGCCCAAAAGAAGAAATTACTTGTCCCAGGCAATGTTGAGGCCTGGGGAGTATATGCTCAGTGGTTGCCGGGGTTTTGTGACTCCTGATCATTGGGTCAGGAGGCAAGTCACTAATCCTCTGCTTGCCTCGCTCCACCCATGAGACATCAAGAGACACCTCTGGACAGTACAGGTTGCATGTGTGCTGACGTAAGCTGCTGAAATAGGTCTTAAGGATCAATGAATGGGGTAATAATAATTGGACTAGCACCTCGAGCGGTTGATTACTAGCGGCTGACCACTGCAGATGTTGATGGAAAAAAGGTTAGATTTTGATGAGTTTTTAAGGATTTCTGAATCTTGTTCTGCTCCCAGACAGGCCCCTTTCAGAACAGACTGCGAAGTGACTGCCATCTGCCAGAAATTATGGGACAGCGACGTGAACTGCCTGATGCCCGGGGAGCACTATGAGCTGGATCCCCAGGGCTACACCTTCTACAGCAACCAGGGCAAGAAGGACCAAGCCAAGAGACCCCTCTTCAAGTGGGTGGACAAGGATGCCCTGGAAAGGCCCACGTACAAGAGTGAGTCGGTCCTGCTTGATCCACAGCGTTTCCCCAGGGTAACATTGAATCCGCATTTGGTGGAGTATCGACAGAGTGGTGGACATGATCGCTGTACACTCAGACCCCATCTATCCCACCTTGCAGAGCCTCGATCTGACAGCTTTACACATTAGATATAGCCAATTCAGTGATTCCCGTCTATGTTGCTTTGTAATTTTGCGCGTGTTGCCTCAGCTCTTATGCCATGCGATTGGACAATTAGTTCAAAAGCTGCGTTGATGCGATCCTGATGCGATTCTACAAGCTGCCGTTCGAGGCTGTGCATGCCTATGGTGGCAGCGTGCAAAGAGCAGATAAACACGATTCTTTGCCAACTTTTGGCTGAGAAACATTTTCAGGTTGTGAATGGTACCCGGCACAATGCTCCCAAAATGAGTGGAGGACATCCCAAGTATGCAGATACAATTTGGAATATGGCCGTTTCACAGAAGTGCACTACAAAGAGTTTGCAACGCGTTGGCCAATCACGATCCGCAAAAGTTGTCGATCCAATGCGCATTTAGAAAGTCTCGACAAATTTCGAGCATTGTGATTGGCCAATGGGATGCAAACTCTTGGTGGTGCCTTATTGTGAAACAGCCGTATTCATCTGCGTCTAGTGCTTCAGTCTGGCATGTTTGACAGACACAGTTTTTCATATTGGTAGTTGCAGCCCATGGCAGCAGATTTATCTGTTCTTGAGTCAAGCACTGTTTGTTTCTCCTCACCAAGGTATTAATGGTCATCTGTTTATTACCACTGTGGTTGATATATTCAATCACCTGTAATTACCACATCTACAATTACATACATGTACATAGGAACTACATTACCCCTAACCCTTCAGGGCATTTTGGCAAGCAACCCTGTCACATGCATCAGTCAGCATCATTTTGCAAAGTGGCTTGCCTGCCCAGTGCAACAAGATTCAACAGGTCAACTCTCTCGAAATCCAAACAGCCTGGGAGTCTGTGGTTGTCAGTCACCACAAGATCCAACAGGTCAACTCTCCCTCAAGGGGCCCAACAGCCTGGGAGTCTGTGGTTGTCAATCACCACAAGATCCAACAGTGGCATTGTTCAGTGGGATTAGTTCATATTGTTTCAACATGGCCAGTCTGTTGGCTGCTCTTGATTGCCCAGTGCAACAAAGTGTATCAGACTTTTGACATGTGCTGCACTTTGCTGCGGCTGGCAAGGTTAGGGTTAATCAAGGGCTTTTCCCCCAAATTTGGTTTCGTCCTTTGCTTTCGGCTTCAACCTCACAACCTTTTGGCAATGTTGAGATCCGCCTGCTTGATTCAGATCATAAGGCCAAATTTTGCAGTGGTTTTATTTGGTTCCAAACCATGACAGTTTGAAAATATTTCTGGATCCTGAAATGAAACTTAAAGCCAGAATTTTGAACACAGGCCCTTTTGAGGACTCTGATAGCACATCTCCAGGTATAGTTGGAGTTGAATATTTACCAAAACTCAGTGGCTCTTTTTGCTTGACTTACGACTCACCAATGAGATGATGAGGATTTGTTCAAGTGTTTTTCTGCCTTGAGCAGAAGCGCCCCCTTATCAGTTGAAAAGAGTCAATGTTGGTTGGGAATGTTCATTTTGTTGGTAGTGATGCCACTGTAATGTGTGTATTTCATAGTTGTTTGTGAACCAGCAAAGTGCAGCTCCTATCAAAGGAGCCTGCTTTGCTAGGAAAATTACACCCTCTCGTGGTCCAGCTCGGGGCTCATAATATCAAACAATCTATGCTGCACTTCATTTCGAACATGCACTGTTTAAATGGGTCATTCCATGAGGTTAGGGCACAATTTGTGACGGTGTCCTTGTTACATCGGTAAGTTTTACCACCTGTCATGACCTTTAGAGTAGGTCATTTACTCTATAAAAATAACACACCTTTGTATTCAGCCTTGCACGATGCACATGTATAACAATGTCATTTGGGAATCCACATGCAGGGAAATAGCTGTTCATTTTACGGAAGCCGTGTAACAATGGACACCGTTACAAATTGTGCCCCAAACTCATGGAATGACCCAAATACCAAACTGGCTTATTGGCAGCTGACTCTGTCACTGGTACTGTTGACTGCTAGTGTCAAGGTTGCACTAAGTGTCTGGCAGGGTTTGTAAGGTTTAAAAGCACTGTTTGGATGGATGCATGCTGGATGCAATGTATACAGTCATTTTGACAGCGCATCAACGATCATATTTGTGTAATATCTGTTTTTTTCTAAGGCTTCATAGCCCTTCTTGACAACTATGAGACAGCCACAGGAGTATCTGAGGTAGTGACACCAGAAGAGATAAGAGAAAATAAAGTGTTCTTGAATGAGATCATGAAAACAAAAGTAAGTCTTACCCTAAGTCTTGCCCGAATGTTAGTGCCATATTAGATTTTTTGTCTGGTTCAGTTTGGATGAAAAATTCTGTTCACTGTTCTATCATAAGGCATTCACTCTTAACTGAGATGGTTTAATCTTAAATTCCAGGCCCTGTTGTCAGTAGCCACTCTGTTAGATTTTGATCATACATGTACATGTATGTTTTGAATGGCACTAATTGAGTTCACTTGATTACATGTCTGGAGTACATGAAACGAGCATGGAAAGTTGTTAAGAAATGACATCAAATCATAACAATGAATTTTTCCACAAATTATTTGTCATCTTGTTTGTTTTTTATTTGTACCCTCATTTTGTCTTAACATGGACAATTCCTATTTCATCCTACTGAGTTTTACAAAGTTGTTTCTCGTCTGTAATTCCCTGGTAAAATCTTAATAAATGACCGTAAGCCTTTAAAACGTCCATAAGTTAATTTGAAAAAGACTCAAAAATGCATGATTTATTCAGTTTGTTTCCTCAACACTTCCAGGGGTAGTTGCTGGAATTTGCTGCATTTTAAACCTTTTTTCTTCTTTGGTTTCTTTTGGGTTTGTTTTACAAAATAAGGTGATGAAGGAGGCTCACCACTATCTAGTCCAAAAGTTCCCTTCCAAGATTCCCAAGGACGACCTGGACTTCAAGAAACTGTTGTATAAAGTCTGGTTTAACCTGTACCCAAGAACCAAAGGGATGAGGGGCAAGTAAGTTTATCAGGCTGTGGCTGTGGATCTCACAAAGACGGTGAGGAGTTGTTGGAAAGGATTGAATGGAACATGTCAGGCCCGCTTACTGTTTCCATGTCTGGGTGTTTTTCCGGTATACTACTTGTACGGCAAGCTGTCTCATGTATGTGGTTTGTAAACGAAACAGTAGTCACCCACAGTAAGTAGAGAATTGCAACCCGCACGGATAACCTATCCAGTATGTTGATTATGTCTGTTTGCATTTGACACCACACGCTTTACAGGAGCTCAAGCTTTTGCTGGAAGCATTATCATAAAAATGTATCAGAAGTGACTGGATCTCTTGGAATGAGTCTCAGGGCTCTAGTTCATTTTTGTTAGGCTCTGTCACAAATTTTCGATCCAATTTTGCATTTTTACTGAAGTACCGAGACAGACATGTTTCATAAAACAAAGCTGATCATTGTTGCCCGTCATCAGACCTGGCGATTCATCTGGGTTTGAACACGTATTTGTCGGTGAGAGCAAGGACGGTGAGGTGACTGGCTTTCACAACTGGATCCAGTTCTACCTTCAGGAGAAGGCCGGCAATGTGGACTACAAGGGCTGGGTACCCCCAAGGGGAAAGGTATGTACCCATGAGCATCTAGGGGGCAAGGGGGACACCCCCATCCACCCCGACTCTAAGAAAAAAGCAAAAAAAAAATGAAAAGGGGGAAAGAAGAAGGAAGGTAAGAGAAACAAAAAAGGGCGAAAGGATACGGAGATCAGCCAATCGCTTGAAAATACCTCGGGAGTCGACTCCCTTTCAGTGTTGGTGGTTTATCAGTGTTTTGCTCAGAAGTACCCCTCTGGAGAACATCTTTGTGATGCCCATTTATGTACCTTGGGAGCAAGGAACAAAGGCCATCACGACCCGTCCTGTTAAGAAACAGACCAAGTTATTATTCAAATGAGTGTTCGTGTTGATACCCACGTTGGAAAAGCAAATTCTAAAACCAATCAAAGAACTGTGTTTGTGATGTTTGTTTGACAATTTGTACACTAAAAATCCCACTCTGTCTTAGTGAAATCTGTTCACTTCCAAGTTGGCAACATTAGTAATGCTGTTTGTATCGCGACCTCCGGTCATGATCTTTGGCTGTTTGTGGTATAGGTTTGGATCCACATCCAGAGCTTGTTATCAATTTTTTATTAGACAATGTAAAACTGGTGTAACTTAAGTTTGTGACCCATATTGTGATACAAATCATATCGTGTCCCGATAATCACAACATGTGGGTGTTGAATTAAAAAAAACCAATAGCATCAATGAGCGTTTACTCATCAACACTCTAATAGTCAAAGTCTACGTTCAGGAAAATGGCTTCTGTTTATATCATGCTACACCAAAAGCATTGTTACATCACAGCTCCATCTCAACTGGTTCTCTCGTGACTGCATGGGCTGTGATCTGAAAATGCTGATTGAATTCTTATGTGAACTGTCTGCCACAGAGAGTGAAAAGAGGAGAGTCCCAAGAGAACAAACGCCTGATGAGTTTGCAGTTCACATGGAAGGGTAACATCAAACCTGTCGGCAGCTCCTTCATTGGCACTAGCCCTGAGTTTGAGGTAAATCCACATTTCTTACTAATCGCCCCCTTACTTGAAAACAACATAAATGGCGAGCCAATTGTCTGTTTCGTGCCCTCTTTTACAGTCGAAAAAAGACCCCATAATTTAAGGACCAGGAACAGTCTGCTCACATTCCCAGGCGTACATAATGTGCATTAAACAGACAAACGGCAAGTGCCATCCAATGAAGTGCAATGTTGGCTCGGCATGCTGGACCACAGGAAAGAGTGTTACTAAGTGGCAAAGTACACCCTTTCATGTACCCATTCGTCCTTTAGAGGATATGTCAAAGATTTCAGTGGCCCAAAACCCATTGAAGCAATGCTTGGGACTTTAGGGACAGCACACATGTAATACTTGCAGAGCAGGTTAGGATCGTTACAGTTTTCAGCACACGAGGCACATGTGTTTGCCACCCAAATCAGTCGACAGCCACGTGATGACCGTCCCTCTTCTTTACTTAAGTAATCCAACTTTCTGTCCCTGTCTTGAATCCCACACAGATGGCCCTCTACACAGTACTGTACTTTCTAGGCAAGAGAAGCTGCATGATTGAGCTGGATGAATACGACTTGGAAATCACCGTCCACACCTTTGACAGGCAGCCCATGGACATCCTGAGCAGTTCGTATCCGACAATAATCAACACTGATTAAATGTTAGCATTGGTCAGTTCTAGCAGCTAGTTTTGGCCCTACTTCATACAGGGTTGCGTCCTTGCGAGATGCTGGAGGGCCACAAAATGGGGGAGATTCATTAGGCCTGTACGCAGTTGCTGACTGGTCCAAATTAACAGAGGCGGGCTTGTGGGTAAAAAGGTGAACACTCCCCCTCCTCGTCACCATGCAAGATGCCGGGATTGCTCTAAAATTTCTTTAGTTTGTCGTCTTCCATCAGTCTCACTCCCAGGGTGCTCACAATCTTCAAAGTGCTGTAACCTTTGAAGTATTACATACCCGTACATGTAGTTGCCAACCTCTACCCTTTCAAGCCGTTAAAAAAAAGACCTTTCCAGGATAATTGCTGGGGCATACCATATTGTTACTCGTTCCTGCCTTTTTCACAGTCCCTTTTCTTGTCGGTTGGAGCTGTGCGCTTTTCTTCTCTCACTTTAACTCACCAAAAATGTCCATTGAACTATCATTTTTGGCTGTTCCTCAGCTTATGTGAAGGCTAAGATTACTTAACCACATCGCACCGGGGGCATTTCTGAATGTTGATTCTGCTGGGACAGGATATTTTTCTTTTTATTCTGTTTTCAAAATTCTTTAAAAATTCATGTCTTCATTAACTGGATACTTGCACCCACATGAAGGCCTGTCTGGTTTCTACTCTAATTTGACAGACAACATCTATTGGCGCTGGAGTATTTCAGCCAGGCGGTGTTACATAGTTTTCATTTGTTCACAAAACTGGCACGGTGCACTGCTGAGGTCTTTTCAATAGGGGCCAGATTAGCATGCAGCGGTACTCTGTGGCTCATCGCTGCAGTGGTGGAGTGGTGGTAATCCACTCACACTGAATGCCCCAAACAGTGGTATACTGTTTCAAGAAATGCTGGATTATCTCCACTATTGAGAGTGAAATAATGTTGGTAATTCCTAGCACCCTGGTCTTTTGTTACGAGTATGGTCTTTTGTTACAAGGTCCAGTTCCTTTTGTCCAATTTCGGAGACCCCAGCTATGCATATAAACAATACATGCCCAAACCAGGCTCCCCGGCACCAAGTACTTAAGTGTATTTTCATATGTAAAATCATAGATTCATAAAATATTTTCATATTTATAATCATAGATTTATAAAAAGAGAGACTGTTCCTTCATCTCAGTGAAAAAAAAAAACCAATGGGCTGTTGATGTTTTCTTGTAAGAGCATTCATGTTTATGTTCAGAGTCACTGACCGCCATTTGGAGGACTGAATGCCGGTCACTGGACTGCAATGTTTGCCCTTTTGTCAGTCGGATATATACGGACAGTTGGGAATATCAGTTAAATGTTTGGGCCTTTTTGTTATTCTTTTACACATTTAAATGAATTTGGACCCATTCTTAATTTATTGTAGGTTTGTGTAATCCAACACTTTAGCAATACAAGGGAATTTAGATGTAGATTTGGCTTTATAAAACAGCTAACCAAATGAAAACTAGATATACAAAGTATGCATGACCAAACACCCTTTTCTCAAATGTTGATGATTTATATTTAGACACAGGAACTTTGAAAAAAGTTTTGGTATATGTGTATTGAAAAATAAAAAAGTAATATGAAAATGATGGATGTGTCAGTTAAAGTCCTGAACTTTAACTCTGACAGCATCTCGTTGGATGATTATCAGCTTATCAACAATCATGTTATTATCCAATCACCCTTTGTCTGCACACCCTTTTGTAATGTGTATGATGTATTTTGGACGCCCAGGGGAAGATTTCGGAGTAAACTTAACATTAAAAGCACCAGCTAGTTAGAATTTGTCTTTTTCTCTCAAGTTTTTGGGTAAAATAACAATTTTAAGTGAATAGAAAAGCGATGTAAGGCAGGTATCAACTGTGGAATGAGATTCAAAGTGTAATTCAGGTCTCTGCAAAGCAGTATAGTTTTTCAAACCTGCAGAATGAATTACTGACATATTTTTGTTTCTTAATTGTGTTGGGGAAAAGTACCTGGATTTGAATCTTCTCAATTTAAATAGTACACATAATGCTTTGTTCCATTTTTGGAAAGTTACTGACAGTAGGATATGCATCATTCCACAATTTCCTCTTTGCAGCTGACTTGAAACAGATCAATCCAGATTTCATTTTTATCTACTTTGTTATCATTGCCCGGGGTTTTACTGTCAGTTTGGTGACTGAAACCAGAACTGCGAATATCGTTTGAACTAGATCTTAGGGTCCAGTCTTACAGAGTTATATCTTACAATGCAGCCTTGATTCAGCCAGTGCATTGTGCTAACTTGTATTTGCCTGTTTCCGACAAGCTGTGCTTGCCAGGCTATGCCCTCGCCTGGCTTCGTTTTTCTATCACATACGGGTCAAGTGAAAGTGGATGTGTCTAATTTAGAAGTATTTATTTTCATTGAAGAGAAGTTTATATTCTGAATGTCAGATGTCATTCTCACCTGTGCTGAGTGTGCAGGCACTGACAGCCAGTGGCAGTGTTACCCTTTCATGTTTTGTCCAGTGATGATGCAGTAATATGGCCCAGCGAACATAAAGTGAATGAAATTCCTGTCGCCCAGCTACACTTCCTTTCACAATTGTGAAACAGGAGAATTGAGATTTTTGGTAAAGTTCCTATTTAGTAGAGCAATTTGTTGTTGAGACAAATCAAAAGTGGTTTTGCCACCACCACTTATTTCCTTTGTCCGTTATACTTTTGTAACTTTTATAACAGTTAGTGTTAATGAGATGAAAGCCAAAGGTTAAACGTAGTATCATGTCTACTGCTACATGTATAGTAATCATATTTGCTATTTTTTAAATAGGTTACATATATACACTGCTTGGTGAAATGCCCATGTCTAATGTCTTAATTTTGTAAAAGTATTAAAAATGGGCAAGTTTTGGATGACTGTGAGAAATTGGAATATCACCTCATTTTACTTCATATTTGTGCTACCTGTGAACACTAAATGTACAGGTTTAGTAAATACTAGATTCATCTGCAGCTATGCAGAAAATCCAATTATCAAGATTATAATATTGTCTTCTTGCTATACTGCCCAGTATTTTTAAGATTGGTAGTGATTTTAAAATTAACCATTATTCAAATGACATTATTAATGAAGTTAGATCAAAATTTGTTGAAAAACTAGAACATTTTATATTTCTCTAAATTTAATCTCTGCTGGTCCTCTTGGAATTTCTGTAGTCATCATTGCTGGACAAGTACATACTTTGTCATGTCACTGGCCTTAACTTTTGTTTTGGTGGTGGGTATAAAACTACAGATTTATTGATATAAATAAATTGGCATGTGGGACTGGGACGATTTTGATAATAAAAGAGCTTTAATTGCATGATGCATTTATCTCGTCAAATGTATTATTTTCACATATAGTTAGCCTTCAACGTTTACTTCGAACTTGCCCGCAAATGTTGTATGTATTAATTTTGCAGCTCAGTTTGTGTTATTTTCCTTTTTGGGATTTCCTCTTTCCTTGCACGGTTGGGGGAACTTGGGAAAAAGATCTGAACTCATGGGAAAGTTGGGGCCACGGATCCCACCAGTGCGAGACCACGACCCGCGAACACATATACGTCAACCTCTGGTCGTTTTTCTGTGGTGGTACAAGAATGCGCTGCCAATTCTTGTGTTTAACAAACGGATAGTTCAGGCTAATTTTTGAATCGTATTGAATGTAACAAACCAGATGCGAGTCAGAATGTCGACAAAAATAACATCAAATCAGTGCTCTGAAACACGTGATTGCCAAGCTTTCGGTAACTGAGTACCTTCTTCAGGGCAAGCAGATTGCCCTTAAGTGCTTGCCGTGAAGAAGGTAGGCCTACTCAGTTACCAAATGCTCGGCAATCACGTATTTCAGAGCACTGATTGATGTTATAGTCTTGTCGATATTCTGATCACGGTGCTACGCAGCCCTTCCATATTCTTAGAAATAGTCAGAGATGTGGTAATTCCTCATTTAAAATGCATTGAATATTTCTTCAAAAATTGGTGGCCGTAAATATTATTAATGGTGTTATGTGAATTAACACGAACTACACGAAGTTTGAATAAAAACCCTTATTGATTCAATGCGTGCATTTTCTATTACAACACCATTTGAATGTCACTAGTTCAAATGTGAAAGTTAGAATTTTTCCCCTTCCGGATATCCAGAAAAATGGATAGAAAACAGGAACTTCTTTAAAATTTCGATACCGTTTGGCCACCTGAATAGTTTCTGGTTGTAGACTAGACATCTTATGGCAACAATGGACATTAGGCCGGGCCGCAACACCAACGTTAGGGTGAACATGATGGAAGGAGTCGGAGCGAGAGTCGTCCGTGGGCCCGACTGGAAATGGGGCAAACAAGACGGGGGCGAAGGGCACGTAGGCACGGTCAGGAGCTTCGAATCCCCGGAGGAGGTCGTGGTTGTATGGGACAACGGGACGGCGGCCAACTACCGCTGTGCTGGGGCCTATGATCTCCGGATTATCGACAGTGCCCCGACAGGTTGGGGAAAAATAAAACTGACTATATTGTTTTTCTTTCTCAAAAACCGATTGCACACTGAGATGTGGATACCAGTAACATAGAGGAATGTTCAGTGCACTTGACTCTTGCTCCAGTTTATTGATGGCTCTGGCCTTTCTGAATTTATCATCCTGCGAATGGGTTTAATTCAAAAGGCAGATCAAGTCTGGAGGGAGTACAATGAATTTGCACAAGATTCAAGATTACGCTGAACAAGAATACTGTTCTGATTCATTTATTTGCATTTTATTCAAAATAGGTCCTATAGGCCTACTACTTAAGTCATTTGTACAATGCCTAGTCCCCTGACATGCCTGATGTGTTGCACCTCGATATTCATGATATTAGTATTATATTTCATATACTTGACTTTCTTCACACAGTGTTGCCAAACCTCTTTCTTGAAAAACATGGAAAAAGTAAAACTCATTTGGTTAAAAACGGATACTATTGCATTCATGATACATGGTTTTGAACCTTTGTGAACAATTTCATTGTCATGAAGTTTCATTCGAAATGCAAAACTGTCGGTGTCCAGAAATTGGGCTCGAATTCAGCTGAGTGTTCCCTAATGTAGTGCAATTGAAAAAATCTCAAAATCCCACAAAAGCATCAACAAAATCCTTTGAATTTGATAAATTCTTGTAATTCCGCTCAAATACCCATCCACAAATTTGTCAGAAAATCATTTACTTTTGGTCATGTTAAATTAGTTCATTTTGCATGTTAGAAAAAATTGAAAAAATCTGGCAAAAAAAATAACATTTCATCTTACATGTACACTGTAACTTTGTAGCAGGTACGTTAAATCAAGATTCAGAATTGGAATATAAGGAGTTTGAAGTTTCACCAGTTGTAAAAATTATCTAAACATTCTCCATTAAGACAGAGAAGTGAAACATGAAAGTGTGTCACATGGGCTGTGCCACGTTAGGGTACATGAACAATGTAGGCCTAACATTAGGCTTGTTAATGCCATTCCTGTTCAAATAAAATTCAATATTTTCACACATAAATGTACATGTATTGTATTCGTTACTCAGGTACGGTTAGGCCTAGAAAGATGCACAGGTTTTGAATTTCTTAAAAGGTTTGACAAGGAAACATTATATTCATATGACTTTTCAACTGTATATTGTATCATAGAATGCTGGAGGTAATTAACACCCACACACACTAAGGCATTATGGACCAAATTGTGATCAGTTTCTACATCATATGGATAAACATTTCTGGATAGGTAATCTATGTACATGTGTATCATTTAGGAAAGCCGTAAAAGCTGTAACACTACACAATCATACTGTGAATGGTGACAAATTAGTTTTCCTGGCAGTCATGTATGGTACATTTAAAATTACCTCATATTTCTGCAATGGAAAAAAAGCATTAAACCTTTTTAAGTGGACGTAATTGGAAAAAAAGACTATTTTGGAGACAGTTTGCACTTAAATCTGACAATAATTAAAGGTACAGTCCATTATTTACAGTTATCCAAAAAGGAACCTACGAAAAGATTGTTGAAAAGCATACTTCATTTGAAGATGGTTATGGGATTAAACTTCCTGAGAAATTATTCGGTCTGGCAAGCTGTTGTCATGAAGCAAACAGTGAAAGATGGCCATTTCCAAGTGATTCATCTACAGAGGCATTTTTGAAAATTGCCATTAGAAGTGTGCTCAAGAGTTGGCACAGTGCACACGTGTGGGCGGTTACTATAATTCGTCAGTACAGTGTACATCGAGTACATGTAGCTGCACTCGACTGAATGTGAGAACATGTCCTAGATGCTGAATAGAGGGTTTGCATGGCTGCCATCTTGCAGGCCAATATTTTTGTTCCACAGGGTATACACAAAGGAGGTTTCCCAGTGGTACAAGAGAACTGTCCTGCAAGATGGCTACCATGCAAAGCGTCCATTCAGGCACTGTTCAAAACACTGAGCTCAAATTCATACTGAGCAAATTTTTTTGCGTGAAAGGAACATAATGCACAAATGAAAATGATGGAATGTACATCTTTGAAATGAGTTTGTTTTGACCAGTTGCATGTACTTCAGGTATTTGCAGTTCACTTCTGGCTTTTGGTCTGACATCTCAGGAGTCAAGCACGATGGTACCATGTGTGATACCTGCCGCATGCAGCCGATCTATGGCATCCGCTGGAAGTGTGCTGAGTGCCCCAACTATGATCTCTGCACTGCCTGTTACCATGGCGACAAGCATCACCTCAGACACCGTTTCTACCGCATCAATGTGTCATCCAGCGAGAGGTGAGTTGGAGCTCTAGGTGGCAACTTTAAATCCCAGCCAAGGTTTTGGATTTGCACTGGCAGTCAGAATTACAGCTAAGCTTGTAAGGTGTTTGTTTCATTTGGTGACAATTGACTGACCCTGTTTGCCCTGTCCACTGTGCACGTGAGTAATTAACATGTGTAACTTTCCAAGACCTCACTGCATGTTGCAGCCATGTACGCCATACGCGTGTGTGTGTGCATGTCGGACATAAATCACAGCTGTGATTGGTCAAAAGACCATGAGGTGGGGCTTAATTATGGATCGCTCTGTTGAATCTGACGTCTGGAATCCTGTTCCTTGTTGGAGGTTGTCCACAAGAATTGAAGTTCTATCGGGGGAAAAAAGGGGAGCAGTAATCCTCCCATGTCATCTGGTAATAGTTAAAATCACTTTAAAAGTAACTCTTCATGGAGAAGTTCATAGTACCTATAAGCACACCTCAAGAGACTCATCTTATTTGCTTAATGTTAATCTGATACTCGACAAATTTCCCTTGGAGCTGATAATAAAATACCCTGTTAGCTTGAAAATTCTTAAATGAGCTTTCCATGTACAAGTGTGTAAAATCGTTTGTATAGCATCAAGCATTATGCTGTTGCGCAACAATTGCAGTGCATAAAGGATTTTTTGTCAAGAATGTGACTGACACCCCCCAAAAAAACTCGAGGAAATGACAAGACTGAGTCATCTAAAATGTCAAGAAAACATGGGAAAACACCTTGGCAAACCACCGTCATCATATCGATTGTAGCTTACAGTTGGAGTAAGTCTGGGCTTTTCACAAAGTGTGGCATAACATCACTTGAAAACAGTACATTGTAGTTTTCACATTCATTTGAAAAGGTTATATTGACTTTTCTTTGTTATCAGTGAGATAAAAATCCTCTACATTATATTGTAGGTTCTCAGGTTTCGTCTTGCACTGTCCCTTCCCAGCCAAGCTTAAAAACTGTCTGTCCTCTCCCACGAAAGTTCTTGAAATTGACACTCCTTGGTACTATCTGAGACCCTATTTTCAGCACACCCAATAGTTTGGAAGGAAATGTGAAGACTTGTTGACCAGTGTTGAAGATTTACGTTAAAAACACAGGCTTGCAAATTTTGAACAAGCAAACAATGCCTATCCAAATCTGTGTTTGCATATCCCCTGCAGGACAGGTACATGTACATGTAGCTACCGGTACATGAGACACTGATAGTTCTTTGCAAATCGATATTTTATCTTTTTTACCAGTCTGAGTTTAGAGTTTGTGACCTGTCTCAATCCCTAATACTTTTTTCCATCATGCTGCACAGCCAAGAGAAATTTTGTTTCAAAAAATGGTTTAATTTTGTATTGCAAATCTGTGACGTTTTAAATAGCAAGAAGTTACAACTGTGTAGCATTTTGCAATGTGATGAAAGGAAAATTGCCCTCCGCACAATGTTACTGAATTGTCTGTCTGATGTCAAGTTTTAATACAGGTATTTTTCTGCAAATAATGCCGACATCAAATGTTACCAAGTAGTGAGATACTACACCATTATTTGGAATGGCCAAGGTGTGAAAGAGTCGCCTAATTTAAACAAATGAGTTCCAAGTCACAAGAGCCATGTTTGAGTGAAAGACATTTAAGAAGAATTTTGCCCCAATCAAAAATGATGGGAACCTTTGACTTTTTTCTCCACTTAATGTCAGAATGCCAAGCTGAATGATGCATCAAAACAAAGACCTCAGATTGCTCCATGAAATGGATACTAAAGCAAAATACTTAAGACTCACTTTGTTGGATTCCGTCAGAATTCATGCTCATCTGCCGACTTTTTGACAAGCAATTTCTTGTTTGTGTTTCCTCCGAAGAATTGGGCTGGAGCCGCGCCGAAAGAGCAAGAAGATCATGGCCCGGGGGATCTTTCCTGGGGCACGGGTGGTTCGAGGTGTGGACTGGGAGTGGGAAGATCAGGATGGGGGCAGCAGCCGGAGGGGAAAGGTGACTGAGATCCAGGACTGGAGCTCCACCAGCCCCCGCAGCGCCGCTTATGTCCTGTGGGACAACGGGGCTAAGAACCTGTACCGCGTTGGCTACGAAGGAATGGTGAGTATCCCGCATGGACTCCTCCAGCCCACGAAGGGTCAAGCACTTGCAGACAGGTTCCTGTTTCTACATTTTTGGAAGGGCGATTTGAAGTGGAGTCTCTCTTTTCTTTTTCACCTTTGTCTCGGCATTCCCCCCCCCTTGCAAAAATAGATTCATTGCCATTTGTTTTGAGACTAAATATGGAGTGGGGGAAGCAAGCAATCAAGTACAAGTTCCCAATCTTTAAGAAGTTCCCAATACAACATTTTTACCAATTGGCATTTAACACTTGTAAATTTATGTCAATTTCCATGCAACATTTTCAGGTTTCTTTAATGTTTGTGTTGTTTGCCTTTTGCAGTCTGATCTGAAGGTGGTTAGTGACGCAAAGGGAGGGACTTTCTACCGTGATCATCTGCCTTGCTTAGGTAAAACTAATCTCCCTACATGTTGCCCCAGCATTCTCCTCGCAGTCAGTCAAAGATCCTGTGAGTTTCCCCGCACAGCTCGTGTTTGATATCCACAACCAGCTCCTGTCAGCATTCAAGGTCTTTGCGTGTGCACCCGAGGCCCAGTTGAAACTGTCCCTACTAGTCTCTCTTTTCGTCATCAGTGAATGTTTCTACAGTCATTTGCAAAAGTTTAGGACCACCCATAGAAAATGCGTTAACCTGAAGGAAAACCAAACTTCAACCAATCAATCATGGCAACTTATGTTTATTTTCAATGGGTAACCTTCATTGAACATTTCTGACTACATTTCCATGATTTGACATGTTAACAGTCTAATATTCAGTGTGTCTTCCCTTATTTCTGATTGCTTAGACTGGCTTTTTTTTTACCCATGCTGACTTGCAGACAAAATGTCATACAAGACCTGCCTTTGCCAAAACCTTCATTCAAATGGGTATACAGCACTGCACTGATGTTATGCACCACTGTAAAATCATGTTAAGTAATCACTCAGTGAGACAGTGTAATGCAGGCCCAGTGACAGAAATACCAATGAAATTCAAGGTGGTCTTAAACCTTTGCGAATGACTGTAGTAAGGGCAGATATTTGAGTGTGGAGATTCTCTTTCAGGAGACTGTCCAGTATGTTTGCAAACACAAACAAGTATTGTTATCAGGTCCTCATAAGTCGATCACAGGTCCTCATAAGTCCATCACAGGCCCTCCCAAGTCACTCGCATGTCATTTGGAGAGAATACATGTACAATCACAGGTCCTCACAAGTCAATCATAGGTCCTGCCAAGTCCATCATAGGTCCTGCCAAGTCCATCATAGGTCCTCCCAATTCACTCGCATGTCATTTGAAGACAATACATGTACAATCACAGGTCTTCACAAGTCAATCGTAGGTCCTGCTAAGTCCATCACAGGTCCTCCCAAGTCAATCATAGGTCCTGCCAAGTCCATCATAGGTCCTCCCAAGTCACTCGCATGTCATTTGGACACAATACATGTACAATCACAGGTCCTCCCAAGTCAATCATAGGTCCTGCCAAGTCCATCACAGGTCCTCCCAAGTCAATTACAAGTTATCCAGCCTCTGATTAAGCCAGTCTACAGAAATTAGTTTAAGTGTTTCTTCTATTAGGGAAGGAATTTGACTCGTAAACAGACTTTTGAGTTGACCTGTGATGGACTTGCACTGAATTCACTGCAGCACTGGTGAGACAAAGTGTGACATGCTACTCGTTTTGATAATTGATTTAATCACAAGCTGTGCAAATACATGTACTGTACCCAATTTGCCGAAAGTGGCATTGCCGTAGATGGCTGAAAAGATGTCCTGGGAAAGACACACACAACTCTGGGCTCACCTTTAGTTTAAAATGGCTACATTGAACATTTCTACTCCTACTTTTGTCAGGTGAGCAGGGACCAGGTAGCCGAGGGGTCCATGGATTGTATGCACTAGGCGATCAAGTCAATGTGGACCTAGACCTGGAGATAGTACAGAGCCTTCAACATGGACACGGTGGTTGGACAGATGGAATGTTTGAGGTAAGACAACTCTGCTATAGTACCTCTTGTGCATAGAGTATGCATCCTCTATAGGACTGAGTTTGATAAAGTTTTGTAGGCAGCTCACCTTCAGCAGCTAAAAATTGAGGGCATTCATACATGCTGATTTTCAAGCATTGGACAAATTAAAAGTGATTATTTTTGAAATTCAGTAATGTTACTCCACAGATACATTTCACATATAAATGCAAGTGATATGAATGTGAATAAAGGAATATTTTGGTAAGATATGCACAAGAAATTGGAAGCAATATCAATACAACAATAGTTGCAGAAAGCTCTCCATTCCTACTAACCCAAACTAAACTGTTTATTGTTCAGTTTAAACTGGATCCCATACATTAGTAAATTTCTTTTTTAATAGATCATTAGTTGGTCCTTCAATTTCATTTTTTTGTTTCAGACTACAAAAAAAACTTTGTGTGAGTGAATTCTATCCCTCTGGTACAGGAACCTGCAGAAAAAAATTCACAAACTAAAAATCTCACACAAGGTATTTGAATTAATTGTGGCAAATATTTTCACGAGGAAATCATCAGACCCCCTCCCCTTCTTGTACAATTTTGTAATTTTCATAGTGTTGCTGCTCCTAAGCCTGTCATCAGCAGTCAATAACTTCAATGTTTCATCCTGAATAATGGACCACGGAAACATTTATTTGTCGAGAAATGAATCTTGAAAAGTTCTTAATTTTGTTCAGGGGGATAAACCATAACAGTGTTGTGATGGCTTCAGAGGGCCTTTTTATGTAGGGGGGCTGGAAAGCAATTTTTCTTTTCTTTTTTTTTTATCGGAAACAGTAACTTATAAGGAAGTGATTGCTTGAAACATTACATGATTGTGCATATGTAGGCCTACGAGCAATGAGAACATCAAACATTGTCAAGTGTTTTAGAATTCAGTGTTTTGAGATGGAAAAACATGAGTTTAGTGCAGAGATTCATTGCTTTGCAATTGTGTAGTTTCTAACCACTTTGTGCCTTGCTCTTTGGTTTGGCGTAGACTCTTGGTGCTACCGGCACTGTGGTGGGCATTGATGAAGACCATGATGTTGTTGTTTCTTACCCAAGCGGCAACAGGTAAGTGAAAGAAGTTCAAACTTACTCGTCACCAAAAAAAGTTCTACATGAGTATGAACTCACTGGCTGCCTTTAGTAATGCTGGTGTAGACACCTTTTTATCAAGTTCACATCGGAGGGCGTGTTATCCTGCAATGCTGACAGTTTCCACAGAGAGAAAGTCAACTCATTCTGGCAGCGTGTCCTCAAAGCAGAGTCTGGCAAGCTAAATGGTCAAATTTCTGATTCATTTTTGTACACATACATGTACACAAGCCACTGGATGGCTGCGCACACAAATATTGCTCCATGATGAAACCATGAGAGTGTTTTGAAAATGAAGTTGTGATGAGAACTGTCTGATTAATCATTTACAGATTACTCTCAAGAATCAGTGTGGTAGTGATACTTGTTAGTCTAACCAATAGGAAAAGTGGCTATGGTAACTTGTCATTTCAAAAGTCAAGATTTTCGGCCTATAATTAATACCACATCAGGAGCTGTTGCCTGTGAAATAGTACCATCCGCAAGTGGTTAAGTTTTGTAGTCTCACCATCTTATTTAGAAACTCCTCCAAATGTAATTTAAATACTAACGTAAATTCAGCCAGGGGTATAAACAGATTAACACAAATGTGTAACACTTGGCACTTTTAGCCAAATAGAGTACCAAAGTGAATACGCCACACGCACAATTAGTGTGTGAAAGGCATTAGCGCGAGAACCAGCACGTGAACCAACACGCGTGCGTACTCCATTCGTTTGCACTGCACTTTCTGGTTCACAGTGACGTCACACTTCGGTACTCTATTAGTCTGCATTCCACTCTCTGAATCTCCAATCATTATCTGATTTTCTGTGCTTTCTAGGTGGACCTTCAATCCGGCTGTCCTGACCAAGGTCAACGCCGTGACCTCCTCAAGCGGGTCGGCCAGCGGGGACACGCCCACTGCCTCTCAGTTCCAAGTGGGTGACCTGGTACAGATTTGCAGTGACCTGGAGCGTATCAAAGCTTTGCAGAGGGGCCATGGAGAGTGGGCCGAAGCTATGCTGCCGGTGGGTAACAACATTTGGCAACCACATTAGGGCCAGTTTCATGAAGCTGCTGAGCTCAGGAAATATCTGCTCAGCAAGAACAAGTTACCAGCCAAAAAGTCATAGAATGGATATGTTGTTTGGTGCTTTGCAAATATTTGCTTAGCACGTAAACTTGCTCTGCAAGATTTTCTTCTAAACAATTCAATGAAACTGGCCCCTAGTCAGTTAGGCAAAGCATGCGCTAAAGCTAGGCAGGGCCTGGCGCCAAGTGCTCTTCGTCTGATTTCAGGAAATGTGGCCTGACTTTTAACACACAGGATATGTCCAACAAAGTTGCTCAGCTATGCAGTTTGTTTAAAGTTTCAAATATTTTAAAAACTTAGTTGAGGATGCTCGTAGCTTTAACAACTTCTTTGGGTGAACCATGACACGATGTTCTTATCACAGTTAGAGTTACCTCTGCCCATCAAAAGGGTGTTTCTTCATTGTCAGAAACAACCCATTAATGTGGAAATTCTCGCATTGATAAACATTTCACTGTCCTAATTACAGAGCCATAGATTTCTGGTATCAAATTGTACAGGTTGAGCAATGTTGCACTTGACCACTTCCTGCCCAGGATTCCGGATCCGGACACGTATGCTTTATATGCGTGGCCGGGGTCTCCAAATTCGGACAAAGAGAACAGGGCCTTGTAACAATAGACCATACTTGGAACAAAAGACCAGGCTGCTGGGCATTACCGGCATTTTTCACTCTCAAAAGTGGTGATAATCCAGCCTTGTTTTGAAACCGTATACCACGGTTCGGGGCATTTAGAGGGAGTGGATTACCACCGGGGACAAAAGCGCTCCACCACCGCAGCGATGAGCCACTCACCACCACTGTATGCTAATCTGGCCCCTATTGAAAAGAGGTCAGCAGTGCACCGAGCCAGGTTCATGAACAAAAGACAGTTATTCAACACCGCACAATCTGGGAGCTGTTTACAAGGCTGCAGGCCTGGATGAAATACTCAGGCATCAATAGATTTTGTCTGTCAGGCTACAGGGGCCACCAGACAGTCCTTCATGGGTTTGTAAGTGTCCAGTAAATGAAGATAGGAATTTTTAAAGAATTTTGAAAACAGAAAAAAATGATAAATATCTTGGCCCAGCATCATCGATATTGATGACTGCCCTGGCAGGAAGTTGTTAAAGCATGATCACAATTATGAAGTAAAAAACCCCATTTACAATTTATATGCTGCATGTTAAAGTGACAGAGATATGTTGCAAGTGAATCACCCACCACATGACATTGGTAACATGTATTATGATTTCCTGCTCAAGTTGTACAGCAAAACATGACAAAAATGGAATTACAGCATTTCTTGAAGTTTCTTGAAGTTGGCTGGTTCATGGCTGTAGCTCTCATCGAGCTTTCCGATGTTTGTGCCCTGTACAAAAGAACTTCAGCAGTTGATTCAATCTCAAATCCCTGTTAGGCAAAAATATGAAGTGAAAGCCTGCTGAAGTGGCAAAAAACTTTGAAATCTGGGGCAGATACACTGTTCAATGGAAATTGTCATCCAAATTGTACAAGCTTTGTACAAGTTTACAGAAGGGGTTTCATTATTTTTGCAAAAGGATATATTGTCAGCTGTATTTGTTAAGGTCTAGATTGGACTTAGTGTTGTTTTTTTCTGTCATGTGCATGTATTTTCCAAGTCTTTAAGAATCATAGAATGGGCCTCCTCGTTGACTTTTTATTGCGACAGACTCCTATGCAAAGTGTGCAACGGTAGGAATTCACCCCGATTGCGTTAAAATAACTTATTTCACTGGCCATTCGGCGTCGTGCTGTAAGTTGACACAATGCACTGAGAGCTAAGTGTAAAAGCTAGTATTGCATACATGCGCTGGTGAAATGCGTTTGTATAGCACAGAGTGTGCCCAGTCGTGCTGCGTATTTGATCAGTGCTGAAATAGACAAGCAAAGTGGTTGACAATGTATGTTGCTTCCAGATCAGGAGAAGGGGTTTTGACAGTTGCCCGTTTTTAAAATCCAGGGCTGATACTGTGTGCTACTGTATGTCAGAAAGTCCAACATGTGGTGTAACAGAGCCCTGGAGTCTGCAGGCGTACAGTGGCAGTGGAGCTTACATATATGTGTGCTCAGTAGTTACGCTCAGCATGCACAGAAGTTGTAATGTAAAGTCGGCCACTTCACTGTATCTCCTTGCTGTTCATTTTCTTTTTCGCTTAGCAAACTACACAGCGTTAAGTCAGTATGTTATTCATTGGCATTGTCAGTGATGTCCAGACAGATGTCGCATTCCGGGGTTTGTCTGTCAGCAGTCCGTACATGGCTCGTTTCCACATTACACTCTTACTATAAAGATTCTTCAATGGTTTAGCCGACTTATTGGTTCGCTGTCTTTTTCTTTTCTCGATTGGGGCCGACAGACATTGGGAAAGATTGGCCGTGTGCAGCAAATCTATCATGACAATGATCTGAAAGTGGAGGTGTGTGGCACATCATGGACCTATAATCCTGTGGCTGTCACTAAAGTGGCGTCAGATAGCGGGGGATTAAGCAACTCATCAGGTAAATGCAATTTGGTCATGGGCGGGCTCTAGGATAAAAAGGCGAGGCTATTTGGAACAAAGCACCAGATATCACACCAGTTTTAATATCTTCAGTGCCATGTCAGTTGGCGCATACATTTGACTGTGCCATAAGGGTCAGCCTTGCATGTGTTTATTACGTAATGCTTGCTTTTGCTAATAGAGGGCTTTGTGACAACAGGTGCAGGGCGCACAAAGTTCTTGTGTCATGCATTCTCACACAGTTTGGCATCATTTCATTTGGGCTTTGAAACAAATTTTGGACATAAACATCAGTGCAACACAGCTGTCCAAAGAAGTTTTGACTTGGATACAGTCTTTGACGAGACCGATCCTCAAGTTTATACATCTGCGGAAATGGACCGTAGACGTGACGGGCAGGCAACACGGTCCGCGCCCGGAAAATCCAAACGCCTGAACATGCGATGTACACGTGCAATGTGCATTATTTTGAGTACTGAAATTTTGAAAACATGCTCAGATCAGGTGGGAAAAGGGCCAACTCACTCTAGAAACCTCGATAGTTACAATTTTGGGATACCTATTACTAGTTTATTTGGAAAGAGTTATACAGACAACATTTCATGCCTCCGTGCACAAACCTATGAGACTTCTTTGGAAAAAAAAGAACCTGTTTTCTAAGTAAATGCTAAGGAATTTACTCCTCTATTTTTCACTTTTAGGACATGTTTTCACTTTCTAATGGCTGTTATAATATTTTAAGAGAAAATTATTGTTGTCCGTACATGTATATGTAATTCCATTCAGGAATTTCAGACAAATATGAAGAAAAAGTAAAATGAAACATGTGCGTAGCCTAAATAATAAGGAAAAAAAGTGACCAACGGTTGAAACAGGAGGCTGTAAATTGCACCACAGAGCATCTGGATTTTAAAATTTTCCAGGACCCCATGCTGTATATGCTTCATGCTTCGCACTCGCGATTTCAGCTATTTTGTAATTCCACTCACACCCCTGTGTATAGTTTTAAGGTGATAAGTAAACCATGACCACAATCTCATGCCATTCCAGAGAGATTGTCAGCACTTCTCAAGAAGCTGTTTGAGACCCACATTACTGGAGACATCAACGAGGAGCTCGTGAAAGCAGCAGCCAACGGGGATGCTATCAAGACGGAAGAGATTCTGGCTAGGCCAGATGCTAACGTAAGGCCATCGTCTTGCTTAGTTTATTCACTAATACTAGTTGAGTGGTTTCCAGTATACCACATAGGGAATGTATGGCCATAGAAGTGCCAATATCACCATTACCAGTGGTAGTAAATTTCCATAGCTAAGTTTGTGCCAACATTGCGTATCTTGAGTGAACCCATGAACAAAAGAGATCCACATAATGCAGGTTGTGCAATCTTTGAGTAAACTAGGCCAGGTCCGTACAACGTTATCTCCTATCTGGGTCAGAGTAGTAACAAGAAGAGGAACAGTCAAGGAAATGATCTGTTAAAAGCCAGCTTAAAAAGAGTGTTCACATTGCAAGGAAAATTGGCATTTTCACCAAATTTTCTTGAGTATATGAAAACAAAATGTCCACACTAGTTAGCTAACATAAACGTGCGTATGTGTGAAGTGTATGGTCACGCACTCATTCCCTGATTAGCATTTCCACTGTTTCAAGATATGGTTAACTTTACAGAATATTAAATTCAACCTGAACATTTCTCAGAGGAACTGTTTGTACATAATGTTTATTCATTGCCTTCCGTGTTTTGCTATAACAAACCAACAAAGTAAATTTTATCAGAATGTGAAAATTCAGTCATCATTTTGGAGCAAAACGGCACTTGATACTGAAAGCGTCTGTCTTAGATGACATCACTGTTATGGTCATCCTGGTCATGGAACAAACCAGAAACTGATTACCTACACATAGATTGAAAGTACCAAGATAAATGGGACACAAAGTTGAATGTGATTATTACTTATTAAAATAAATTCATGTTTATAGGCCATTTTTATTTTAAACTAACCAAACCATGACACTGCAGATGAGACATTTGGAAATTAACAGAAGAGTCACAGACAACTAGAGTATAATGTTTTATCAGAAATTTACCCACTGTTCTGCAAATTACAGCCCCTGGAAAGCAGTTTTGCGATTATTTCCTTTGCTTCTTTCTTTGAGAAATTGAAATACAGAAAAATTAACAGAAAAATCATTTTTAAATATGATATATACACTTTCAAGGATTTGTTGTTTTCTTAGTATCATTGAAACATGTTCGTGTATAAATATATCACCTTTTAATGTTAATGCACATTTTGTAGATATTTGCTGCAAAATACATTGTTTAGCCTGGTGATCGCTCTTCCTAGCATTCAGTTGGATGCATCCAACCCAACCTGTTGTCATTCCAGTTGGACAAAAAAGTTCTCAACCGAGCCTGTTTTCCAGTACTCAACTTTGTCTCCATCTCAGGCCTCGTCTTCAAAGTCAATCCCCGATTGTAGGCCACAAGCGTTGAAACTAAATTGAAGCACTAATATTTTGCTCTTTTTGCATCTTATTTGGTCCTGTGGCACTATCAGACTTACTGTGACACTGACAACTTCAAAGCCAGGTGATAAAAACAGATGAAGCCTGAGAGTGTGACAAAGTTGAGCATTGAAAACTGGTTTTGTCTTGTCGCTTACCCACAAGGTGTTGTACATCAATATAGGGGGAGGGGAAACTTGCATCTCCCATTTCCGGTCTGGTTCTGGTCAGTCAGTCGAGAACCCAATTAGATCACAGTAGTGACCGGATACATTCTGCTCGCCTGACACCTCTGTGTCTGTGGAGTGATATTTCAAAGGGGTGATAACTGATAGTTCTCTGCTCAGATTCTCTTAGGCTAGTTGTTGTAAACTTCATCTATCTAGTAGACATAATTTATGGAATGTTTACAGAGAGAGTAAATATTTAGGTTTAAGGTTTATTGAACCTGTGATTGTGCCCAAGGGGGTTCTAACAGAGGTCACTGACCTTGATGGGATGCAAAATGGTGATAATTACACCTCATTCAACAGGGAATTCAATCTGTTTTTAATGGTAACCAAATGCCAAATCCAACATGATTCTGTGTGGTGCGCACTAAACCTTGAGGGAAAACGATTGCTACCGTTCAAAACTGAATTTGTCAAGTTTACAGAAAGTTGTTGTGCAGTCTGTGCATTTGTCATCAAAACAGGCAGCATTTCTTCCATGATTCTGAAACAGTGCATGCTGCCAGAAACAAGTAGGAACTTTCTGGTTTGGCATTGATGTTAACTTCTAGGTATTGTACTGAAGTTATGGATCAATGAAGTAGTCCGAGCTGTGAAGGTTAAAGCAGCATAATGGCAGTTGCCATTGCTGATTGCTGGCCCATTCAGCGAAACTTAGGGTTATGCTTCGGTCTTGTACATGCAGAATGATCAAAGATTACTTTGCGTGGGCAGATGATGCCTATTGGAAGAATGCCTATCAACACAATTGTGCTGCATTCACAGCAAAGTCTTCAATGCTCCAAATTAGTTATCCCCAATGTGATTCCATCCACAATTCATCCACGTCGCCAAAAATGGAGTGATCCTGATTTTCCTAAAAAGACAAATATTTCAGCTGGATTTTCATTCAAATTAAACAGCTCAATCAAAGTGCAATTTTATGGTTCGGTTAGCATCTAATTAGACCAGTATTAACGTTTTTCACCTGCTGATGCGAGGGGTGGCTTTGTTTGTTCGTGAACCAATTACAGCATACTTGAGATCCGATTCACATTTTTCTTCCAAGTGTGACAAGGAAGTGCTTTGTTGCTGTCAGCAGTCATAGCTAAGACAAACTCCCTAATTAAAACCTCTCGCCCATTCCAAGGAACAACCACAACCCTGTAATTGCACCATGTCTGGTTCATCGGCAGGTCAACGTACAGTTTGCTGGCCACACTGCATTGCAAGCAGCCAGCCAAAATGGCCACGTGGACGTCATCAAAGTGCTCATCAGACACAACGTTGACGTGGAGATGGAGGTCAGTGCAAACTGTCAAGTGAAAGAAATCGGAGATATCTTGCACAGGAGAATGCCCGACAGCTAATAAATATGTACCTGACTGCTTGAAAATAGACTAGTGCACAGTTTGGTTCACTGCTAGCCACCTTGATTATCTTGCCATTATCGGCTTTGAGTTTTGTTACTTTGGCTGATGTATCACTTTATTTTTACCACCAATTTTGGTAGCAAAGTTAACATTCATAACATAGAAGATTACAACTTACATGTACATGTATATCGATCACTTAATGTAGATGGTGAAAATGCTTAATGGTTTGGACCTGTGATGTCATGATGGATGGTCAACATTCATGCAAGATGTGCAACATGTATGTGATTTGACTGAAGCAATTTGTATATTTCACCCACTTCTGAATTACTACATATGAAGCCTTGTATAAATGAGTTGGCAAGGATGTTCATTCTTTAGTCAGCATTGTGCCGTGATTACTTGTTGTGCCTGAGGGCTAAAGTTGTCTCCATGATTGCCTTGATCAAAGCCTGGGACACGCCACAGAACCATCGATCCCATAAAAAAGCTGCTTCTTTGTAGTCGAGTGCTTTGCAAGTTCTATAGACCTTTTTCGCCCATGTCACTGGCTTGCGCTAAATGTAAACAATACCACCACGTGTGGACCGCTGTGGTCATGGTTGATCACATATATTCCTACGGGCAGCTTCGACCACCTACAAGCGCACGTGCGAACACTGCATGCTTGACGAGTTTATCTTTGATATTTAGATTACCATTACAACACATCATAGGTCCAGCACGATTGTGACATCACAGGAAAAAGGTCTATAGGACACAGCAACAAGTCAGGTTTAGTGCATCACTGGCATTTTGCTTTTTCTTTTTATGCTTTGTACCTAGAAATCAATTTACAAATAGGAGGTGAGTTGTCTTTGCATTGATATTTCTGTCTGATGCGCGGTTTTTGCACCCTATCTTGACAGGACAAAGACGGAGACCGTGCAATCCACCATGCTGCCTTTGGCGACGAACCCTCAGTCATTGAGTTGCTGCACCGTGCCAATGCCGACCTGAACGCTCGCAACAAACGGCGGCAGACGGCCATACACATTGGGGTCAACAAAGGTCACTACGGCGTGGTGAAGACACTGCTGGAACTTGGCTGCCACCCAAGTCTGCAGGTATGGTGCATGGGTGTGCGCAGTGGGTACTTGGGAGGGGTTGGTTTAACAGGTGTAAATATGTTTTCCTTGGTTGACGCTTCTTCACTCTCATTCTCTCGTCCTCGCTATCGTTGTCATGTGAATCGTGACCTGCCCTTAGTGACGCAAGGCTTTTCCTCCATAGTCTCTTTTTTTTTCCCTCAGTAAAAGTTCATTAATTGACAAAGCCATTTAAACCGTCCGTCTAACTGTGGGTCTTCCGTGCTTATCTCTTCGGAATAATGAGTTGTTTGATGTTATTTCTCTCATTTACTAGAAGGGAAATATTTACAAGATTAATAATTCTTCAAAAGGTTTCTTGAGCAAACTGAAGGGTTTTGTGGGAAGGTTGAAGTTTGGGAAATATCTGTCATTTAAACCTCAGCATTGCAGGGGTAGCTGTCCCTCCAGAAATGCTGATTTTGTGATTTTAAATACACGCAGTCATTTCTGCTTGCTCTGCTGCATCCTCTTCATTACTTTAGCATTTGCCTTGAGAAAATATCACATGCGTAATTGCATAGGCATTTTCAACAGTGTTGAGCAGCCACACATTCTAAGTAATGCCAAGTTAATCTCTGGTAAGCGAAACATAAAACATGCACTACTTTGTTAATACCAAGAACAATCACAGAGACCAAAGAAGGGGGCTTCCCAAATTGCTACACAAGTTATGTCATGCCCTGGATTCAAAGGATGCATGGGTTTTTTGTGTTAATTTGGAACTGAAGAATTCCCTGAGATGTAGGCCTTCAGCAGAGTTCAGCCACAGACTGTCTCAACTGGCTGCAATGGAATCTTTTGCAAATCCCTTGACCTTGAGCAGCACATGGTCGCTTACTGGTTCATTGAAAAGCCGATTGAGGCGATGACAACTCCATGAGAATTTCAGCTGCCTTGAAGTGTTCCAGTTACGTTCTTGTTTATATCCAGGCTTCTCTGTGCGTGTTGGACAGCACTTTCATTTCACTGCTAACATACTTGAGCGGGTATGCACTTTTAAGGTCACGAATGCATCTTGAGTGAACAACATGGTTTGCTCGTGACTTCCTTCTGCTGATTTGTGCACCATGTTGTACATTGCTTGCTGTTCACGTATACATGCACGATCACCATAGAAACCACCAGTGGTGGCTTGCAACAAAAGTTGACAATGAACTGTAATGTGTTACCCACATTTGCCGAAGTAGACGCCACTTTCTTTGTATTCAAGTCAAGTACTCAATAGGAAATGCCGGTACTGACGCAGACCACATGAGGGCTCACTTGAGGGTATCTGGTCCATAATAAGATAACCCATCTAGCATTAAAGACATACCCCTTTGTATTTTTATACACTGTTCATATGTTGAAACTTGACATTTGTTTGTGGCTCTGTAGTTGTCTACAAGAAGGGTCAACATGTCACCAACATAATGGCATTTTGCCAGTGGTCTGATCTGATGTGGCAGACGAGCAGCAGTACTCAAAGTTGTTCCGTGTTGCCTTGTGTTGAGAAGAAATTTTTGTTGATTTTGGACAATGATTTTATATCAGAGGTTGACAAAATAGTAACCTTTCTTTTCTTCATGTTCTTCTATTTTAGTCAGGGAAAAAATGCACCTCACTGATCATTAGGTTAGGATGGACTGTTATGATTTATGTCATTCTCTAAGTATGTGATAGAACTGTCCTTGGCACAGCATGCCCAGGCAGGGTTGGGGTTTCTGTGGACTTCTCGCCCAACATGATCACCTTCACAGATAGTTGTGGTTAATTACTGTAAATTCCATCCTAAAATTCCCTAGATGGCTGTTGCCACACTTCTCTTGCCAATATCCCCTTCCTCCTCCCATCAGAAGGCAATCTGGTGTGAGCTTGCTTAGACCAGGGGGCTGCCAAGGGCAACTGTAACCCAGGCTAATAAGGGCCGATGCGTAGCACAAACTTTGCGGGCGGTCCACGTCATGCGTGCTGTCATCATCTCCAACCCTAGCTCCGATATCGCTTATCATTGCCCTACTGGTATGCTTCATCGCCGTCGTCTTCTTCACAAGCCCCCAACACCTTGGCATTTTGGTGAACTCATCCAGGGACAGTAAGACAGGTGCTCGCCCAGTGTGCTACTTGGACTGCTAAAGGGTTCGTTACATTAATTAGCTGGCGGGGGGACAGGGTACTTGGGCAGAGGTTGAATCCAAGGCCTTGAGTGGGGTTGTCAACTTTAATCTCACCTGACACTGAAACACACTGACATGCAAAAGGAGAGTACTCACATGCACTTCTTACATCAGCCTACATGCTCATATCCTCTTCAGTTCTCAAGTACTTGACCCGCATGTTCAAATATACAGTAGCAGGGATGATTAGATGGTAGAATGTTCACTTTTTGATATGGCCAAGTTACAGAACTTTATTGGCCCAAAATGTTCCTCAACTAATCTTTAAGAGTCGACAGTTGGTTTGTTCTATTCAATTGTATACACCTAATGTACATGTACACTGTGTGTATACCAATATGGATCTTAAACGCAGCACACACAAAACCAAAAACAAACCCAAAACTCTTGTGTAATCAGGTGATGTTTTATGAAGAGCAGGATATCTCAGTTAGCACGCAAAATCTAAAAGTGCGAAGAAAAATTTGGTTCAGCTGGGTTTTTCCCCAATTAACGAAAGTTCTTCCTTCTGTGCACTAGTTTACATGTGTATACATGTACACTGTCCTGTTTTGCATGAAACTATTCAGTGTACGTCAGAAACGATCAAAGGTCGGGATGGAGAAGTTCCATTGGTTTCCTTGAGAATCAAATATGCAAAGTCTAGAATAGCTTTACCGGAGTGGTTCTTACCATGTTTCTCAGCTGTATATGGGTCATTCCATGAAGTTTGGGCACAGTTTGTGACGGCGTCCCTTGTTACATCGGTAACTGTTATTGCTCTTTATTTTCACATTACAACAGATTAAGTAGTATTATTCAGCAAATATGAAGCACACCACTACAAGAACATAGCAATATTTAGAACAATGTCAATTTAGAATCCACATGCAGGGCAAAAAGATGTTTATTTTCACGGATGTAACAAGGGACGCCGTCATAAACTGTGCCCGAACTTCGTGGAATGACCCGTACGTGTAGATGGCGTGACCCAAAACAACAGTGTTGTGCTCAGGGATTTCGGTCAGAAAACATGGAACCCATGCAGTTAGTATAACATGCAGCCAGTGCTGTGTTCTGCTGTAAAGCAATATGTTACCAGTGCCATAAATGTACGACTGTCTTGTATTACCTAACTATTTGGAGATCCCTTGTCAGTGTACATGTAGGCAATGTGTTTGCCTCAGGGAAACAGCACAGGGGTTGCCCTGCATTAGTCATGTTGCAAGGCCTGGAAACAACAGTTTGAAACTGTCGACAATGAACAAGCAGAAACGGAGTTGTTTTTGCGAGAATGCCTCTCAATGTCTACCACTGTCTTCTATGGAGGGCCAAACTTGGCAAAAATATCTGTACATGTATGAGCCATGGAGTCAGATTTTACCTCTCATGTACAGTTGCCCCAGTCTCATTCTCTTATTCCTTTTGATTTTTTTTGTTTACATTTTGTGAATTATTCTTTTGTACTGATAGCCAGCCAGAGTTTTGCTGGCGATGCAGGGAAGAATTTTAACTGATCTACAAAGGAACAGACCCGATTGAAAGAGGTTTCACCGTGTCCTTTTGCTTTCATTTTGCACCCATTTTTATAACCTACATGTAATGTCAACTTTGATGGTCAGGAGCAACCACGCACAGTCTGCGTGCCTTACAAATTCCAGCATATTTTTCATGGAACCCCATAACATCTACATGTACATGTGTGGCCATCAACTGGGGCTTTCACCCAAAACTGGTCATGCACATGTGTAAGAGTGAAAGATTAACACTAGAAGAGCTTGGGGTCCTTGACATTTGTCCCAATATCGTTGCATTGAATTTTTTTCACATGCTGAGCCTTCAGAAGTTTTCAGTAACTTCTTATGGTGATTTTGACACCTATTTGGTGAAATTGGTGAAATTTGGTGTACTGTTCTTACACAGCGCCTGTTTTTCTGGGACAAGCCAAATATGTATTACGTTCTTAATGATGCATACGGGCTGGCATGCACATTTGTCCTTGAACTTCAAGTGACCGTAACAACCAGAGTTGACATTTCACATTTGTACTAATAATGAGTACTTTTAAGTGCACGCCATCCTTACTGTCCCGTGCAATTTTTTTTTCAAAAAGATCGAGTATGAAACAACTGCTTTCTAGGGAAATGGAATCCTGCCCCTCCTTTGCCCCCCCCCCCCGCCCCAGCTGTGAGATGAGCCAAAATAGTTTCACTCTTTCAGGCTTAAAGTAAATGAAATCTCAAGTCACGTCATGTGTGCATAGTGTCAGCCCCTCATTGATAGGACAGTTTTATTTGTTCAGAAACTTTGGACAGACTTGTGGGACCAGTAATCTGTCCCCATAATGAGTTTTTCCCAACAATCATCATTCAACACGTTTGTAGTCCGCATGGCCACAATGCCATTGTGTGTATGCCTGGATGTGCAAAGATGGTCACTTTCTCTTGACCAGGGAGACTGTGTTTGTAATTGGCTATTAAGAAAACTGTCTTAGCAAGATTGAAATACTTCCACAGTGGGAGACTGTCTGGAAGATTTTGACATGTTGCAGCATTGTATCCAATAATTGGTAAGTCTGATGTTCACGGCATGTATTTCAAGGAAACAGCCACATGTCCTGACGCTCTATCAATCTTAAACACAGAATGTGAACAAATATATGTAAGTGCTGGACAGTGTAATGATAGAATTGGTGTGACTGGGATATTCATCCAACAAATTAAAATGGCCTGAGGTCTGAGGAATATTGAAATATCAAAGTGATTGTCTCTTTTGAAATCTGGCATATTCTTACCATCATGGGAGTAAAAGTTTCACACATTTCATCAATACACCCCTGGCAAGTTTCCTAATATTTGTAATTGGTGACAAATTAAGGAATGTGAGATGCTATCATTTTGAACAAATCAAATGGTACTAATGTTGAATGTTATAACATCCAGCAGCTCCTGAAGCACCAGTATGCTCTTACATGTAACATAAGATCCCCTGCAGTAATGAACCAATTATATAGCTTCAAAGAAGCAGTGTGTCATTGCCTTATGTACGACATTTGATGACCCAGCAGTTTTTCAGAAAAGCACTTGTGTGTTGGGTCTGCGGCACGGGCTCACATACACGTATACTGGTATTTGAATACATCTGGTGTGAAAGTTGAATTAACAAATAACAATGTGTAAAATGTACTCTGTGGTTTCCGGTGATTTGTGTCTAGTAGAGAACGTAAAGGTGTAGCTTTAAAGGGGGACTTTGAGATGCATGGTGGCGGCTGGCAAACCGGTCTTTTTCCACCGTTTTGCGCATGCTCAGAACTACCACACATGCCCAGAATTGTGCGCGCATACCCAGAACTGGCAAAGAGGACCAGTTTGTCTGCGTCCACCGAGCGTCTCAAAGTCGTCCATTGAATCCTCATACTAAAATGAAAGTCAAGTTGAATTTAACAAGTAACATTCATAAATTGGAAGAAGAACAGTTTGAACATATGGTTCAAGCCACTCCACGGAAGATGGTTTCCCTGAACACAGAAGAAATAATTGTACCATTTTTTCAGGCTTAAAATGAAAAATTGCAAACCATGTTAGAAAATGTAAGTACATGTAGTTACCCCAAAAGCCTGTATCCTTAAGCCTGTCTTGGTCTGTGCCCTTGTGTTCAAGGTATTGTGAAAATACATTTAACTAATTTAACTTAGGCATAACATAAATCTTTGTGGGCTCTGATTTCTTGACAGTTTCAATGTGTTATCAATTATGTCATGGGCTGTGTTTTTATTGGAGTGTTTACTTCAGTCACTGACTCAGACTCGAGTCAGACTCAAGTCACAGTGTTTTTGATTTGACACTTGATTAGACTCGTTGACATTACCTACTTTTGTTGAAATGAACAAAATCTCACCCTTCAAACAGGATTGTTGAGGCTTAATTCTCACTTCAGGCCACGGGCTACATGTCTGCTGTCTGTCTGTCAAGTCGGTATGTTCATGCACGAAAACATACACACGTACGTCATCCATTAAATGGGTCACGCTATTTAATTTAACGCTCATTTCACTGTAAACAAAAACATTCCCAGTTGGTCCGTGCCTGTCACGCAGGCAAGGCGTGACATTTTACCTGGAGGAATACAGACGCACATGATGCACACGGCTAAACTTTTGAACTCTCCTCTTTCATTAATGTTGATTAATAGCTTTGAATGTACAATCAAGAACATTCTCCGATTAAAACTTCATCATATGGCTCTGTGGGTGGGTGCGAAAAGTAAGTTCTTCAAAGTCCGGATCAACCACAGTAGCAAGTACTGAAAATCTGATACACCTGTGTTATCTTGACTGTTTCTTTCATTCCCAGCCAGAAAAGCAGCACCTCTTATCAGCATTAATTAATCTAATTGCCCCAGTAGGTGTGTGTCTGCAGAGTTTGCAAGTTCAGACAGGTAAGGCCTGTAAGAAGTAAATTAGTGTTTATTGTATATGTTTAAAGTGTCCAGACCCAGTCAACGGGTACATGTACGCTTGACACCATGTGAACAGCACGAAAGAAGACTAAGTTTTGGCAAAGATTTAACCAATTTTTGTTTTTAATTTGCTCTTAGACTGGGTAACTGTTATGTGCTGAAAAAAATAAGTATCTGCCCCAAATAAGTCCACATTTGCATGTTGTTCATAACGTGTCACTGCCGTGTCATGAGTCACCAAAGATATGTCAAGCTGTGGCCAATGTACAGTTTTCTGGACTAGTCAAACATTTCTCTCCTAAATCCAGCATTGGCGGTTCGTTTAGATGCCTTAAATATTACACCATTAAAATATTGCAGTTTTTCTTTCTTTTTTTGCATGGTGTCCATAACAACAAAGAACAACTTTGATTGGAGCCCTAGCACTAAGGAAAGTTTATTTTAATTTCAGGTACTTATCCTATGTAAATACAAGAGATGATCACATTCTTGCTTACGGGTTAAATCCGTCATACACTGAGAGCCATTGCTTACACAAAAATGAAAGCAAAGTTTGCCATAGCTCATAGAGGAATTATTTCAAGGGATGCAGTGTCACCCTAAATCTGGGATTTCATGTCAACAAATTTATAATGGCGCAGCCAACATGTCATTGATTAAAACAAAAGTTCACCACTCGGAAGCGTACTTTTTTGGCTGCCTTTCAAAGGGAAGTAACTTCACATTTCAAATAGAGTCAAATGCAATGCTGTCTTCAAAACGTTTGTGCGATACTTGTCCAATATATCATACCACTACTTTGTATTTTGTAACAATCCAAGGCCTGCCATTGAGCAATATTTTCTACAACAGCAGGCTGTATACAGTGGCCAACTTCAAATTTAACGCATGGTTGCCAAGAAGTGGGAGATCGGACGTATGTACGGTAAATGTCTCCCGCAATGAAGTGGTTATTATACTGTCGCCACAAAACTCTGGTTTAAAAAGGGAACGGGCATACATGTACATGTAGTTGCTGTTACCACTCACAGGTTTTCTAGAGAAAAACTTAGTTTTAGGAAATATTTTTGTTATAAGGTTCAGAACTTCATCATATACATTGAATAACTTTAAGTTTGAAACCATTTTGAGCAGTTTTCTTACATGCATTTTTTCTTGCAGTTTGCAGAAGATTTGTCATTGTATTGATTATAAAATGGATCACTGGAAAAGTTCATGTGCACATGACACCCTGGTGGAACAGACAGTAGTAATATTTGAGAGTTGGATTGAAGATGGCAATCTACATGTGAAAATGCATAGGAAATATCCCAGCTTAGTTGTAACAAAACAGTGAATCTTACAGTACTTCTCTATGGGATTGAACTGTTTTCTTTTCTCGCCATATCTGTGTGACTGGAGTAACAAGTTAGGTTTCCTTTCATCCTGGTGTCGGGGAGCCAAGAGTCTGCCTGTGCTTCTCATTAATGTTCATAGCCTGCAGTATGTGGTCGGCAGCCATTCCTGTGCCGGGTTGTGTGTCTTGCCAGGTGCGTGGGAAATCTTGGCGGGGGAACAAGTTGCGTGCACCGTATCAGAAAAGGGAAAGGAACATGTAGAGACTTGTCTGGTGAGCATCAGCTGAAGTTGTCTGGCCAGATTAAATCTGTTGGGAGGAGGTCAGTGTGTTGGGTTTGGCTTGGGCCTGGAGATGCATACTTATGGGCCTGTTAAAAGTTATCCATGATGATGAAACGACAGAATTCTGGAAACGTCTGTCAGTCAGTCAGCAACATGGGAAAGAAACATTGCGTCGTTTGGGTTGGTTGGATATGCCAGGCCCTGATGAAGGGTAAGGGCATGAATTTCAGATGACATTTTCGGTGCCCTCAACATGGTTATAAAAATGTGATGGCTTGCAGATGGACACAGAGTTCCAGCGTGCATATTTCTGGGTTTCTTCACAAAATGGGTTTAAAATATACTGTGTATTTAGTTATTGGGCAGCCATGCCACAAAAACAAAATACCAGTGTTGTAGTACTCGTACTCAGTACTCGTACTGGGAATTAGAAGTACTTGTACTCGTACTCGGAAGTGCAAGTACTTGTACTTGGAAACTTGTACTTGGCGGGCAAAGTACTTGCCCTGTCTTTGTACTCGGCAGTCAAAGTACTCGGGAAAAAGTACTCGACTACAACACTGCAAAATACCTAAGCTCCTTAGCGTCAGCTACACGTATCTCCTCTGCAAAATGCTCCCATTGAGGCATTCCACATTCAGAGGAATCCAAAGTATTTACTACTTCCTGGAAATACGTATACAATATATGTTCATGTTTAACTGTGTGTGGACTTTTGAGGAGGGTGAGTTCAGTGAAGCGTCAGTTCAAAATAAAAAAACTAAAGTTTTGTTGTGGAGTTTATGGGTGGCAGTGCTGGAAATATGCAACAGTCTTTCAGAGACAAAAATGCCGTTATCGTATTTGTAAACAAGTACACTATGTCCAGTTGAACACAAAGTCTGGTACTTGTTATGACTCTTTGCTCTTGCATGAGTCCAAATGACAATGAAACTGGATACGAGTAATTTCTTAGTACATTCATTATTTTGCATTCTGGCTGTTTTGCCCGTTTATTCTCAGTAGTTCTAATAAATGCATTGTGACTGGTTTCATCGAAGCACGGTGTGATGATCTCGTTTAGCATTAAATGACAACACAGCTTGGATGAAAGCATTGCCACAAATGCACAATCTGGCAGTAACTTACTGCCTGTGGCTGTACATGCTATCTGTTTGTTAACTGTATGAATTCAAACAGTTCTACATTACATTGCAACAATAAGCAAGCATGGAGGCCCAAGGCATATGGCCTTGGGTTTAATAACGGTGACAAAAACCATCCAGTACACAGACGTTCAACATTGTCATTGTTAGAAAAGAAAACTGTTAACTCCTCATGCATTGTTACCTCCAGTCACTGGTAGTGGTTAAACACCTCTAACGGCCATACACCTCCCCTTTCCCACCCCCTCCCCCATAAAATCTTGAAGTGACGATAATTATACGGCATATTTGAATAGCAAGAGAATCCTCATCACAAAGGTATACAGCATAGCAAGGGTTAAGGGTTATTTCAAGTTTTTGCATGTTAACTATGAAACATTTTTTGTAATCTCCCACTCCCCATATGAATCAGCTAAGCTAAGCTTCCATCAGTGAATTTTAGGTTTTAATACCAGCATAAGTTTCCCAAAAGTTCTATTATCAGCATTTAATTAAACCTTTTTGAAAATCAGAATATATAGGCCATCTTGAAATATGAGCAATCATGAGACATTCCTGCATTATCAAACTCTGTGAAATTTTCTTCCAGTTCACAAACAGTAATCATGTTTATTCATTGGACATGCGGAAGTTCAGTTCCTGAGTTTCAAAGGTCCTCAAAACACCACAGAGATTCGTGTGCTCAACAGAAATGGGATTTGGTATCCATGCAACTTGTCCAGTACATTACATGCACTGATAAAGAATTAAACCGACAATAACTGTCCACAAAAAAGTACAAGTCACACGGCAGTATTTCTGAAGCACGGTACATGTACGTGTACATCATGTGGCAGTGCTAATGCAGTGAGAAAATCTGTAACAAGAAATCACGTTTCTTCCTCGGGGTCTATCTCTTCCCCGTTGAACTGAACCCAACGTTGTACCATACATGTACATCTCCATGTACCTCACTCTGTAAATCTACAGAAACTTGAAGCATGTCTGGCCCAGACCTCCCAGTGTATCATTCAGTGTCATTCAGTCCCAACCGGCAAGCTCATTACGACAAAAGTTGTCACGGCCGGGCCCTAGGGCGGACCTAGGAGATAGTTTGAGAAAATTTAAAATGAATCAAAAGTGCGGTCACAAGGAACATGTACAGTGAATGTGAACAATGTAACGTCTAGACGAATCATTGGCATGGTTATATGCAGCTGCAGATTGAGGAAATAATTCCCTGGTGCATGATGGAACTGAATGTTAGGCAGCGATCGAGTTATATTTATCCCTCTTTCATTTCTGCCACCCATGTTCATGCTCAGTTGCTTTTTCACCCGGACTACATTTTCAAATGGCAAATCGGCTCACTAAAAACCAGTGATCAGACCATAAAATCATTTATTTCCTTACACACAAAAAAAATAGAAGTAGAGAATGATTTGTCGGGGATGTTTAGGAGGAAACATGAGCCGGCTCCATAAAAGTCGTGACATTTTAGTCACTGCTGCGGCAGCGTAGTAGAACTCTGCACCGTCCCCAGTACAGCATGTGGTAAATCAGACCCCATAATACAGACCTGTCATTGGGGGAAACATACATGTACTTTATGGGGACATTAAAACAATGTGTCTGTGCTATTCTTGGTGTGACCTGTGCGTATGTACGTGCATGTACCTGTATATTGTTGCTGTCGCTCTCCAAACGATGTCCTGGGCAAGGTAATATTTTTGTCAGCAGGATCATGGATTACAGATGGGTCATTATTGACCTACTTGTGTCATAACAATATTATCTGTCAGACTAAGAAAGGACCACAAACTTGTATGAAGGGCAACATTTGAAGGGAACCCCATTGCAGTGTATGGATCAGGACTGTAAATTTGAGTAGCCTTTTTGTGGAGCCTTTCGAACTGTTTTGTTGTTGATACATTTTGTTAAGTTGAGAGAATATTCACTGCTGATAAAACCTTGATGACGTATGTTAGCCAAAATTTGGGTAGTTAGGGAGATTCCACATGCCCTGGCTAATAAAAGCTTCATGTTTTAGTTTGTTCTTTGCTGACATCTTGATGGAATTAAATCCATAAACTATCACTGATGCAAGAAAATTTACCTGGTTAATAATTGCCCAACAACTGAATAGAATTTAGTGGTGGAAATGCTTAATTTTTCAGAGAAAGGGAGAACAACCTGAGTGGTAATTATAAGGTTGTGAGTTGACTGCAGAAGCTAAATGTAACCAGAGCAATTGCGAGTCATTAAGTTTGTGATGAAACAATTCACTCTTCTGTCTTTCTCCTGACGTTTACAGCTCATTGAGCTCAAGTTTCCATTGCATTGCCTTGCTTTCTCTCCTGAATAACAGATTCACGACTAAAGCCTTTCTGGTCAGTTTGCTTGGCAAATGTTGAACCAGCGACACAAAAATTTTGATATGTTACTCAGTGGTGGAACCTTAACCAGGAATGAAGAAATGAAGAGGCATTGCTCACATCGCAGCAAGCCAGGATGTTCAAGATTTACAGCCTCGCAGGATTGCCTGTTTTTACCCCTGACCATAGAAGCCTCCATTTGACCTTTTGCCGTCTGGGTCACGGCCCGTCCTACCTCGCACGGTAATATCAGCTGGTATCATCGCAACTGTAAGCCAAAAATACAATATACATGTATGGTTTTTAACTTTTTTTTTCCCTTCCCTCTTGTCGTGGCACATCATGTCTCGTTAGCCCGAAGGGCCGTTGACACTTTGGTATGGCAGAACCTATGATGATATCGAACAGGCATTGGAGAATTCCAAGCATAACAGATATTCCTGGCTAGAACGGTACATGTCAGTGTATTCGCCCGGCCCGGACAAAGTTGGGTTTTTATCCTTCTTTAAAGTAGATGATAAGCTACGTTTTGTACTTTGTAACCCGCAGGTTTTTCCCCAGTTTGACATCGGAGTCTGATTGGTGCTCTTTTCCCACTTACCATAAGAATTCTGCTCAGCATAAATCTCTGTTTTGTGGAGCCTGCTCTCAGCACGGATTTTAGGTTTTGCGTGCCAGCACACCCAGTCAAATTGACCGAGTGATTACCTGGCAACATGCCTAATGTATTGGGTGTGATGTGTATTTTGTGTATTGATGATCATCAAACTCGCATAAACTTGGCACTTTTTTGTGACCAAGTTAGAATTTCAGAAGAAAAGTTTTGTCCTTTGATTTGTTTTGACCATGAATTTGCTTTTTTGTGGGTGCATTATAATCAGAGTACTGTTCTTTGCCATAAAACTTCTTTCTGAACATGAAGGGGAGATAAAGGTCCGTGTAATAATGTTCTGGATAAGGTGTTTGGAGGAAGTTCTGAACAACTTGGAAAAATTAGGTTCTCGCCCTCTCCAGAAAGGTACATGTACGCTTTGCTGTAGACCTGTTGGGAAGTTTGGCAACCAATACCTGGAAAAATCCTGGCAAGTTTTTGAAGATCGGAGTTCAGAAGCCTGACTAGAGTAAAATCTTTGGACAAGAAAGGGAACTACAGTAACACACTTGAATATACATCTATTCATGGGCATACATGTATCCAGTTGCCTGGAAATGTAAATGGAAGGATTCTGGAAGACAATAAGACTTTCCATAAAACAGGTTCCATGGGTTGCCTGTCACGTTGATGGTCTTACTGCCCGAAGTTGAAAGAAAGAACCAGCCAATGTGCTTGTCATTCTGTTGCAACCTGATGCCACTGAAAGGGCACCAACCCTTAGTCAAGTCTGCAAGACTGAAAACAAATCTCAAAATATCACAAATAAACATATACGATAATTTGAAGATGAATGAGTGCTCTTGTGAAGCATAATCAGAACTGCAGGGTGTTGCTGGCATGAATACTTACTGGACATGAATTTACCATTGGACTTATGAAAAAAGTCTATCAATATAGGCCCCTCCATCATTGCAGGAAAGTCACTGTTTTTGCGCATAATGATGCTGTTTTCCTTGTTATCTATGTGTGTTAAACGTGTAGGGCCGTGAAATTGTGAACATATGAATGCCAGATAATTTGTTGAAGTTTTCTTTCCTTGTGTATTTTGTCAAAAACAGAAATTTACTCTGTTTTGTTTGCTTTTTCTTTTGATTTGTTGTTGCTCCTTCGCCATGGTTGTTATTTTGTCACATGGTCACCAAGGTACTGCATATTTCTCTTCCCGTGTTTCCATTTTTAAAGAAGATGTCAACAAAGCTAGATACATGTGCATATAGTTCGGTTGGTGAGGTGTTCAGAGATCATACGGTAGCTTCAAATCGCGCTCAGCATAAGATTTGGTTCCATTTTCGTTTATTGTTTGTGGGTGGATGTGCGTGTATGATGGGTTCTGATAATGAAAGCACCAAGGCAATGGGCAACAATTACCAAGTAAACTTAAGCTTGATAGTAACCCCAACCCGCTAGGGTCTTTTTACTAGGATATATCCTCAATCCTCCAAAATCTTGCCCAACTTCAAAAATTGCATTCATCCTCAATCCTTCAAAATCCTCCATAAAATGTACCTGAATTGTCAATCCTCCAAAATCCTCCATGGCCCTACTTTGGGTTGGTTTGTTTGTTTTTTTTTTCTTTGTCTTTTTTGGGGGGGGGTTAGGCACAGCAGGTTGGTTGCTGGGCTGAAGCTGGTGTTTTGCAGAGTTGGCTAACGGCTTTACTTTAGTTATAAACAAAGCAGACATGTGCTTTATTTTAACACACTGCAGTTGATGATTGTGTAATTTATGACCAGCAGCAGTGAACAGTGGAACACACTGTCCTTGGGTACATGTACATATGTATATTGTAAACAGTATAATGTGTGACCGTATGCACCACTACAGGACTGATTTTTAGTACTTTATTCACCATTCAACCTCAGTCCTCCAAAATCCTCCAGCCTTTAAAACACTATTCATCTGCAATCCTCCAAAATCTTTCATGCTTCAATCACCATTCATCCTCAATCCTCCAAAATCCTCCAGCTTTTAAATCAGCATGCGTCAATCCTCTGAAATCCTCCAGCTTTTAAAACACTATTCATCTGTAATCCTCCAAAATCTTCCATGCTTCAATCACCATTCATCCTCAATCCTCCAAAATCCTCCAAAACCACCCAGCAGATTTGGGAGGATGGAGGTGGCTTATTAATGATGAACTCAGTGGCATACCGGTAACTAGGGCTAAATGTCCAGGGGGGGAGCCTCTGTTGGGTGCACACATTTTTTTCAAGGTAAGCTTCTGGATGAACTGATCAACTCATACTTTTGTAACACTTAGGACATAGTGAACAGCGTTTAAACATCGTATTCATTTAGTGTTGCAAAACTTTGGTCAGTGGTGCAGTGACACATCAACATTGGACTGGGATAAGTCGAGACGAAAAAAGAGGAATAAGTCAGAAATTTTGCAATCGCAAGGAAATAGAATAATTTCAAGTGCCCAAAAAAGTTTCTTCGAAATTCAGGGAAACAAATTAAACTGGTCATTATTTTTCACACTTGTGCTGTTTTGTACTGGTAGGTGTCTTCATCTATTTGTATATTGTTAAAGTACGAAGTACCGTAACTTGGCATGGCCCCTAACGTGGCGCACGTTCATTTTTTGCTTCTAGTGCCTTGCCAGAGCAACAGTTTTACCTCAAATTTCATTGCAAGTGCGATGAACCTCCTCAACGTTCATGTGGGATTTTTTCCAGTGCGCCACGTTAGGAAACACTCAGCTGAATTCTTGCCCAATTACCAGACACCACCATTTGTGAATTTTGGATGACGTTTCATGACATTGAAATTGCTCACAGAGGTTCAACAGCATGTATTATGAAGGTTACAGTACCGGTTTTTAACCAAATGAATTTGAAGGTTTTTCAAACAAGAGGTTTGGCAACACTGTATGAGGAAAGTCAAGTGAAAGTTGAAGCGCACCACATTAGGCGACTCTACTGTAGGGGTGCAGTCCACTAATTCAAGTAAGAATTTCTGCCCAGCTCATTCGCAGGACAAGTGCCCCCACAATTTCTTTTGAAACCCGAATGAACCCCAGCAAATAGTATGACGTTTCTCCTGCTTTGATTTGTATTGGTAGCTTCTCGCCATTGCAGTGCAGTATGGCAAGGTCCACCACTTGGTCATGTCGTGACCAATTTTATTGAAATAGCTTATGCTTTGAAGACATGCAAAGTGTCAAACCTAGTCCAACCGACCATTAGGCTGTGATTACCTTTGGTATTTTCACCAGTATTTGAAGTCACTGTTCACAAATCAGCACTTTCTCATGTGCACTGAGACTTAAAAACTTGATTTTTCAGCACTGTGTATCATATTTTTCAAGAACAGCATGTCTGAGGTTAATGAAATTTATATCAAAATGAGCCCAACACTCTTTAAAAACTTACAAGGCTCTGATGCCTGTTTGCTTAATTCTTTTAAGCAGAACTGTTTTATGCATAACACACACATGC
>NW_019091446.1:678292-798757 GCF_001949145.1 Acanthaster planci
GTCCCCAATTGAATGCAGACACAAACTCACACACACGCTCTTTGCATCCACTGCTTTATTTTCTCGCTCTGGAAATTGTCAACCAATTTCCAGAATTTTCCTTGTTTTGAAATTATTGTTGGGCTTTTTTCTCAATGTCAAAGTATAACTTTTAAGTCACTTCTTAGTTCATAGGTGTCCTATATTTTTATGACTTTTTTAATATTTTGACAGAATTATTTGCAAATTTGGTGACATCTCGCTGACAGGTACTCTCTGGTATTTCTGCCCATATTTTGACTCTGAACTTTACACTGTCTTTCTGCCCCAGGTTTTCTTTATCATTTAAGGAATGTCTCAAGAGTTGACTGTCTTCTTGACAGTCCAATTTGGAATCACTTTGGAAACCAAAGATCTTAGAAATAGTTTTGAACAATAATGGGAACATCTGCTCACTCAGTATGAAGGCTGTCATACCTCCATTAGTAGAACAAGTGATTCGTCGGGGGGGGGGGGGACATCCTCTGCCCCCCCTCCCCCAGCCCATTTCGGACCCCACACCTTACCTCAGTGTGCTGAACTTTGTTCGTTTTGTGTTGGACTGTGCAACCTTGAAAAGCATTCAACTACTGTTGCCTTGGGCAAATCTCAGAAGAACAAATTATAAAGGGGCCAGTGCCACAAGTAATATTGGGTTACCTGATTAATCGATTGATGCATGGTAAGTATTGAGTTACAATTTTTTATTCAATCAATCGAAATCAAGAATGCGAAAGCTTCCTTGCAGAAGTTGCAAAAGATCTCCCCCAAAACCAGAGTACAACGTGTAGAACAGTCAGCTTGATTGGAACAGCTACTTGATTAATTGAAATCTGGAAGTGTGAATTGTTTTCGAAACGTATTTGTAAATTTGTGGCTCTGCTGTTTAACCACATGGTCTGATCGTTTTCAGTAATGGATTTGTGTTGCTTTTTTTTTCCCTGTCACTCTGCAGGATTCAGAAGGAGACACAGCTTTGCACGATGCTATCAGCAAGAAGCGGGATGACATCTTGTCGCTGCTGCTGGAGAACAACGCCGACATCTGCGTGACCAACAACAACGGCTTCAACGCCCTGCATCACGCGGCACTCCGTGGGAACCCCAGGTACGTGGGGTTTTTTTATTCAGTTGTTCTTTGAGGATTTGTTCTTGCAGGAGTCCGGAGCTGCATCTGAATCTGTTGTCTACAGGGGGTTATTTTCGTGACCCTTAGCTAGAAGCATGTTTGTGACATTAACGCAGTAACAAGGAACATGTTTGAGGTGGCCCATAAAAACACAGAACCAAAAACAGGTCATGCTAGAGAGAAAAAAATGTGTAAGGTTGCAGACGCAATTCATGACAAAAGTCGTGTCAAGGGTCGACTTTAAGCTTTTTTGCCCAGAAGGTTAAAATGGCTCCTGTTTCTATGGTAGCCAATTCACAACAATTATGGACAATTCACACAATGCTAGTCAGGTAATCACAGCAGCAAAGGATGTCCGTGTATCATGTGGTAAGCGTCCATGATGCATGCAACGGGCAGGCGATAAACCTTGTGCCGGAGCAGGATATTTTGTGAAAATTTGCTCGTTTCGAGTAAATGCAAAATCACGTCAAATTAAACTCCTGAACACGGAGAATACATACATAGACAAGAGACCAAGTTTTGCGAATTAACTTGAAGAAATCCTCTTGCAACATCGACGCTTTTTCAATCTGCAGCTGTAGGGTTGCTTGCGTGTACGGCCAGTGTAGCATAATCGATCGGGACGTACAGACTGGTTGGCACATTTCCATCACACATTCTTTGGCATGGGCATGGCAGGAACCAGTGCAGCCTTGCTTTGATGGATTGAGCCTTGTGCGCGTGTTTTCACCACTGGGACAGCGAAATGTGAAGGGAATTTGTGAAACTAAGAGAAGTTTCTTTTCAAAAATTGCAAATGTAAGTAGGAGAAATATAAAACGAGCTGTCTTAACATGAGAAAAGGTTGTCGAACCTACCCCACCACGGTAAATATTTTGGTGATTTCTTTGGAATAAAATGTGTCCTCACCCAACCTCTTGCTTTAACACGGGTTACCAGGCTCTAATTATGGCAGTGTGTCCGCTCAGTGTGGACCCATACATTTTCAGTCAGTCTTCAGAAAGTTTCTAACTATTGCTGGTCCTTTACATTCTTGAAGAAAGTAGCCGTTTTGGTTTGGGAATACATAATTTATTGATTTGGAGACAACGAAAAATTGCCTATTTTTTAAAATTTGAACCCGCAATTAACCAACTGCAGCCTTCAGTTCTTGTTCAGTCAAAAGAGTGACAACACACAGGCCTTACTAAAGCTGTGAAAATGCCCAACCAATGATCAAAGTAGAAACATGTCTACATGTAGGTCTAGGTTTCGCCTGTTGAAAATATGCAGGGACACGTTGACAGTTGATGTAACTCTGGTAACTCATTTCGGAAACAACCTCAAACCAAGCCTTTGTCTACTGCCATTTCTGTGTAGGAGTATGCCTGGTCCACGGTCAGAGAGAGTGGAGACCGGCGAATGTTTCATATTGACTCAAGGATCCCAAGTACACGTAGTTACAGAAACAAATTACCCTGTCTGGTCAATCCCAGTTTGAAATTCCTTGGAGTACAGCCAATGTGCTGAGTAAGACTCTTGTTTTGATAAACTGTTTATTTCCTGTTTTCTCTCCTGTTTCTTTCTGTGCCATTTGTTTTCCCTCTCCAACATTGCCCTTTTTTTACTCAGAATTCTGTCTTCCTCGTGGTCCCAGCCCACTGCGTTGCCCCATTTTTTACCTGGAATAACCTCCCCCCAGACTAAAAGCCTTGTGTTTTTTCCCAAAAGGATGTAAAGAAACAGGAAAATGCCAGATTTCAGAGCATTAGGACTTTTATGGTAAAGGGAAGACCTAGTGAAAGAGAGGAGCTTCTAACCGGTAGTCGCTCATTCATTACCTGGGGATAATGACAGTGTGAAGAGAAATTACTGTCTTGGTCCCTCACTCTAACACTTCAATTACAACACTTTGTACAAATCCATTCAAAGTACTTAAATACCTCAGAGGTTCTTTCCATAGCTTGCTGTATATTTGAAAGAAACAGAAATGAATGTCAAACACTTTGGATGCCAGCAGTGTCTTTGCAAGAAGGAAGAAAAATGTGATTTAAGGTTCCATTTAGTATACTAAAGACAAAAAAGTGTCATATGATATTTTAGATGAGTTTGGTCTCTGCTGGCTTTTGGAAAACTTCCACAGAATTGGTTCATCATGCAGTCATTCCTTGTATCTAACAAGGCTTTACTTATTGTAGAGGAAAGGTACATACCGGTATTTAGGATGACTATGGTGGTCCCTTTCATTTGAGTGTGATAGTACCAGTAATCTGAATTGTTGCCACCTGAAAACCTCTTAACCGCGACACTTTCTCTCATGTTCCAAAGTTTTCAAAATGATCCTCCAAATGGATACAGTAATTATGTGATTTTGTTTGTTGCTATACATGTAATTTGCCTCATAGACAAAAATTTAAAAAGAAAACACAACCTCTTGTTCCATCACACCGGACCACTTACTGACGATATTCTGTGTGCAAGCCTGTGACTGTATTTGTCTAAACAGGAGCATCGACTAGACTGGAACAGTTGCCGTGTCCAAAACATTAAAACTGATACAGAAGTGATGCTGATACCAGTTGAATCTCTCAACCCAGTTCAAGAATTGAAGTTTAGATACATGTGAGCTCCAGTGATTCCCTGACCTTTAGATGCAGTGACCTATAGACTGAGATATTGTTATTATGCTGTAATATGAGACATATTTAATTGGCTAGATATTGTCGGGTTTATATGAAGAGGAAGGCGTGTGACCAGCGGAAGTTGTAGGTATTAGATTATAAACAGTCATAATCAACACTCTGAAAGAGAGTTACGGCCATTCTCGTGAAGGATTGTTAAAAAAGTTAATTTCAAAAGATGGAAGCGTCAGTAAGAGCATAAATATGATGTAATATAAATATAATTCAAACTCAACTTGGAAAGATGGGCTTGGTCTGCCAAATTCAACAGATTAAGAGGGGATAGTAACAGGGATTCTTGACATTGCAGAATGGGTTCTGATTTAGTTGACAGAAGTCAAGTTGAGTCTGTGGTCCCAAATTTATTATCTGTGATGGGAAGAAGGATCTCTTGACCTTGCTTGAACGTGAGTGACATTACGTTGTCAAGATATACCGAGAAAGAAAAAACTTTCAAGTAAAGGACATTAGAAGGAACAAATCGAACGAGAAATGACAGTTACAGTTCAGGGTATGTTTATTGACAAAGTGGGGCTTGAACTCTCTCTGGCACAAATCACACTCTTGTAGGGGATACTAAGATGGCACTGGCAAACATAACCGTCCACCGATAACCACCCCCCCACCTCCGATAAGGCAGGATCCTGCTGAAAAAAAAAGGAAGAAGAAAGAAAGAACCAAAAGAATGAGCTGCAAAAAAAAAAAAAGAGTAAAAAAGATGACGCACTTGACAAACTGTAGACTCCATAGACTGGAGCTTGAGATATGTAACATACAATGGCTGGCTTTGGAAGTGATCTATACTACAGGCCGAAACCAGACACTGGGATATAGAATCGGCCATGAATGCATCTTCCACGGAAGTTGTTGTGCGGTCTATTGATCCAGTAACTGACCAATTTCAGCCCTGTTATTGAACTGTTCCTTCAGCTTTTCTGTCTGTTTTACCCGAGGGGAGTGAAGTACTGTAAGCAGTCCAGCCCTGAATTGCTGTCAGCGTACCGTTATGGTGCACAGCAGTTCTGAAAGTTTAATCGTTGCAAGTGTCAACAGGCTTAAGATCAAATTGAAACCTCACTCTGAAACCTTATCCAAAAACTACTTTGAAAGTTTGGCTTCTCAACAGAGCACATCCTTTTTATGACAATATAGAAGGTATCGTTTCAACTCTTAGCATTATCAGAAATTATTCATAACGGGTTTGGATAAGTACTCGTACTCAAAAAGGAAATACATTAGGTAGATACAGTGGTTTTTTTTTCAATCAGTACAAATTATTTGAATCATGGCTCTATAAAACTCCCCTTGAGCGCCACATTGCACGCACCTTGGAAAATCAATGCTTGAAGAGTATTCAAATTTATCTTAGAAATCTGATTAAAGTGGAAATACTGTTTTTCTCTTCATTTTCTATGAAATGATTTCTTCAGAAGCAAAGTAGTTTTTCTTTGAATCCAGCTGAAACTACATGTACGGCACATTGGTAATAATTGGAAAGGAGGTATGTAATATCTCTGGAACTGACTCAAATTGTTTCTTTGAAAGGAAGGACTTGTTTATCCAAGCACATTAATATTTCTTTGAAACCAAATCCATCTACACCACATCTTTTTCAAAACAGACGGAAGTTTACCGTTGAATCTTTTTCAAGCGATCCCCATTTTAAACATTTGTGTTCGTACCAGCTTAGATGGATTTTTCTTAGCCAGCAGTCAAAACAAGAATCTTTCAGAGAAAGAACAATATTTTCTTCAGCACAACTGGATATTTCTTTGTACATTGTTCTTATTTGCCATCTTTGGAATGGGAGAAGTGGGCCCTGTCTAAGAAACAAGGGGAACTCCATCTCTGGCTAGTAATAGTTTTCAGCTCACAGAAATAAGGCACATGTTAGTGCTTTCCTGAAACCCCAAAAGCTACAGATCTCACTATATCTCACTCCCAGCTTTTTTGAAGCTTGATTTATTCTTCTCAAGCAATTTTACACTTGGAAGTCTTTAGGTCTTTGTGTATAGAGCCTTAAGGTCAATTAGTTGCATAAGCACAATGCTCATAATTTACAAAGCTGGAAGTTCACGGAATAGCAAGCCACCACTTGCACTATTTCAACCTTTAGGGACCAAGCCTACAGGACAACTCCTGATGGAAATCTGATGGAAATCTGATGGAAATCTTTCCATTCTTACAGATAATTGGAAACTTACAGGCTCGTCATAACTCCAAGCGCACATTTGTAGAATTCACCCATTTTCCATGTGTGAGTCAACCCAAAACATTACTTACATGTACATATACCCATCTCGCTACTTCAGACTTAGTCCTTGTCAACAAATCCTGCCAACTGCAGATGAATAGGAATTCGATTTTTTTATCCGTGTACATTTGTGATTTCTACATTTATCAACTTATCCTCACAATGAGCAGCCAAGTGTGTTTTTTCTTATGAGAAGTAAGTGAAATACAGCCTTTGGACTTATTTATACGATTCTGCAAGCATACCTTTTACATGCAACTCATGACTTTTCAGTAATCTTTCAAATAAGGAGCTGTAATATTGCACCTGAACATGTGATTTTGGCTTTAATACATAACACCTGTATGCTTGGACAAGAAGACCATAATGACAGATCAGATCAGATCAGATCAGACAGATCAAAGAATGTTGCCTGCCTTTACTAGCTGAAAGTAGTTAACTTGAGGTACAATGTGATAGTTACATTTTTGACTTAACCCCCGGACACTTTAGGGGCAGAGAGTGTTCGTACGCCATTTGTTATTAATCTGTGGGCGTTTAATGACTAACTCGGCCGTATTTGTCCCAGATGCAAGAATGCTGTGCTACGGCTGGTTGAAGGGGACCAAATCCACGCAAGGCCACGATTTGGTTCCCGTTTACCAGCTAAAGCACAGTAAAATGACGAAACCCGCGATGACTCCGATAATGATGCGAATGATAGTGATGATGTTGCTGGCTGCCCCTGTAATGTTCTCTCCAGACCAGTTGCGCCTCCAGAAGTCAGCTCTAAACTTTGTCCTCTTCACCTCATCTTCATCTTTTTCGTTGCCGAGGTTTGCAGATCTGAACTTGATCTAAGTCCAACTCACAGCCCTACTTTTACTCTTTAGACGTGGGCTTGCTTACTGCAAGTGGTCATGCAATTCTAACATTACTGAAAAACAACTGAACAATGTTACTTACACTCGATCTACATGTACTAGGTAAATTCATTAGGGTATTGGTCATTGATGTCAGATTATTGCAGCAGAACCTGGGTTTGAAAAGGAGTATGACCAAAGAAAAACGACATTATTGCTTTATTTTATAAGACTTAAAGGTTTTCATGGTGAAAGAAACTAGATCTATAGTAAAGATTGCGGTAACACCATTGGTGTTACCGCATGCTTTATTTTACATTTAGATCTAAGTGAAAAGGTCCTGGAAAGATCACCAAACACATTATGGTAAACAGCATCATTTGTCTATGCTCTCAGCTGAAAATAAATGTGAAGTTTATGTACATGTAGGTGGTTAATTCCAATTGTAACCTAGCTTTCAGTTTTCTGGGTTCATCCTGTATGCTTCATCACAGACAGATATGTGTACTTTGTGTTACTGAAGGATGGCAACAGGCTGGCATCTGTGGGAGAAAATGGTTCACTAGAATAATGATGTTAATTGGAAACAACAATTTAGTTGCTGGTTTTCAGTGGGTAACAGCTCTAGGATTTGTTTAAATTTTTTTTTTCTTATTGTATTTTTTGGTTACATTTGTGGAACTAAGTTGGCCATAATTAACTGACGTGCAAAGAAAGCTTACATATATGTTGAAAAAAATCAAACCAACCTGATGCTTCCATGATCCCTTGTACCGACCTTTGTTTATGCTGATTTGCCATTAATTGCAATGGTGTATGGAATAATACAGGTGCTCATTGCTTTGGCTACTTGGTACCAGTATGCGCTGCATGTACGTATATGCCTATTTGGAGATCATGCTCCCGTAAAGTAGTCAGGTAGTAGGCTGAAGTCAGTCGCAAATTTTTGCATTCATAATGTGAGGCTATGTATCTTTCGAAAGTTTCTTAGCCAGTTTTTAAGCTTCTGTCTGTGAAGATTTGAAGTAGCTCAGCAGTCTCCTCAAGCAGCTACAGAATCAATTCAGGATAGATTGTACCAGACATGTAGAATGAGCAGTTGTTGCAGACGAGATACAGGAATACTGTAGATCTAATACTTGTTTAGAAAGTTTGTGACCGGTTATAACTAGCAGATTTTCAAACCATCCCTGTTACTTTGATATGTCTCTGCATAGAGTACATACATCCCTTTCTGGTTTCAATTAGTGTTTCTGTCTGGCCCATCTAACTTCTCTTTTCAAGATGGCACAGTTTTGAGAGGAAAATTCTTTACATGCTGCTGCAACATCACAGTTTGAACCTTGAAGAATTCAATCCCAGGAGCAAGTTTGTATTTTTTTTGGTCCCACATCACAGTGTGGGACAAATCACAAATGAGCATATGATGCTCATTTGTATCCCCGACACAAATTGTCAAACAAGTAACAAAATAATGAATTTACCCATTTGTCTGTTGCCTCTGTGTAAACAGTTCATTTTGACCACGGTTACATTTTTGAAACTTGTTCAGAAGTTGCAAGAAAGCAACCCTCACTGTCGAGTTGGACTAGTTCACTGATCATCATCCTAAACTTCAGCTTGCTGTTCCAGGATACTTCCATGGGAGCATATTGTTTTTACAATTTGAAAACACAAAAAACCACACACACACACAAAAACAAGAAATATGTGTATTTGTTCAGATGCAAAGGTTCCTGTGTTCCTAAGCTTCATAAGCAAGGTCTCCAAATCTGTTGGAATTTTAAGTACTGTTTGAATGTTTGTGGCAAATAGAAACGATCAAACGTCACGTTGTGCAGTTGCCTTGCCATAGTTTTGCGCCATGAGCCACTGAATGTCACAGTACAGCAGACGCCACTCTCATTGCCTCGTCTGTTTCAATCATTTGCAAGTGATCACTGATCTCACCATGAATAGTTGATTAAATACATGCATGCCTTCTCCGTTGTCCTACAGTGCCACTTGTTTTTCCACTCATTTGTGTGATGCCTCCTCGGCTGAATTGATCAGTAACAATATTTGCTGGTAAGGCAGCAACCACATGTATAAACTGTGGGCCGATGTGTAGCTACCTGCGTTTTGGTTGTGCAAACATTTTGGTTTTCTATACTGGTTATGATTCTTCTTTGGAGCTGTTTTCTACACACCCTGCTGTCTGCATGCAGTGCGCGTTTTAGGATGGCAGATCTATTATATGCTTCCTTTCGTAAATGAATATTAAATAACTGCTAAGATTACATTATTTCATTGTTAAGATATGAAAAACCAGCTGATCATAAAACTTAGCGGTATGTTTGTTGGGGTCTGGCGAGTAAAAATTGGAAGTGTTTGGAGCTTTGGTCAGATTAAAAACACCAACACATATCAGTGCTCTTTCACCGTATGCAAATTAAGTGTGAAAAAGTGACACATGTGCATGTATGAACATAATATAATTATGTGGTTGCAGATAAGTAATATTTAAGAATTTAAGCTTGTTGTAAGTAATCTATTATATCTGCCATTTCCATGACCATTGTCATTCTATAGTTTTGTTAGAAGAGAAAGGATTATGTAAGCAGACTAATAATTCTTTATACCATGCAGATTCTAGTTACATCATCAAGAATCAATTTTACATGTAATTTGGTGTTGAGCAATAGACTACTAATCAACGTGGCAGTTGCCAATGAAATAGAATCACTGCTCACCATGCAGTCTGATGCAAATGGTTCAGTGTGCAGGCTGGCACTCCTGCTGCTCCTGTGAATGATCTTGCAGACTTTTCCATCACCATCTGCAACAAAGTAGTCAAAGATATGACAAGTTAAGTGATGGTACATGCCCAGTGTAATGAGCAAATGATTGTCTGCATAATTTGCACATGTAGGTTGTCCAAGGGGACAAGATGTCATCCTTGCTACAGCTAAGTTGTAAACAATGCCGCTGACATCTGTGGATTGGATTCTCTCTAAAATTCAGGGAGTAGGCCATATGCTGCACAGCTAGCGACACACTTTTACTTGGTATCGAAGTGTGTCAGATCAAAAAAACAGGTTAGCAACCCAAATTTTACAAATCATGCTATGTGTATCTGGGGGTTTTGTGGAATTTTTGCTTAGCACATCAAACAGCTAATTAGAAACCTATTTAGCCCTGCAGGCTTCTCAGGACTTGACTTGGCAGACTTGTTCTCAACCAATGAACACTGTTTAGAGTGGATTGTAACAGCTACCCTGGGTTTCATATTTGACAAGTATCCTGTTATTTAGTTGAGCACACAACAAGTAAGCCTTAAAGTGACTAGAACTGGTCAGTAGTGTAGAAGGTTAGAATTTGGGGGGGCAGACGACATTTTCTTTTTGACTAATTTGAAAAGGTTTCCAGACACTCACCTGCTCTGTTTAAGAAGAGAGGTGAAGGTAAAATGTTGCTCTGCGTGAGTCGTAAACTATGAGTTCACTCAGCTCTCCAAATTTTTGGACAAGTACATGTAAGATGTGCAGTGGTGCTGGTACAGTACTTGTGACAATGCTTGCTAGTTTTAAAAGCAGTTCCACAAATGTTCAACATCATTGTGACTCTTTGCTACTATGAAACTTAAGAGCTCCATTCAAAGTAGCAAACTTTGTGCCAAGTACAATTAATGGAAGACACATTTGTTTTAATTACTAGTGTTTCTCTGAAGATATGAAGCTTTCCGAGTGACTGCTATTGTGGGTCTTATTGATGACTGTATCAGCCACTTCATCATAGTCATTTGTGATTCAGAGACGTCACTCGCCAAAAAAAAAGATTAAAAACAGAGAAACACGTAAGCATCAGATAACCTCCAGTAACCTTTTTTGGATTTTTTCCCCAAGCCTGCAAACTGTCTTTGACGTCATTTGTTTGTAAATTAACCGCGGTGGCCTCGGTAGCCTACTTGATGGCAACAGTGCACGGGGCTGCATCAGCTGATTAAAGTATCCCACCAAGTTGGCATCCTCAAAGACTCTCATGAATTTATGCAGTGACGCAGTCAGGATGATGCAGAATGAAGACGTAATTCCTTATATTTACACCTCCAGTTAGCCAAACAACAACAATCGAAATACACGTAAGTCCCGTTGAAAGACATCGTGTACAAAACAAAGTGACGCTAAGAGGCACAAATGGCAGTCAGGAGGTTCATCTGTGGCTTGAAGGATGGTTGTTTTGGACGTAAGCACATTTCTTCACTTCCTGTCTGTGTAGACTGCTTGCCACCATTATCGTCATGTTGCGCTGTTGTTGTATCCAACAGTTTTGAAGGATGAGCATGAAAATAATCTGCAAGTTCCTGTGTTTTTTTCAAAATCACAAATGACATTTTGGGGGTTAGCCTATCCTCTTGGCCGATTCCCACTGCCGGTAAAATGGTGGCTTTTATAGATGAGCATGCAACCAGTAATAGACTTGTAGACTGCTATTGCCCTGCTGGATAAAAAAGAGAAGTCAGTGAACATTAAACTCACCACACTACACACTGTAGTGAGAATGCTTTTGTTTTCAATAAGACAATTGGAAGTACCGCGGTAAGCAATTCTTGGCCAAAGCAATGGCTGTCTGTGACATGAAGATAAATCAAAGTCGTTATTTGTTTTTTAAAAGGACAAAGCAAATCAATTTCAAATGTGTGTTCCTTGTTTGTTTGTTTTTTTTTTCAAAAAATATCACTTATGCATAGTTGAGAAAGTAAGTGAAGGTAAAACTGAATGTGGAACTGACATCTTGTTTCCCCCTCGAGAAAGTTGACAAGTAATTATGCCTTTCATTGGTGCAGCAAATGACAATCTTAATGATGAGGTTGGCCAAGCAACCCTGTTGCAGCAGGTGAGTGTACATGCCAAACTACATGTATCCTCCACAGCCTCAACCAATTTGCAGATGGTGTAGCAATATCCTTTTTAAGTAGGGCATCCATCATCCCAACGTCTCCTGACAGAATCCATCACTGGATCTCTTTCCTATTATCTCGTGTATCATTATCCTGCTGATCCTCTTTCAGCCCTCTGTCGCCCTGTCCTCCTCTGGAAGTTCGTCCTCCCACCATCATTGTTAACAGAAAAACAACATGGGAATAATTTAGTTCCCCTAAAAGGAGAGCCTTTCTATATCCGTCGAATAGTTGGCCGTGTTTTTTTCCACCAGTGCTGGTACAGCCTGCTGGCTGGTACAGAGCTGACTGGCTGGCTGGCTGGCTGGTTGGCTTGCTGTCAGCGTTGATCCACCCTCCCACTGCAGGGAGATGTGTCCTGGAATGAGCCGACATCCCCCGTCCGTCTCGGTTTAAATAACCCCGGCGTCGATGGGAGGATGGGGGCCTTCTCACATATGCACAGCACAGTGCGGACATTCTGCCGCAGTAAAGGTCTCCCCCTACCCTCCCATTCAGCCGCTGCGGATCCGATGACTCTCCCCCCCCTTCCACTGTCTGCGGCCGTGCCATATGTTGTCAGAGGCTATTGTGTACCTACGCTGTAGTGTGTGGGCAGAATGACATTTCTGTAATCATGCAGGCATGCCTCTTTGAGCACACAGACAAACCGCTGCTCTGGGTGCCAAACCAAAGAATTCCGGAACTGGGAGCATTGTACCCATAAACCCTCACCAATAAATAGGGAAACTGGGTACTTTGAATGGACAAATGCCCTGGCCTTATCCAGTTGACCTTAACAAATATGTGAACAGGGTAGTCTCTGACCAAGAAATTAAAAGAAGGGGAAGGAACTACTAGCAATGCCTGCCAAAAGGTTTTCTTTGTAAGATTATATCCTGATCTTTTTAGTCCAGCCAAATTGGGCCGTGACCTACCAAACACACCCCCATTTAAACTAATCTGTAAGAATACATAAGTAGCGAGAATAAGGGAGACGTTTTCAGTTACAGCTTGAACTTTCAGAGTCAGGCTGATGAGACATGCATAGATTTTTTTCACAGATCTATCCTGCTTTAGGAATTATTGACTTCCAGCATTCTCCCGATTCTAATATTTTGGTGCCCAAACTATAAAAGGATAAAGGGATTAAAGCAACTAAAAGCAGACAAGTTTTTCTTTCCTTTTTCTGCGTTGCTTGTGCTGGACTTAAGTATTTACACTCATACAAGTACATAAACCTACATTCCCACAAATATGAAGGCACCAAGTTGACCAGCCAGCTTTGCAGCTTTATCAGGTGTCACAAAACCCTTACAATTACTATCTGGCAATCAGACCTAGAACACTATTTATTCAAGGTGATTAGTAGCTCTTGTTCAAAACTTAAGTTGAAAAGGCCAGTGTCCTGTGGCTACATGATAGCATTGTAAATATCAGAGAGGATATTGAAAATGGAACACTGCTACACCCAAAGTGGTGTTAGAATTCTAATCCTGTGTCATCAGTCCATTCTGCCGTGTCATATTTCCAAGTTTAAGAACAAACAGAAAGTTAGCCTTTGACAATCACAAAGAGGTCATCTATATACGTGTATGTATGGAAAACCAAAATTGATATTGTATGCAAATATTATATTGGACATTAAAATAACTATTTCTGGAAAGTAAAACCGTTTAAAAAGGGAGTTAAAATTAGGAAAAAGCACAAAAATATCTATGAAGGCTACAAACAGGAAACACCTATGAGTAATAAAATTATTTTTAAGCAAGTTTAAAATTGAAGGTCTTAACTCTGTACTTAAATATGCTTTCAAAAAAAGATCGAGAACGGTGGATGCCAGTTAGCAATGTGTTCCAGTATTCATGTTGAGTTTAAGGAAGTAAATTTTTATTTTCTTCCTAAAGCTTATTGCTTTGCCATTGGCTCTAGTTTTCCATGACTTTGGCCTCCCCCCCATGTTTCCCCAGCAGAACAGCTGAATATTCTGGCCACATTCTGGGTGTCACTCCCTAACAAAGAGAAAAGCCAACAGCTCTTCAAATTGCCCAAAGATTTAGAGTTTCTGTAAGCCGCCCATTTGTGTGTATTAATGTGTGCGTTGGATGCCCTGTGAGGTTGAAAATGCCTGAAACTCCAATTCTCCTTGACATCTGCAAAAGTCGTTACCAGTACATACTTGTACACACACACACACATTGGAAAGGGAAAAGACCACATTCCTATAGGATTTAAATTTGGAGTTGCTGAAATGCTTGCATGTCACAGGCACAGGTCAAATTACAATTTAAAACTCGTTTGCTTGTTTGATATCAAAATGGGTAGTCCACACAGTGTTTCCCTTTGGTTTTTTTTTTCCTAAAGAACATCAGAAACTAACACAAATAGAGTTCTAATTGAGTTTACCTTTAGTTCATATCTGTTGAAGGATTTGTACGTGGGAAGCTTTTGCTTGTGGATTGATAGTTTTGTCAACAGCTTCCTGCATGTGTTAAAATTCCTTTCATTTTGAGAGTTAAGCCCAAAAAGGGAATCATGGAAGAAATAGGCTTTAATCCAACATGACTGGTTGTGGGGATTTGTTAAGCTGTCAATTGCATAAGCCTTATAAAAGCCTCTGCAACACAACTCATTTTCCCATGTTGTCAGTTTGATACGCAATAGTGGCTAATCCAAACATCGCTACTTTCCCCTCCAACACTCCACCCATGCCAGGCAGTCTTCATTTTCTGTGGGGGGAATATGCGTCGTTGACCGTTGAGTCCCGTTGGCTCAGCCGAAGCCGGCCTGCTCCATGCGGCCCTTCAGTGGCTGGCCGGCCTGCTCCATGCGGCCCTTCAGTGGCTGTCGTGATAGGGGCCTGTACATGCTAATGGTTGTCTGTGACGTCCATGTACCCATGGAGTGTAGAATTTAACTTGCCACAGCAGCCTCCCCTAGGGGGGCTTCAACTTCACAAAACAGATGTATTTTTACCTTGGTACATTTTGTGTATTTTGCTTCCTGGGGATTTTCAGCTTTCAGTCCCCTATTTTGAATTTGGCTGTGCCGCGTGGTTCCTGTTGATATTTTTTTAAATACTGGAGAGAAACTTACATGTACGTAGCCAATCTAGAACATTTACAAATACATGTACATATTTACGATCTCGTCACAAGACAAAACTGCTATTGCATCATAAACTCTGGAACATTTAAAAGAGAAGCTAGGGGGTGTTTCGAAGTGCCTTAACCTGACGAGACATATTCCTCAATTAGCACATGCAGTCAAATTCCCCATAAATATGTTTCGAGGGTGAATTCTTGACCTGCCAGCCTTTGTTGTAGAGTTAGCATAGCAGGCATTCTGTGTGTGCATATCATCGTGACGGACATTACTGGGGCTGAGAACCCTGTCCTTAGCTGCGTCACGTCACAGCCACAAATTCAAAGCCAGACTTTATATGCAACATTAATACTGCCGCAAACTTATTAATAAAACTTTTGTGGATGCTGTTTGAATGGGGTAATAAAAGTAAACAGTACTTACCGACAAGTGATGAGTCTGCCATGTGGACATCTCCAGCTAGTCCGAGTGCGTCTATCTGAGACTCCTGCTTGCACCACTGGACCAGTTGCATCAAATGCGTATTAGCGTAGGCTGATACCAGTTCATTAATCACAGCGTGTATCTTTCTTGATTGTGAAAGATATAATTTAACACTTGTTGAAGAGCACTGAGCGATGGCATTTTTCAGGTTTAAATGCGTACAGTGTCCTGTGAAAAGTAAACACAGAGGGAATGAGTTACACGCTGTGGCACTTATACACCCACATACCTGGGCGTAATGTCGCTCTCTCGTTTTCAGAGAATGAACTCAGAAGTTCTTCCCCTCTGTCCCACCCTGCCAGACCGACGATGATATCGACTGTACCGCTCGACGCACCTCTGTTATGATTATTTTGTGATTCTGGCCAGAAGACTCGAAAAGTTCCATCCCTTCACGGCTTTCAGCCCGATCTGCTTCGAGGCCCCCAAAATGTCCATCGTTCCCCTGTTTTTATTTTGACGTCAGCAAATGGGAGCAGGCATTGGACATGTAGGCACACTCAGCACAGTCCTACCTGATGTACATGCTGCGCCGAAGAGAGAAAGAGAAATAAAAAAATGTGTGGGCGGTCATCGAGCTGCACTACAAAGTCTGTACACACAGGCATTGAGTAATGACCCTGTGAAACCCATCCCGGTTTGTTTTTTGCCGGTGCTTTTCCATCTGTTTTCCTCATCAGCGTCTAGTCTTCTCCATCTCAACCCGGCTTCCTCATCTCCAGCGTCTCAACTTTTTTGTCTGTAACTGTTTGAAGTTTGGCTCCAAGTTTGCATCACATTTTTGTGATGTTCAGCATAGAAAAATGAACTGCTCTTTATGTCACCAGCTTCTTCAGCAAAAACTCTGATTGCCGTGAAAACTTTCATCATTCACGGTGTCACTCCTCACTCTGCAGAGTTTGTTCTCTTGCTTGTCTTAAAAACAACTGTACAGGTAGAGAATTGCACAAAAATCCACAAGAAAGTCACTTTTTCCCTTTCCATAAGAAGCAGTCTGTTCTCCATGTGTTGAGACAAAACAGCTGCAATGTTTTACTGTAGATGTTTCTCAGCAGGGAGAACTGTCGGAAAGTCCTGTGCCGAGAAGAGTTGACAGGTTTTGTGGAGGAAAGTCAAATGTAGTTGTATTGATTTGGGGCCAAGTCAGCCGGGATGTTGTGATGGTCACCGGATGCAACTTGCTGCCTGGCCCCCCGTCAGCCCGGTTGACTTGTAGCCGACTGGCCATACCCCGACCACTCTCATCCTCATCACCTACGACTCGGCCCATGCCTAAGTGGCCAGGCTGTGTACAGGAGATCTCGCTGTATGCTTGTGCTATTTTGGCACGTGCCTGCTGGCGAGCCGTGGAGCTGGTTTTCTTGTGAGTCGGCTCGAGGTATTCCTCCGCCTACACTGTCTCTGGATGCCAGCGAATAGCAACCCAAGATGATGATAATGATGACACTGATGATGAAGTCTGTGTCACAAAGACTGGTTACTCATGCATCATGTGACCCTGTTGAACAACCCCCCGTCTGAGTCAATTTTGAAGTTTATCAATGTGGAAAATAGCATACATACAATAGAACATCTCAAAGACCTTATAACTTCAAATCGCTTGTAGCAGTAACAAGACCTATCTCACCTTGCTGGCATGATGTGATTTTTAAATTTCATGCAGAGAAGGCAGAAAAGATGCATATAGACTTATACCATGCATAAATCTACATGTCAATGTTGTACTACCGTGGTTACAACATTACTACAGAGTAATGCTAAATAACTGAAAAGGGGTACTTTTAAATTAAAGAATATTTTGGAAAGTTTCACCTAAAAGGCCCCTCAGAAAACATGCAAAAAACATACTAATTGTACTTCAATCATTTTTTCTTCTTATTGAACAGCAAAGAGTGAAAAAGCCATTTCTCAGAACAAACCTTGACAACCAACAGAAAAGCAGAAAGATTTTGACTTCATTACAATTTTGACTACCGGTGCTTGGCTTGATGAATCCTGTTTGTGAAAATGCCTGATAAATATCGGCAGTGCATGATGAATTCAAACCGAGTCTTAAAACAGTTGGCTGATTTCTGATTTGGGTTGTTTTATTTTGGAATTGGAGTGGATTTGAATAGCTCAAACATTTGTTTGACAGTATAGTTTTGTTTGAACATTTTCTGTCTCGTTCTGATTGGAAGCAATTTGCTTAAAGTAATGTCAGATAACTTAATTTTATTGTTTCAAACCAAAAAAAGGGGATAGTTAATGCTCCATCACCTGATCTTGTTTTTTTTGTTACCATTGATTCCAAAAATGATTTCTATGTGAGGAAATGTGCTTTACAGGTATACTTGCATTTTTTTAATTGAAATTTATCATTAGTTTGAAACACCAGCATTGTATTGTCGTTGAATTGCAGTTTTGCAATTTATATTACATAAAGCCAACTTTTATTGTTTAAAACCAATTAGAACACTTGGCCTCCCAACTTGGAGACTTGTCCAAGCTGTCAAGCAAAAACCTGAAAAAATGAGTTAAAAACTCAACTCGAGCAGTGAACCTCAAAGCGTGATTTGTGTCTGAGGACTTAAATAGAGGACCAGAGAGCTTCAGAGTGCGCAAAATGGTTACCCTAACAAATTGGCCCAAATTCCTCCCGAAATACCACCAGCTGGGACCAAAGGGCACACTAAGGTCACAGAAATTAGGCAGGTATTTTCCAGCCTGCCCCCCTTTCTCTCTGTCACCTCACATCCGGCCCCTAATGTGTACACCCGCTCCGAGATTGATGTCACCGTAATTAGGTTTTCGTCCCACTCCCGCAAATGTACCCGGCTCAGTTGCCAAAGTATGCCCTGAATTCAGGCCTTGGACTATGTGGCAGCAATTGAGATGAGGGCATTCAAAGGACATCAAATATTTGATTTTCTCTTGTGCAACAACGGCACTGGTTGGTGCAAGGGGAGGGATGGTGTCAGGGCATGTACACCAACGCAGTGGCGCATCTCAGCTGGTTTTAGCCCCAGAGACACACTACACCGTCTTAACCGGTACTCTGAGCTCCCCACTAATTTGTCCCCTGCAAGGCCACGGACAGAGTAGCATTGCGTCGCGTGTCGCTCAGAGAGGGGTAGCCACGCGACTCTTGATAACTTTGGACAGGGTGGTATGTTGGCTTGGCCCCGGGTATTGCAGATACTTCTTCCGTGATATTTTGGTTGTACCTGTGTGCGCGTGGCGGGCGCTGTGAGGGAGGCCCCTCGGGTTAGGCTCAGCATGGTGTTGTGGAGTTGCACTTTGAGTTGGTTACAAAATACAAAACAGCTGGCTGTGTTTTCATTTTGTATCCTGTTTTTGTTAGGTAATGCTTCTCCCGCCCCTGAAAAAAACAAGCGTTGCAGCACTATAAATTATCTGGTTATATTTACATGTATGTGTAAAGTTTATATCAGAATGTGAGTGTTTCTGAATTTGCGTAAATCTGTCACGAACTGCCTTGCCATTTTATACAATACCTGCATAAATCATCATTCTCTGATTGGTGGATCGTTTGTCACATGTCATTTAATTATTTGTTCCATCCAGCAGTACCCATTGAATAAAACTTCATTTCATTTGAACGGTTCCTGCCCTCATTTCATATATTTCATTCCTAGTAAGAGGAAAATAATGTAGAGATGGGAACTAGTCTAACATTGCACATTACTACCAATGCGGCATGCAGCGGCCGCACTTTACACGTGAACCTGTTTCCCGAAATGGAGGACATTGACATGCAAGGACCAAATGGAGCTGGAAACTCTGTTTTTATTATTTCACTTCTAACGGAAAAGGAAATGTTGAGACAGTTTTTATGCTGGTATTGTATAAAACAAATTATGAATGCAAGCGTAAGAATAATTTCATGAGGGGACAGGCGAAATTTTCCATTCCCCGCTGGTATGGGTCATGAAATGGAACACTTCGTCTGTCGCTTCATGAAAATATTCTCACTGTTTCTCGCATTTTCTATTTTGAACATCGTACTATTTCCTCATTTTCCTCAACTTGGGTTTTATTATGTTGACTGTCTTGGAGTTGGAAAAACCTGTTTATACTCTTTCACTTTGACAAGACCATACCTTTTCCTTAACTGCCAAACATCAATTTCAAATTTAGTTGGAACATGTACTTTGTACATGAAATATTTTCCGAACTTTTGTGTCATTATTGCTGTTGACATTGAACACTGTTTATTGAAGCTTTTGTGGGATTTTTACCAGGAGAATGATTTACATGTTGGTCTCATGCTTTGGGCTTCTATCTACCAGGAACTTTTCAGTAGCAATTTAAGGGCTGGTATGTTGACAAACATTGCAAACATATTATTTGTGTACAAAACCCTTGAACATAAAATTATGTTTTGTTCATGGCCATTCTATGTCAGGTAAATAACAGCCAGCAATTCAACCTTTCACAGTGCCATCTTTTCCCACGTCAAACCCAACGTTATCCTGAGTGATTGCTGCTGTAAAAAAAAGAAGTCCTGCACAAAAGAGAAATTAATAAAATGAAAAATTCAAATTTAGCGGAGGCAAAGCCTCCCCTCTTTGTTTGCTTGAGCATTCTTCAGATGATCTGTAAAAGAGAACACCTTGACCTGGTCAGCCGTGCCACCAGTTTGCCTCGACCAAAAAAATGTTATCCTCCAGAAACATGTAACCTTTTCAGCCCAGACGTTGTGGCCTATGGCCAGCCCGGCCAGCAAGACAAGTGGGGGGGAGGGGGCAAGTGCCAGCTAAGCACGTGGGCAAGGCTCGGAGGATGGTATATCTTGCTGTATCACCCCATCAGTTGTCTGCCTCATCTGGCAGGGTGCCAATCACTCCTCGTACTTGGTCCGTGCTGCTCCCGGCTGGATGTGCCCGGTGACATAAACGGTAGCCCGACAGCAGTGTGCCCCGACAGCAGTGTGCCCCTTGTCAGCCCGATCCGTTTGCCACCGTCTGCGTTGTACATCATTTGGTGGCAGTGGGGCAACAACTGTCTTTGACAGTTTGGTCCCCCGTCTGAGTTGTCCATTTGGAGGCAGGGCTCCACTTGACCTCTTACTGACCCTGCTGGTAAACCACCAGTGCTGAGCGGGTAATTTTCAACTGTGAAACTGCACAGGCAGCTGCTTGGACACAGGCATATCAGAGCCAAGCTGAAACACATCAGTGAATGGATTCAATACAACAGATCACAGTCTAGTATAATGACGTGTTTCTATGCATTCTGGAAGGGGTCTGTTGTTGTTTTCGTTTTTGTTTTCGTTTTCTTTTTGTCAAGATGCGGTTACTTCTCAAATACATGTGGTATTGACAGTGCCAATACAGAATTTGAATTTATGGTACATGGAATCGAACTCTTTTTCCAGAGTGCAAATGGTCATGACATTGGCTTCCCCTTTTTAGCTTTTAAAAACTTTTCAGGAATTAAAAATCAATGTATATTTACAGATCAACAGATCAACACCACGGTGTAACAGTTTGAAATGAAGGCTTTTCCACAATAATTGTGAACTACAATGTAAAACTGACAGACTAAACAAGTATACCTGTATGGCACCGTCTAAATAGTAATAACAAACTTTATAGCACATGCAATTACATGTGGCTGTTTTAGATTTTTATGTAAATTTCTTGCTAAGTAGATAAAGTCCCAGTCTCAGTTGCATACATGGAAATACTAGTACATGTACATGTACGTCGTGTATGTCGGTTAAAATACAAAAATATACATACATGCTTTGAAAATACGTGTAAGCTGTTGCTGGGGCTGTCAACAGGTAAATCCTGAAGGTCCGCATGCAGTCATCTTATACCATGCCTGCTGCAACGACAGCTGCCCACAGATGCAAACCCCCCCCTTGAGTAGGTGTTAATTGCAATGAAGTACCAACTCACAAGCAGGTCCAGACTGAAAAGAGCTTGGGAGCTGGCCTGCCAGGGATAACGGCCAAAAATGGTCACTGCTCTGCCTGGCTAATCTCTGGCAGGATAGCAGATTGCTTGTATGCTTTAATGTCGCTTTTTGTGGACCACTGAGCTTCTTCTTTTTTCTTCTTCTTTCTTTGTTCTTGTTCACTCGATTGGCTGACGGTTTGTACAGGTGGTACTTGTTTGTAGCCTGCATTGCAAAGCAAATGAGATTTCAGCCAAAGCTGTTTTGAAAGTTTTGTCTTCCGTCAAACACTTGCAAAATGCACTTTGCAGAGTCAACTTCCGAGTGTTTTTCCCCCAAGTTTCACTGTTGTATTTTAAGTGCAGCAGGACTGTTTCATTTTGGTGTAACCAGGAATTGGTGTAGGTGTAGTAAAACTGGCCTCCTGAGGTGATCCATGAAGAAATCTATTTTCCCCGAAAGGAAGCCAATGGAAAATGGAAGGCTCAGTGGATCACCACGAGATGAAGCAGCGGATTTTTGTTATATAACACCTGTGCAACAGATGCCGCATGATAACTGATTAATTTGATCTGAATGCATTTAAAACTACGTCTTTAAAAAATCATGTCTATTTGAATAAGGAATTTTTTTGAAAATTGACTAGCACTTTTCCTAACTTCACAGTATATTGGAACCCAACTTGGTAACATCAGCGCTTCAGAATGGGATACACACACCTTTATGCATTTGCACCAATTGTCATCCATATAGTTTGGTTGCTACCACTTTAGTTCTTGTGGTTATGCACAAAAAAGATAGCTAAAATAGTGAATGCCATATGACTGGCTCTCAGCCAATCCCCTCCTACCTCCATGAATCAACAAACAGAATTTTGGGTGAGGATTTATAAAAGAAAACGGTAAAATTTATAACATTTTTTTATATGGGAAAAAAGGTTAAATTGACCCCCAAAATTAGTAAGCATTTGACTATCCATAATTTGCAGAAAGTTTTTGTCTAGTTTCTAAATACTGCTTCAGTTTAACTTTGCCTCATAACACTTGATAAATTGAAACTATGAGAGAACACAGAATTGATGAACTCTGGGGAAAACTACTGGACAGTGGTGAGCTAAAATGTTGAAACACACCCATTAAACAGCTCTAGTATTGATTATTTTTAAATATTTTTTTCACTAACCAGTAGTGAATAATGCAGGTTTAGTACCACACAGCTGATGCAATTATGTGATCAGAAACATTTTATTGTGCTCGTCACAAATTCAGGACAGTGGTTTTATTAATTTCCATAATTGAAATATTTTTGGGGGAGGTAGATTGAGCATGTGTCTGCCTTACCAGCACCTACCATTTAAAACGCAACAGAAAGGCCCAGATTTGGAGAACTTCACAAATTATATGATGTGCTTATACAGCCACTTCTGAGCAGCGGGACTCCCATGAGTGCCAACAGTCAGCACACAGTTCCTCTCCCTGCCCTCTATCACAAAAGCCTAACCCTGGCATTCCAGTTTAGTTTTTCACAAAAGTCTTCAACAGAAGAATGTGCCCGAACCCAAATATGGGGAGAATGTTCTCAAAGCTATTTTCCGACTTCCTGCCTGACATTAAAACTGTCATGAAAGCAAATTGCACATGAGGGTCCCTAGGTTACAGTGTTGTCGACTCAAGTCCCAAATTTTTCAACTTGAGGTTTGACTTGGAACAAAATTGCCTTCAGTTGATTTAACTTCCATTATTTTGCTTTGTTTGAAGTTGTTGTAATTACCGACTTTTGTTGCAATATGCAGAAGGGAAATGCAAAAAGAAGAAAAAAAAATCCTGACTTTCTTGGCTCACATATATAAAAAAAAAATCATAAACTCTGTGGCAGGTAAGTCAGACCTGTTTTTGTCAAACATCACAGGTCACATTGTCAAGAAATCAGAAAATGTGACAAGTATCACGTCAGTTTAATTAAGACTTCGGACAGGCTTTTCAAATGGCTGGGAGTGATGACTTGTCTTGAAAAAATTTACTTGTTACATATTGTGTAGGAAAAAAAGACACGACCTTGTTGCTGTATGTACGTCAGGCTTATACCTAGTAACATTGCTGCAAGACAAATTTCAGGTATTAGAAAGAGTTGGTAAGGTTAACTGTCCAAGTGGGAAAAAAGCATTGTAGTAGGAACATTTTGGGGGAACATACTCAAGTTGTTGACTCAATCCATTTCATGAAGTGGCAAACTAGTGGCCAACTTAGATTTCTCAGCACTTTTTTGTTTGCCATTTTTCAAAGTGTGGAAAAAGTACGGCCACACCCACCATTAAATAGATCAGTTATTGTCTATACATTCTTCATTATCAGACTAGGAGGAGGTGGATGTCAATGCAAGCTCAGCCAATACTTATTTGAAATGACCCTTTGAGCCTTGAGATACCTTTCATCAACAACAAATAGTCTGTTCCACGTGGCAAGGCTCCAGATGATGCAACAAAACACGGTTTCCAGGAGTTGCACCTTGGTAGTAGCTACTAGTACAGTTATCTTAGCTGTGGTTATTGAGTAGTTGCAGTCACCTCGATCATTTGGAGAGATTTGTACTCTCCCAGCTGGTAAGGCGACCAATTGAAGCTGTCAACAGGGAGAGCTTCAGCTAGGTTTTTCAGTGTGCCGATACGGGCCAATGACAGCCAGACCATAACAAGCAAGCAGAGCAAAGAGGATGTAACCCCCCACCCTCCCACTGTGTTACCTGCATGGAGACTCAAGATGGCATGGCAGAAAAAATACATGCAACTGTGAGCAGAATTTTAACATTTCCTCAAATGTCAGAAAAACTTGATCCAGTTCAAATGTATTCGTGTCGCGTCAGTTGTACGTCCGCATCAATTCCAGTTTAACACTCTTCTAAAATGTTTACTGAAAGGTTTGTCGATGCAGCAGTGTGGCTACTTCCTTTAAAAACTTTCTTAGTTTGTTATTACTTTGAGTTCATATCTTTGTGCAGATTCTGACTAAACTTTTCACTTCTTCGACCAAAAAAAAGCCCTCCCAAGATTTTTGGCTTTAAAACTTGAGAAATGAAGTGAGTCAGAATATGTGCAGGGCGTGCATTAAGCAATCGTCACATTGTGTAATATGAGGCTGTTTTCACAAATAGTAAAGGACAATGTAAAATGCCAAACCCACTTATTCAGTTAAGGTCTATTTAAATATTATCCTCAAAACTGGTTCAAAAAGAGCCATCACATAAGGTTAGAAAATATCAGGCTACAAAGGGGAACTTAGGTAATACAGATCGAGGTGAAACTTTGAGTGTATGAGTTGGTACTTGTGTTGCTGTACTCATCATCAACCCGAGCACAAATACAGGAAGGCTTCTCCAAGAGTTCAGGTAAAGTCCAAGGCTGTAGAGATTGCTGGTTCCAGCGTCGTTGCCTTGAAAAGCCTCTCAACTAAAAAAAGGGGGGGGGAAACGATGTATTCCTGCTGTCCTGTATTTTGCTGAAGGGCATAAGCTTGTACTGCATCTCCTCTTTCAGTGTGTTACCCCGAATTCCTCAAAGTTCTCCATCTCTAGGACGTCACTGTTCCTTCCGTGGTTTTTTTTCCCCCATACACTGCCTCCCGGGGTTGTGCAGCAGCCCGGTATCGTCATTATCATCATCGTCGATTGGCTGTGCAGGCTGCTGGGACATCTACCCAGCGCCCAGAAACACACTTTTTTTTCCTTGTACAAGCGGGTCACTGATCAGCACACTGTGCTGTACTCCACGTCTCCTCCACAGTGACGCACCTGGGATGTGTTGGAACCTGTTAATTGTGACCGGCACATCTGGTTGGTCAAATTAGGGCTTGGGCCGTGGCCGGCTTATCCTAAATAGGTAACACAGTCCAGGGCTCCGCAAAGAGGGCTCACTGTGGCACATACAGACGCCCGCATGTGGGAGTCGATCCGAATGCAATGAATCACATGCCGTGTGGTATTCTCCCCCTCAGACAGTGAAGTACTGTTGTCGCTTGACCAATTGTAGATGTTGTATACATAACCTCTGTCTCGGCTTGTTATCAGTGGTGGGGTTATGAGATATACCTCTGCATCAATGGAAATGTTTCCCCCCCCTCTTTTTTCAATCCGCCATATTGAAAATAAAAAGGAATTTTAGCTCTGGAAATAGTAAAATGGAGTGATATACGATTGAACAGTCATTGATAGGCATATGTGTCTTGCGTGTCCGGCTTACAGCCACATTCCGTAGTCTGCAAGTTTCTGTGACAATAAAATTGCCCCTGTGTTTCCTCTTTTGACATGGACTTCAGCTCCGTTACATGCTGATGTAATGTGTCACGCATGTATGGCATTGCTGTCATCAGGATTATAGTCAAATTTCCCCCTTCAAATTGTTAAGTCATGACTTAGTGGCATGTACAATGTACCAATAGATATCGATGAATCGACCGTGTGGTATGGTATCTGCGTGTGGCATATGAAATTTCAACAGTTTCTGGAATGCACTGGTATGTTAGATCCTACCAAAATATTTGAGGCATCTTGATGGCAAATCAGTACCAATACTGAAAGTTTCTCTCTTTTTTCCCCCTATTTTTGACCCATGATGGCAAAAATTTACATAACTGGGAAAGGGTGATCTTTCTTAAGTCATTGCAGTTGGTTGTTCCCGATCATTTATGCATGACCCAAGCATCATCTTCAAATCACTATAAAATCAACTACATGCTTGTGGAAAACTTTTATTAATGGTTGAACAATCCATCCCAAAGTTCTGGTTTCTCTTTAGAACAACCCCTGTATGCTAAACAAGAAAAAACACAACAAGAAATGTTGAAGTACGTCAAGATTATGGTGATGTACTCGGGGAAAAAAAATTGCCAGGAACTTCCATGAGATGTCTTTCACATATTACAGCAATGCAGTTGATCTCGCTACAGAGGTTGCAAAGTTAAACAGTTGGCCAAATATTGCCAATTCATTTCTGTTTGACAGATGACCAGTCACTGTCCCCAAAGCAGACTGGTCCGTTGTAAGCGGAGGAGCCAAAGAATCGCCTCTTCCTGTTGGTCAGTTTTAGTAAATTTATCTGCTGGATGTCATTCTCTGGGCTCCAAAATACTTACTGAAAAAAATACCACCGACTTTGCAACAAAACCCCCCAAAATCACAGGGAGCATTAAATCCCTTTCATCATTTTCATTCATCTGACGTGCAATGTATCTGGGTTACTTTGCATGGCTTTTAAACTGAAACTTTCCAAATTGTAATTGAACTTAATTCATTATGTTGGCGTGAATTCAAATATTACAGCTGCTGGTAGACTAATGTTACAAACATTACTCACATACTTGTACATGATTCTGTAATTACTCAACAGCAGGAACCTGAATGCAGGCTGAGATATGCACTTGGAAATAACCCCTCCCCCCCATATACCGTGGCGCACTTGAAGCTTAAGTATCCTTAAGCCAGTCATTGAGGGCGCCATACCTTAAAACAAGCATTTCTGTATAGCACAGCTGGGGTATGGGTGATGTGTCCCAATGGTTTGTGTACATGATTGTCGGCCTTCTTGTGTATTGAATTTCCAATAACAAAATATGGCGCTGCAACCCACTCTATCACAGTTTTAGTTGTTCATCCAAGATTAGATAAGGGTTGGAGAGTCAGCTCTTATTAAAAAGTTGCACCCACATAGGCCCACAGACACTGTATCACATGTTCATCTAGGAAGTACATGTAGGTGCAAAAAGAAAGATCGGTCAGGGGTTAAGATTTCTCCCCAAATTCAGTTTTTTTCACAGGAATTTCCTAGGTTTAGTCGATGTACACCCTTTTTTAATGAAACTCTATCTAAGAAATTCCTTGAAGTTGCAAAAATAAAGTTCTCTAACCAACAACTAAATGTTGTAAGACTGCGTATACAGAAGGAGACAAAATCCATAATAGATGGTTCTAACTTAAAGACTAAGTATCAGTGTGCACTATTGCTCGGTGCACCGGCAGGATTGGGTTGTGTACCCGGAAAACCTAGCTGAGCTAATTGAGTCACTGGGGTACATGAATAGACAGGCCAGTCACAGCGGGGCCATCAGCGCAGGTAAAAAAAAATACCTTTACCCTTGGTCGCCCACACAAAGGGGAGGGAGGATTTCGGTGCATCGTGGCAAAATGTCGCCCACAGATAATAGCACATGTAGGGTGCCCAAACCCAAATGTCACTGGTGAAATGACTTACGTGCCTTTTACATGAGTTCATGTTTTTTCTTTTGGGTTCCTCCCAAACACCCAAATATCCTTGGAATGTCACCTGGGTGCACCACCCACATGCTGTCTATTGAATACCCAGCATTTTAGGTTCCTCGGTACCCAGTGAACCTAAATGTCATCTGGGTTTAAACTCACAGCTGGGTATTCAGTGAACACTTGCCCGAGGAACACAAACCATTCCAAATGTCAGCTCTGGGTAATTGTTTGGTTTGCAGCAGAAACGACATTTGGTGCTTTACATGGTATGCTTCCGCTACAAACTACACAACTATATGAGAGTACACTATATAGAATTCCAAATATTTTTCTTGTTCATTTTTGGGTGAAGATTGGTCACTTTTGATTGGACATGTGAACAGAACACAGAAAATTGTTGTTGAAAAATCAGGGATTCCTATGTGCAGTTGGCACAAGCAGTCTAATGTTGACAACATTAACTTCACTCAATTCACCGACCATTCCGTTTCTAGAAACCAAATCTAAACCGGTAAGTACGAATCAAGTCTGTACCAGAGGATTTCAGTTAGGCCTATCTTAAGTTCGTGTATTTTGTCTTTGTAGTACATGAACTTGTCAAGTGCAAGCAACGCTTTGCAAACTGGGTGCCTGTATTTGCAGAATATGGGGATCATAAGGTTGCATGGGTTCCTGTCAGTTTTGTAAATCATGAGGAGGCATTACAAAATTTAACTTGAAGTTGTCATGGCGTTCTGTGCTTGTCTTCTCTTGTTAATTCTAGAATGATATTTGTGTGCTTTAGAATGCACATCTATAGTTTGTATTCTTATTTGCCAAGGCAATCCCACTGTTACCCAGTGTTTAGTGCATGTTTGATGACCGTGACATGCCTGGATAAACATTGCAAGGTGAAAACTTTGGATGTTTACCTGCCCAAGCAAGAGGCCCTGTGCTTCATTGCCTATAGGCATAGGATGCACAGACACGTGCAGTCAGCTTTTGTTTGTGGGTAAACCACACATTGAAACATGTATCAATTGAATCACAGTCACTTTATCAGAGGCACATTTTGAAATTTGAGAGAGGGCTATTTGGCTTGTAGTTGATTGACACAGAATTTGATTGTTGGAAACACTTTTTGAATTTGCAAGCAATATCCCAATTGTAATCTCATTTCTTCCACTGACTTCAGAATTTCTCTTTTGGTGTTCTGGACAGAGCTAGCTAAATTTCTAACCTAACACCATAGATATAGTGGCTTCGTCATTCCACACTGCTATGTTGAACCTGTTTGTCCACAGTTTTACCTTGGTGTGTTATGTTTCTGACTGGTAAAATATATGTCCACATACCACATTCGCAGGTGCACAAATTGCACCAAGGCTATCCAACCAACAGCTTCTGTTTGTTAAGTTGAAGTTGAAAAGCTGTCAATGCCTTGTACAAAGTTGTGATTCCCATATAACTCAGCTACTCTAGCATTCAGGACAGTTCAGTATACCAGTATAGCCTATACTTCGACAACAAGCAGATGGCCCACTGATCACGAAACAAAAAACACGACAATATAAGTGAACAGTAGCACTCTATAACAACACTTGTACGGTAGGTCTGAGCATTGAAAATTCATTAATGAACATGCTAATTCAATTTATGTAGTGCTTCATTCAAACATTCCCTGTGCCTCTAGTGTGCCGACCATAAAGATACAGAGGGAAGACAATAAAGAATTTTTCTGTTTTTCTGAGGTTCAAGGAAATCCCCGCCGAAATATTCTGAGGAAACTGCGCAGAATCAAGTATGAGCTAAGAAACTTTGGCTGCTTGAGGGTTCAAAGGTGGGAGTGTGTGGTGAATGTAATCCCCATAATTTTCCACAAATTAAAGGCTACTCTGGTATCACCCATCAGACTAGCAAGAACAGCATCAGTTTCAACATCCAACTGGTTCACGTCATGTCTTGCTGTTTGATACGTGTAATTCTATGGCAGATGGAAATGGCAATTCTTTTTGTACCGGTACGCTGCTCCATTTTCTTCAAAGCCACAATATATGGAAGTAGTCAACACCAAGTCATTGATGTCAACTGCTTAGATAATTTTTCTGTCACGTGGCCTGGGAATATGAATGGCTTTTGAGATTATATGGCAGTTACAGGTCTCAACTGATATGCCATTTCTTGCTCTTTTCTGCCTTTTAAAAATTCTTCTCCCCCCAGCCCCCCATGTCTTGTGACCGTGCCTTGGAATCCCCAAGGACCAACAGCAAGCCTGCACCCCCAAGGGTCATCCCGAGGCCCTCCCACTCCCTGTCAATATCCTTCCTCCCTTTATTTTTGTTATTTTGGTCATTGGTAGGATTTGGGGGTACGCCGGGGAATCTTGGAAGTTACATTTCTCCAAGCAGTGCAGGAGGCGGCGGAAAGGAATACGCTTTTCCTCCCACCCACAAGAAAATCTTTCTAAAAAAAAACACCAAAAAACATTGCATGTCTCCCAAGGTGTTCCACTGCAGCAACTCCATGAGGTATCAAGACTGACAAAGCGGAGATGGTTGATGGGGAAGAAAATAGGGGTGATCAGACAGGTGGTTCGGCGTGACTGACAGCTCTCTCTTTTCTTTTTGTTTTCACACTGAATTTAAATTTGCAAAAGAAAGAAAAAAGTAGAAAAGAATAAAGAATCTTTGTGATTTTTGAGCGAAGGGATTCTGCCTTATCTGAAAGTCCAGTGTGGCTGTTAGATCTCGGGCAAATGTAATTTGCATGTTCCAAGTGCATGTAGTTTGCATGCAGTTACAGGGGTAGCTAGACAAAATCTTAAAGACTTCAACTTTGCAGATATGGCTTGCCTCTAATGTCGAAAAAAGAATGTTGCTGATAATTAACTGAGATTGTTGGCTTCCCCCATGAACTTATTTTGTGAGAGTTTGAACAGAGTCAGAAATGTGAGGGTTGAATCTTTCAGATTTATGAACCGGAGTTAATGACTTGGACTGGAGTCAGACTTAGCCACTGTTTTGTAAACTTGAGACTTGGCTTGATGTTGGAAATAATGACTTAAGACATGACTTTTGGAAATGACTTTGTGACTTTATAGCCGTAGAACCCTCTGAAAGAAGTTATATTTAAACAATATTAATACCAAAGATTTATGACGCGCTGGTATCGGGCAAAAATGTTGCTTATGGCGCAATACAAATATAAATCAAGTAAAATTAACAAAAATAATAAACCCGTCCTTGAACAAGTGGGTTTTGAGAGAAACCTTGAAGTCAGTGATGGAAGAGATGGTGTAAATATCCGAAGGGAGTTTGTTGCACAGATGTGGGTCCATATATATGTGGGTCCACATGGGAGAAGGATCTATCCCCATTAAGTGTGTGTTTGGGGGACAGCAAGCAAAGTAAAGCCTAGTTTCTATATGTGGTCACAATGCTGCAGTGCCAGCAAGCATGTAAGAAGTCAAATGCAAGAAGAAATGGTACATGTCGCAATTCCACCAAAATACTCCAAAAAAAGGACATTCTCAAGCTAAACTGCCACTCCAGTTTGATGTGTTTGTTTGTGATCAGCATTTTGGTTGATGATGAGGATTTCACTGTTCAGTCATGAGGAGAAAATGGGCAGAGTAAGTACTGTTGAGGGAGAGGGCATCGTTTTATATATAAGCACATTGTGTGTATTTGTATGGGCCCACAGCTGACAACTCGAAGCAGACAGTCTGTAAAACTTCAACATGATGCAAATACGGTCGTTTCACAATAGTGCGCCACCGAGAGTTTGCAACGCGTTGGCCAATCACAATGCGCGAAATTTGTCGACCCAACGCACGTTTGGAAAGGGTCGACAAATTTCACATGATATGATTGGCCAACGCGTTGCAAACTCTTGGTGGCGTGCTATTTTGAATTGTCCGTATTGTCTGGATTTCCATGTGACTGCTTGTCATCAGGGACTGTTTGATGATATTCTCTTACTCGCATTGCATCATTATGGAAACAAGGCTTTAGTGTTGTTGAAGACAGTCACACTTTACACATATCAGATCAGTAATCTGTTTGTTTCCTAGACAGGTGCAATGCAGATCTGACAAAACGTTAGAGCCGTGGGAATTGATTGTGCCAAATACATAGTGCAAATACTGACAGTCCACCACTCCAAATCTGAAATGTGCCCACTTACAATATCCAGTGGTCTATTGGGGGACCCCGACTAGTTGCCATTTTTTGCCCCCCTACCCAAAAACTCAACATGCCTCTGGTAATATCAAGTATGCTAATAATAATCAGAACTCGTCTTCGGATAAATAGTGATTAGTGCTGAGTGCCTTCTCCTGGAAAAAAAATTCCAAAGACTTGGGAAAACACTACTTCTATTTTAATAGTATCTTACAAATGTTAAGGTTTTTTATTTATCTCAGTAGGCAGGAAATGAAGATACATGTATTAAGGCATCATCTGTCACAATGATTCCCAAAGTTGGATTTTTGTAGCCTTATTATACATGTATATAGTACCATATTGGAGGAAGGGGAGACTGGGGCCCAGCTATGCCCCCAGGTCAAGCTTCTGGCGGTATTAAGATTGTTTAGTGGCCAACTTGGACATTTCAAACCTCCCCAAGCACTGCTCGCTTTGGTGGAGGTTGCATCTTGTCCACCCACATGGCTGGCAGGAAGAGGCCGATATGCACCTGCACGGGCATAACATTCTCACGTCTATACCTCGGTGAATTGCGACAAGTTGGGTTCTTAATGTCAAGCGCGTACATGTATGCATGAGAACAAGTGTTGTCTTCAGCACTTCAGGACCGATAAAAACCCATATGAATGCAAAGTTAATTGAAAGCTTTATGGACTGGACATTCTGGGGACATTGTTAAAAGTAGTACATCCGCTCTCCTGTATTTTAAAAGTTGCTAAAAACTCTGTTTGGTCTTAGAAATGTACGTGCACATGTATAATTTGTAATGCACAATTCTTTCTAGATTGTGCAGAAGAGTATAGCGTTCGGTTGAAAGACCAAGGTAAACGTTAACACTCTGGATTTCTGAATTGATGCTGAAAAACCTTCACCTTGAAGTCTGTTGAGCTTGACACATAATGTCAGTTCTTGCAGAGAAAGAAATATAAATCTCATGTACAACCCATCAAACTGCAGTGTGAACGCATGTATCCCTGAATGAAATCCATGCCCATTAAGGCTTCTGCAAGATAAAATGTCCTTTACCAGACCGGCTTATTTTTCAAACCACATACTTAAAGAGAATAATTTGCTGCTTACAGTGTGACATCCTTCAATCTTTCATATCTACTCTTTCAAGCTTCAATCTTTTTTCTCCCCTTCCTTCTTCCCCTATGCTCTACTCTCTCTGCCCACTTTCGCTCTTACTGTTGTATTCCATTGTCTTTCTTTCTTTTACCAGATACTTTGCTTAGTTTATTCATTTTCCGTTGAAAGTTTACAAATGGTAACCTATTATAGGCCGAATGTAGTTGGGCAACAACAACATTTCTTGCCTCAAGGTTCCCACCCAAACTTTGATTTTTTATTTGACTCAGTTGCTCAGTTGGAAATAACCTCAGCATGAATCCATAAATTGTCAAAGACTTGATTAAGGTCAGCACCCATGCCCTTTCCGAAATTGAGGGGGGGGATCCCACAATCCACCCACTTCATCCTTAGCTTGTAATCTGTATAGGCAAGGCCAATCCATTCTCTTCTGAGCCCTGGGTCTTTCTTGTACCCACTGGTCAAGATTAACGATAACGGCCCCCTGTACCCTGTCGATACATATCCCATGATGAAAAGAGGGACTTGGTTGAAGCAGCAGCTGAAGTGCACGGGGGGGTGGAAGTAGCTCGATTGGACCATATACATGTAGGATTGTGATTGGACACTGTAGTTCGTGTGGGTACACAGCCTTCCAGGCATCTGTTATGACAAGGATTGGGATAAAAACCCCGCTGCATACCACCGCCCCCCCCCACACACACACCCATTCTTGCTCCATAATTGTGGGACATACGCTCAATAGTTCACCTATTTCATGGGGACCAAAAATGTTATGGGAACACAGCAATGTCCCCACAACTCCGTCTAAGTTGCCTAACCCAAAGAAATTGTCCCCTTAACGTGGTGAATGCCAGCCCAGCAGTGCACACTTTAATACACCAAACCTGACCTCCCACATGTGCACAAGTTTATCTTTTTACAGTTGTGCAAGACCAAACGCAACCTTTACAATGTTGATTACAGTTGGAATTGACCTGTGCGGCTTCATCTGTGTCATCCATCAGGCTTGACATTAAACATTGTACAAACAGCTTTATGTTTGAAAATAAACAGCCTCCAGATTATGTGAAGTTTTGCAATATATCAACCACTGTGAACTGCTTTTGTGGAACTTACTGAACAAAACTATTTGTCATGATTGTCCAGGTTGTATACACACAGCTCTCACATTTAAAACGGTACATGTACATGTTCAAGTGAATGTTTTTAAAATCTACGTCGTTCTCGCAGCAATCCTGTGTTTTTGGCTTAATAATGTACCGGTCCATGTAACATATCCTTTGTAGACACATCAATATTGTAATGTACACTTGCAACTTGTGTGTGTACTGTATTAGAAAAAGATGTTTTGAAGGAAATAACAGCACAATCTAACCAAAATCTACCTGAAGTGTACTCTTCATGATAATGATATTAAACTGAATACATTCTTACCAGTTTGTGATTAATCTTGAAGCAGTGCGACTGTCCACTTGCTGCATGTGCATCTCAACTCTTCACCATTAACAAAAGTGGAGGGGGCATCCACTGACAGTAGGCCTACTTCTCTTTAGCGACAAAAAAAGAGGATCTGCCAGCGTATAAACAAATCATTGCCAAGAGAATAACATCAAAGCGCACGGTCGTGGCTCGTGGGCGGCTGATTTGTGAGGTGACGTTGCCATCAGCGTGCCACGTACAGTCTTCCCTCTTCATAGTCTGTCCGTCTCATTTTAACCGTCCCGCCACTGTTGGGTGAACCCCTGGTCGGGATGAATTACAGCACCATCTGAGACTTTTATCATCTGTTAAACTCAGGGATCAAACAGTGTGTTGTCCTGCAGCAACCGTTGAGAGGGGAGGCAGAAAAAAAGTACCCTCCACTGGTATACTGGGCTTTCATCTTGAGCCCTTGTCTGTCGGCAGGAGACTTCTCCACAGGCGCGTGGCGAGCATGAGGTTGGGGCATTCCATGTAAGGTGACCTTTGATTGGCCGCTGGCAGCCTGGAGGCCTCTTAGGTGGCAAGTGATTGGGCAGTGGCAAGGCTTATCCATAGAGACAAGAGGATTGAAGATGTTTCCTCTTTTGTTTTGATGACGTCAGCGTGCAGCCCCTCAGCTTTCTGTTACTTAAGTTCTGCCAGGAAGTTTGCAATGGTCGGAAAGATTAGCCATTCATTTCATCTGATGGAGCAATGTTGCCGGGAAAAAAAAAAAATTCATGTCACAATTTGTAGTGCCAACACTGTGTAGTCTCAGTCCCTTGATAAAAAAGCTGCCTTCGATTGAGACAACACTGAAAGTAAAACCAAAAAATGTGGATTTTCCATTGACGCAAGCTGTGATGTGAAAGAAAGCACCAGAGATTTCCAGTGACGTTAACCATTTTAATTTTATAGCCCATACTAGTCTTCATCTCTACCCCATCACGTGTACTGATACGAACAATCTTACCTGTATGCTGAACTTTCAAAATCAAGGCTATTTGCCAATGTTTTTTTCCCCCTAAAGTTGGATGTTGTCACCATTAGTCACGGAAACAGGTATTGCAAAAGCAGATTTCAAGTTAGCAGGAACCTAGTTGGACTATCTTGATCCGTGCAGCTATGCTTGGCAGTCCAGGTATGAGTGGTATGCGGTTCGGCCAGTGGATGCATGTTTGTAATTCTCCTACCCAGCATGCTCTGTCTTTTTTACCTCCCTCGTCTTCTAACTCATCTTTCCGGAAGATGACTTTAAGCACATACTGTTTCCATGACGAGGCCGGAGGAATCCCGACATGGATTCCTCTTGCTTTTTGTCTTTAACAGAAATATATTACTTTTTTTTTTCTTAGTACATTTACTTTGGGATTGAGATGCAAATGAGTATCTGCCGATGTGCCGTTTCACAATTGCACAGAAGGTACAGCATGTTCTTACATGTATGCACATGGCATCCTCAATATGCCCCACCAAGTCTGGTCATGGCCCCTATAGCTGGTATCAAATACAGAGAGGTGCCTGCTTGTCCTTGAGTGCTGATGATGTGTTGAAAAGTGGCATCAACCTCAAAACCACAGGCCAATTTCAAATGGGTAGAAGATTATACATGTACAGTATATTACAGTATATGTTTGCATGGCAGGGCACACTGCTGGGTACTTCCAGACTTACATTAAGAGCAGAAGCTCTTAAAAAGAATAGAATAAAATCTAGATTATGTTTAATTCTTCTCTCCTCATGCTTTGATGAAAGGAGGTATTCTTTTTATAAGTATGCATCAACATTATTGAGCTGGACCTTGTAATTGGAGTGTAGTCTAGTGCAGGCCTGTTCTCATTTGCCATTCATTTCTATTTTTTTCCAAGGATTTAGGTCATATAAAGATGATTAGAGATAAATCTTCCCAGGTTTGTTTCCCCCTGTGTTTGAATTTATTCAGCTCATTTCTGATTCACCGACTGTCAAAATTCTCCCTGGTTATTTACATTAGCAACCGCAAACCCCACATCAGCTGTAGAAGCTTTTTTCTTGGTAAACGTCATCTTTGACGTGTTCTGCGGCACTCTGCGTCTGTTTTTAGTTGGCCCTGCCGATTGCTGAACTTGTAAATTAGAACTAAAAAGGTTACAGGGAAAAAAATCAACCGCAGACCACAAATCCCACATGAGTTTTTTAAATTTTCTCGTGGATAGATCATATTGTGTTCAGAATGTGTTCACGTACCCATTCACACACATCTTCAGCTTACATTTTTGCACTCAGACTGCAAAGCATCATGTCAGTTTGACAATCACAGCATGTACATGTAAACTGCAAACCAAATCTGTCATTACTACTAAATGGGTGTTTCTGAATAACTAAATAAACAACAGTGTGTTTTACAAATTTGAATTGTGACTGTCTCAACAAACATCTATTAAAATATCGGAACTTTTTGAGTGACATAGTTTTTGTATTGCTGTAAAACTAAAAGTTAAAAGTGCAGTCGCAGAAAGTGTTAATTATCATTGTAACTTTTTTCAAGAAGAAACAGAGTTGGAAGGTTGGCTTTGGGCTTTGTATTTTTACTTCAAAATTTCAAATTTGAAAGTAGGAAATCAGAAAAGAACTGTTGTTTATTACCTTGTCAGAAATGTGAGTTTCATATTTTACTTTGAGTGTGTGACAACTGTCCAAAAGTTGCCTGCTACTAAAACAAGTTTATCTTGAAGTTGTGTTTACAAAACTCACTTATCTGAAAGATAAAATGACCAAATGTTCTATTATTGTCATTAGTCGTTGTCTTTTCCTCCAGAAATCTTGGCGTAGACAACAACAATTTAAAAAAAAAATTAGCTGACATCCTTCCCCTTTGAAAAATTTGGCAAGTTGATCAAGATCCCAAGTCAAGGAGGGGAACACCATTCAACCATAGGTACAATAACAAGTAAAGGGGTGAATTTCACTTTGCTCAGCAGGGGTGAGGAGGCAGCTGCCCAAATAAGCAAGGGCCTATCCCTCATGGCAACGCTGCACCCTGTTGATCACTGATCAGCTCAATGTTTACATCTTTGCTTCTCAGTGGATATTTTCGAAGTAAAACTTTTGTCGGCTGCTTGAGTCCCTTTTCCGTAGTGCTGAAGGAAGTGGATTTCGGGTGTATGGAAACATTTCGCTTGGTGAAATTGATGTTTGACCAGAGTGTGATTTCTTGGGATTTTTTCCTGGATGTCCAGATTTTGACCCAATTTTTTAAGGATTTTTTAGAGGCTTATTCATTCAGCTTTTACTATGTACATTTCTGTGCCTGTTACAAAACAAACCAGAACAAGATTCACGGAATATTAGCCATTTTAGAAAGAGCTCGTGGCTTTGTAGCCACTAAAAGCCTCAAAAGTTAAGAGGCATGTCAGAGTCATCTCTTGTTGCTGTTACTAACCCCATATGCACCCCTGCCCCCCCCCCGGTATTTTGGGAAGTTCTTGTCATCTCCAATGCCTACCCCATGTTTGAGAGTTTTTTGAATCTGCATAGAGCAAGTTTCCTTCAAGTGCCAAGAGGTATTTAGCAGAAGACAAGTAAAACAGAATCTTGATCTGAAAAAGCTTCTTAATGCCCGCACACAGAGGAGGAATGAACCGTTTCTGTACCCGTGAAAAGGCCAGTAACAAGAAACATGCAGGACTTTATACGTAGGGTATGTGCACAGTTGAAGCAAAAAGTTTACATACTCTTGGTAGAAAAGCAGTTTTCCTCAATTTTTTGCTGTTTGAAATAGTTTTGCCAACTTTTTTTATGAGGTCAGACAAATTGTGTCTCAACTTCCTGTTCACAGTGTGTACTTCAATTGAAAATACTCAGAGACGTTTATTATGGTTCGAAATATTAATATTTCTGAAAAAATCATTTTGTAACAATTTAAAGCTACCCCCTTTATTGTGGTTCACAAACACTTCAGAAAGTGGTCCACTGCGATTGTGAGATGTGTCCAAAAATACAGAAAGTGGCACTGACTATTGGGGTTGGAGTATGTAAAATGCTGATGTCTTTATAATTATTACTCATGCGTAATTGGGTGTTGTTATTTGATGCATATGCCATGTACATCAAGCAGAGACCCATCTTGTCTGTCCTCATGAAAAGAAAAGTTGGTAGAAATGAGTGAAGTTGTAAAATTTAAGGAAAACTGTTTTTGTTCTACTAGATGTATGTAAACATTTTGCCCCAACTCTACCTGAGGAGCTGAAAACAAAACAGTCAATATTTGTCAACAATTTATAAATTGGCTGAGCTTTATTTGATCTACACTCAGATGTTCTTGTGGAACCTTACTCATTAGGCTTCTTGTTACCTGTTTCAATACATAAATCACCCTGCAGGCTATTGTAATGTGATGCCTAGACTGTTCCAACTGTCAAACTTCCCGTGTTCATCGAGGTGGTGTGACTGCTTCAAGATATTTTCCCAATTTCAGGATTTTTGCCTCCCAAAATGTGGAATTTTAGAGCGTTTCACCATTTATGTGTTCCAGCCCTTTTGCATTTTGTACTAAAAGTGTTAAGTGCAAGATTTACATTAATCTGGCCACTTGGAAAAGAGCTCTTGTTTTAGTAGCTCGTTCAACCAGCTAATGAAGTTCCATGGATCGTTCGTCTTCCCCAAAAATCTCACCCCCCGTCCTTTGCAGCGACATGTCTATGCACTGCACCTCTGTGAATCAACTTAAAACTTTCAATCATAGTCTGATAAGTGTACCTTTAGTGATGGCATCTAGTTGTTGTTAAATGTTGCTGGGACATAATTGGTGGATACATGTACATCGTTACATAAGACTTATGGAGCCAGCTGTCCTAATCATAGAGCAAGGTCCCACTCAAGCGTACAGTTTATGTCGGTCAGCAGTGAGCCAATTGACAGCTTTTAGGATGAGTACAAGTCCAGCTACTAAGTAGGACAGATAAGGTATGTAGCTGCAGCACAGTTAAAGTAGCCTAGGCTTCTGTTTGACCTGCGGTGTTTATGCATGTGAAATTGAACATGAACTCAGACAGTAACTGCATAGATATTTCCTTTGTTAATGCAACACAGCGACATACAATGTAGATGTGCTCTGCATTGAATGCTATCACAGACAACATATTTTCTCAATGGTTAATGAAATACATGTCATGCATGTACAGTTCATTTTTCACCTGACTCAGGCTGGAGTAATTCATGTAAAAGATATACTTTTGTTGAGGTGCAATCAGGTACATGTTTGACTCATCAAAATCCAGAAAAGGTTCAGAGATTGAGGCTGAGTTAAAAAGTAGCTGCACAGTAATGATCCAGGCCAGACACAGAACATGTTGGAGCAATCTAGGGTTGTTAAAGACACTCAATAACATGTAAAAATTACTTCAATTGATTTCTCATCCTTTCTAGTTCACCTGCCAAGTTATTACTTCTGCAGATGAAGTCAAAGTTAAGGGAAAAGAAAAGGTTTTTGATATCAAGTGAATAGTGTGGTGTGAACAACATTTTCATTTTGCATTTGCTACCTCCTGTTTTGGCTTATTGACACTGTGTTCCAGTGACACTGCAACGCAAGTTTCCTTATTGGCTAAATGAAATAAATGACACTTTGCCCTTTCTGTAATCCCTGTGTGCGTATTGCACCATCGTGTATATCTGACACTGCAAATTGCAGTTTTCAAAAATGAAAGTGAAAGGTGGGGGATGCAGGAATAGCTCACGCTGGCTCAAATTAGCTTTCATCTTGGCAGGCAAGACCAATTGTTGCTTGTTTCACCTGCCATTAGACAGATTAAATTATACGTGTGTGTTGCGCCAATTTTCTGGACAGTTGCCTCAGAAGAAAGAATGTTTTTGAACAACCACAGAGGCAAAACGTTGCAGCAAGCTAGGAAATGCTGGCCATGATGTTGTGAAAGTGAAAGGCATCTTTTTGATGTTTGTGATTTTTGTGGTCAGTGAAATATTTTTAGAATTTTACCCTTCCCCCATTCCTTCTCTGACAATGATGGATTTGATTCCTTAAATGGTATTGACTTTATCAGCATGCTAGATCGGGCCCTCTTTACAAACAGACAAAACCTGCAACAAGTAGACTTTATATCTCTGTTTGTAGCTGTATTATACACATTTTTCTGGAACATTTCTCTGAAACAAGGAAATGTCAATATTGACACTTATTGAGGAATGTCATTTGTGTTTGTTTTCCCAGTCACCGAGTAACAACTCGTTCACTATTTGGAAATTGACTACCCATACCATTGTGGGTCACTTGATCTTATGGGCCTATTGATAAAATAAAGTCACACTTTTGTTTTTGAGAGCAATGAAGAAAACTTATTCAGGAGAATTATGGAATTGCTCTGTGGTTGAAACTTATAACAAATAGGACAGATTTTTTTTCCCTAAATACTGGACCAATCTGACTTAGGGTACAGTTGTTGGTATCAGCATGAAATTATGCACAAATAGGTAACCCAAAAAAAGCTGTGGTTCTCCCTATCCAGTGCCAGTAACATTGCTCATTTAGGTTTGCCAAAATGCTGATTAATAAATCATTCAAATGATGTAATGTTGTGCTCCAAATTTATTGGTACATGTTAACATATACATGTACATGAAGGTCACCTCTGCTGTTTCTAAAATTGGCATTGTTAATAATTTTATGTTGTAGTTATTAAAAGGATATTTATTTCACTTGATGTTGTACTTATTTAAAGGACATTTGTTTTTACAAAGCCTTGAAACGTGTTAATATCATGATCACTGCAACAGGATTCTTCATTACTATCTAACACCAGTGCGCCATATGCAAGACACTTTTAGTGGAGAGAAGTTATGGTGTTACATGCACATGTAAAGGCAGAACCCACTGTCCTACCCAATGACCTTACCACAACTGGACGCAAATTGCGGTTATCAGGTCCTCCTCCCTACACAAACATTGAACTGTTCACACCTTGGATGTATTTTGCAGGCAGGCCACATGCAAAATAAATAGTGTTAAAAACCACATGTATGTGACTACAGGGAATAGCTGCTGTCCAGTATAATATGCACAGTTGTCACTTCTCCATGAATCCTTGTGGGCACTGATCTGTGAATGTGGAGATTGAGAAAAGCGCCCTCTGCTGTCATGACCCAATAATTGTTCTAGAGGAATGTTATTTGCCATGAGGCACTCTGTGCCACTGCCAGGCTAACAAACAACTTGGAATTTGGTTAAATGTGCAGTCCTTCGGTAATGACACATTTTTGGAGAATATATGAAGACTTTTTTTTTTCAGAATTCTGGTTGGATTCCTTGAATGCTATTTATTCTTCCGGAAGCCTCTCAATCTGTTGTACAGTGCCCTTGAATTTCCTGCCGTTGCCAAGACATTGCCATAGCAACATGTGTTTCTCTGAATCGAGACTAAATGGTCACTCCTCGAGCCGGTTGACAGCTAGTGGAGTACCAGCTGAGGGGACATCACTGCTTGTCCCTTTTCCTGGCCTGAGCCGGGTAGGGCATGCTGTCAGATTCGCAGGACGCCCAAGCGTGCCAAGGGTCCCTCCCACAACACCCAAGTCACACAAATGGAAAGCAAATTGTCCGCAGTTACAGAGAGGTCTTGAGGGGTCAGATACTCCTGAAGGAGCAACAGGCTGAGTACCCTTGTGTCGAAGCATTAAGCTGCAGCGTAGCAGTCTGCAGCTTAACAGAATATCCAATGGAATGGGTCAGGATGGAGGATACCTGTTCCTTTGTGCCCCCCCCCTTTGGGCTGTGTCTTTCTCTCGAGAACTTTTATGTCAGATGCGCATATGTCCATTTTAAGAAGAATAACAGATCCACAGCAATCCCCTTGCATGCTAATTTTTGGTGCATGCGTGTGCAGAACTTTACTGTAGTAACATGTTGTACTACTTTGCCTTTATGTAATGTAACAAGGGGAAAGAATTTATTGTTCGATTTCCTCATTTGCCGTTGTTAATGTACGATGGTGTGGCTGATGGACATGCATGATGCAGAGTACTGTCTAAAGACATTAGTGTTCGTCTGTTCCTGCGAAAAAAGGCCTCATTCCATGTTTTGTGATGAAGAAGGAACACGCAAAACTTAAAAGCAGACTTAGAGTTACCTGATATGACAGAAAAACCCAGAGATTTCTTTCAGTTCCTGGACTCAATCTGCTCTGTGTAAAGGTCTGCAAACTCTGACTGGAGAGGTGTACTTTGCGAAAATGTGTGAATTGTCTCTGGAGGACACATATTGCTCGTTGGAAGACTGATGATCACCCCAAGCACAGGAAATGGCAGCACTTTTTACAGGTCATTAACTGCTCTCACTGATGCAAAGGTTTGTTCTCAGTAGACACTGTGCCACTTGCAAAGGTTTTTAGGAGTTTTATGTTAAAAGCATTTCTTGTTGATTGTTCCTAATTTGGGGGAAAACATTCTTCTTGCATTTAAGGAGGCCATGTTCCTTCTTTGAACCTGTGAGTTGAAATCAGTTGGGATGGTACATGTAGCCTTTGCCACACATTGGAGATCACTTACACCACCTCTGAGATAAATTTGACATGAGCCTTTAATGCCAGGTTTGGAGGCTTAAGCATCTGTAATCCAGGCTGTTCTCCTTTTCCTGACCCTTGCTGTGGTATCCATCCCCATTAAAGGTCTTTCAATCTTCTAGGCAGCTGAGGGTACCGGTGGTATCTCCCTGGTAGCTGGTCTTTTTTCTTGTTAATTCCTATCACTTGTGGAAACAGGCCAGGAGTATACATCTGCACAGCATGCAGTCTGCTACCCAGGCTTATACCCAATTAGTACTTCAATGTGTCACCCCTGGGCCAATTTGCCTTTGATTTACATCCATGGGCTGCCAGTCTGCCCCTGTACCTCAAAATGCCAGCCAGCTCAATCCCTGGGTTCTGAAGACAGGCAGCCAGCTGTCCCTTGGATGACTTACATGTGCCTCAGCCTGGCTATCAGTGACTCTATTTAGCCCATATCATATTGTGCTACACCCTCCATTTAAACTGTGAGGTGATGGGGGAGGGGAGCTTTCCTGTTGTCAGTCATTTGTGTAAGTCCAGAGATTACTGAGGAAATCTGAGGACTTAATTAATACTGCAGTGACTGGTTTGGCGTTGAAACGCTGACGGCAGCCAGTGCAAAACTGCCAAAATGGCATTTTCAGGAATGCGTTTCATGCTTGCGGCATCAATTAGTGCGAGACTGCAGCATAACTTGTGTCGACTTTCACTACCAACTTTGGAAAATGTTCTCGAGTTAAAGTTGCTACCTTTAGAGAGGGCAGTGTACACCCCACACCCTCCTCCAAAAATTGGGGGATCTTTAATCTGTCACAAATGTTTCTGTGTTGCAGATGGATTTGAATTCACTTTAATTTACTGAGGTTGTGTTGTGCTTACAAACATATCAGAGTTGAAAACGATGGGCATCTGAAATTTTCTACATTAAACTTCATTAGCCTGTAATGTCAAGAAGGCGGCACCAAAACTTTGTGAAATAGCCCCAATGACTGAAACATGTCGTGGATGCACGTGCCTTCGGTCAGTGCTGAAGTGTTTGTGCATACTCTTGGTTTATTTTACTTCCTGGCAGTTGCAGGAATTTCCTTGCACTCATATATTCTTCCTTATAAGAGCAAGTTAGGCAATTATTCAGTGGGCCTGTAGTACTAATCTCCATTTTACTCTGTAGATCTAGATTTTACTGTTGTTTATTTTTTTTATGTCGGGTTTCTGATGATTAATGATTTGTTATATTTGGTATTACAACTTGACCCCCGTGGGTCTATGCTTTTCAGGTTTTGCTTGTTTCTAGCAAACATCTTTTGAATTGGGCAAGATTTCTGTTCAAATTCTGCATAGAATATCTCGATTTAGATTTGCAACAATAGCCCAACTGATTGCAGACACTTCCTGTAGCATGCCTGCGTGTGAATCAGTCACACTTGGCCATTTTGTCACAGTTGGGTTACTAGGGGGGGCCATGTAAATTGTCACGGTCACTTCATGTTTGCACACTGTGCCAACATGCTGTGTAGCATGTCAAGCTACAGCAAGTGAGCCCTCATGAGATGAAATTTGGGAAGAGTCAAAGCATTGAGATTAACCTTTGTTCACAAGATGTGCATTCACATGTACAATGTACATGTACATGTACATGTACAGTCACAAGTGCATGCACATGTGTCTGTCTGGATTTGAGATACAGTATCCAGTAATAACTCTCCAGTAAATCCATCCATTCAAAGTACTTCATGACATTTGGTTTCAGTAACATGATCTAAATATTAAGAGTAAATCCTTTGGTTATTCCAGCAGTTTTTAAGACAGATCACAGAAAAATGACCAGGTTTACAGGACTAGAAATATGGCCTTGAGACCAATTCTGTGGTATCCAGTCCTGTATAACTCTGGGAAAGTAGTTCCAAACCCACATGCTAAAGTTACGTGTTCATGCAGTTCTACAGTACGGTAGTCCATATTTATCATCCTTGTGAAAACTTAAATCAGACATATCTCTACCCTGCTCTATGACAACCACTTGTTAGCCAGGCACATCAGCTTGCTCATTAGTAAATCCCTGTCAATATAGCAGTGTTTAGTGCCTTGATGTCAACATGTGACAGAGACTTTCAGGCATTGCGTTTCATATTTTTTAAAAATGTGTCCCTGTGAAGGTAGGGATTTGTCCAATGAAGACAAATGGCATGTAGTTACAAGAACCAGTGTGTGGGCGGTAAACATTTTTTTTCCCCAGAACTTAATGGGCTTGTAAGGATGCAGTCTCCATCACTTTCCGTCCTTTCATCACTTGTTTGCCAGTACATTTTTCCTAACTCACGTTCTTTTATCACAGGATGCACAAAACTAATTTCTGTTTGGTTTGCTGCGATTCAGAAAAAGTGCTGAGAAAGTTATAGTACACCCATTATACTTTCACTTACGGTGCGTCCATTTGCACCGAGCATCTTAGGAAAAAGTGATAGTCATTCAGAAAAATGTCTGGTAGCTATTTGATTGATTGGAAAATACTTCACCCGGATTTGCATGTGCGAAGTGGTACATTTTTTCCTGAGTCATTGAAGGAAAGAGTGAACAGGGGACATTGACTTGTAAAATATTTATGACACGTTTGTGTTGCAACTCAGGTCAGTCAGATGACTTGGATGAGTTCGGAGTCTTCAGAAGGCACAGGGTTTTGCATGTTTCAATTGTCGGAATATCTTGACCAGGTATTAGGTACAGGGAAACTTACATGAGGAGTTCTTGAGAATTTTTCAAATGCTTCCTTTTCTTAGTATGCTGTTATAAATGTTTTAAATTAGCAATATTGGCTGTGGACAATTTTTTTTAGTTTGCTCATCATAGCTTTAAAAAGGAGAAGTAGATTGGGCTGTCCAGTTAGAGCAGTCGCCTGGACATTATAGAATAGCAGGGGATTCTTATATCAACTGATCTGTAACAAGCTCTGCTCATGCACATCTTTCTAATGCTATACTGCAGCTTCACTTGTCACAGAAAGCACTGTCAGACTTTTATTGGACATTCTGTTGCATAGAAATGTGTGCAGCTGGTCAAAACATATAGGGTTGGTATTGGGCATGCCAGCTAACCACATGCCCAATGGGAATACTATTTGTTAAGTGAACTGTGTGTCACATCCACTACTTTGTATCTGCGGTTAAGAACACTGTAGACATGCTGAGCTACCCTGATCCACCACAATATATATTTGAGTCTGAAGACTGCATCAGACAGTGCTTACTAGGGGAGCAAAGTTGTATGTGGAGAATCCTTGCTTTTCGCCACAGCTGATGAGCTTTTTCAAAAGAATATTAATTTGAACCACACCACATATTATTACTCACATTCCTCAGTGACTTCAGCAGAATCAAATGTTTGAAAAGGTTTGGACTTCAAGAGCTGGCCAGTCTGAACAAATCACAGTTGCCAGTGTGGCACCTAAAGAGGTGGGTACGTAGGGTTGAAAAAAAAAAGTGGGACGAAGAACTGTGGATATTTAAAGATTTGCAAGTTATTCAAGATGACCCGTGCCAGTTTTCTGGATGTATACAGTGGATTATTGTAAAAAAAAAATGAAGCAAGTTGAACCTTTATAGACCTCTGTTTTGCTAGATGTAACAGGTACTGCTTGCACCAGTAGTTGGCAAACTACAGGTAGGGCTGGCCGTCAGTACCAAAGCAACTGAAGAATTCACAGAGTGTTATCAAAACACTGAACACTGCTTCTAGATGCTGCTTATGCATTGTACATTTCTGAAGTGTTGTTCTGTTTTGCTTTTTACTCCCCAGGTGTGAATTGAGTAAAGTGTCTCCATCTTGGTTTTCTTTTTTCACAATTTTTTTCAAAGAAATGGATCCAGGTCCCTCTTGTCATGTTATTGAGAGAGGAGATAAAGGGAAGCAGTGGTGACCAGAGTCGAGATAATGTCCCTGCTTTGTGATAACCCTCCTCAGTTGTGGAAAGCCTGTTTATCTACCCTCTGGTAATTACTCAATCTGTGACTTGGCTATGCTTTTTCCCGATTGTCAGCATTCACAGAATGCTTGAAAGGCCCCGTTGTCCCCTTGAACGGGCTGCAACATCTTTTGTAAGAAGAGATGACAGGGTATGAATAGGAGGCAATTTGGGCTCACTTTTCTTGTGAGGGCCTCCCTCATCCCATTCTTTACCATCTGTTTAGAACTGGGACATCACCGGTACTTTTTTTCATTTCTGTTAAGTTCACGTCTGACTTGTCACCCTAATACAGTCTGTAAAGCAGGGATAGGCAAGCAACAAAAAACCCTAAATGATATACATGCATCAACTGCTCTTGACCTCTCCATGACGGTTGTTGGCTTAAGAGAGGGCTCAGAAAAATATTCACAGTTGGTGAATCCTCGGGAACTTGTTTTCCTACTTCCAAGACCAACATTAACTGGTGCTGTCATATATTCATGCATGGGCGGTGTTCGCTTGGGCCACAGTTCCTTAATAGTTTCACAGTTCCTTAATAGTTTCACAGTGAGCTGTTCCCGGGAAGAAATTACTATGCATTATGGGTAATTGACTTGTGCACGTATCCTCACATGTGTGTCTATTAAACAGCAAAAATAGAAACTGGCACATGATGGTGAATGGACCAATGAACATTCTGTTCTTGATCATTAATATGTATGAGGTATGGTATTTTCATATCACTGAGAGGTAGAAGAAGTATTGTCAACAATCAGGGGATTCACACAATGGCCCAAACAAGCAAACTTCCCTGGCAAGTAATTACTAGATCAAATTGAAACAGCTGATGAATATTTGTTGGATATGCTGTAGTTTGCTGAATGTTCAGATGTGCTCTGTGTATAACTCAGCCTACAAGCATGCAGGCAAAAACGTTTTTCATGATGGAAACTACATCAGTAGCTACTCAAAGAGTCCTGAAACAACCAACCACTATTTGGGACAATCCACCATTCAGGAATGCGGAGGACTCAGTGGGTGTTTCACGAATACCATATGGGCAATATGTACGGGCACAATGTGCTAGATAAGGCAAACTTTTTGTTACAAGTTTGGATTTGCCAACATTCTTTGGCCATATAAACATAAATAGGAGAATTTAATTTGTCCGGTTTTGTGATTTTAGCAGTGTATATTGGGATAATGAATTTATGATATTTGCCATTCACAGCACAGAGTTTTTATATCTATTGAATCTGATATTGGTCTTATGCAGCCAATGGCTGTAAAAGTCCACTGGTCTAGTATTTTTAGGCCTATGCTATTCTGCTCAGTGACACTGGAAACCCTCCCCCCACAAGCTTATTACTAGTACATCACGAACCTTTTTAGCGACATGCGTGCATGTCTAATGCTTGTCTCATGCGAGGGTAAGCTACATGTAAATCTGACATCATTCTTAAATTCATCCAGTTTAATAGGAAAGAGACTTACAGCTGCAAAGCTGGTGTTTATGTAGGAAGTACTGCAGTAGTCTTGTAAAAACTGGGGTTTTTTTGTCCTGCAAATTTTGTGAGCCACTGGACAAGTACTGTAGTCCAGTGACTTCTCAAACAAAATTCAAACCCCGACTATAAACCACTCAAATTTTGCTTACAGTTTGTTTGTGCAGCCAAAGTTTGCCAAAAAATCGTCCTTTTGTGGTTTTTCAATTTTACCTCAATTTCCATCAAAATGTATATTTGACCCATTAACTTGAAGAGGGTTTTATTTTCATTTAGTATTTAGCAGTAAGTCTATTATCATCTTGTGTTTGGATAGCGACATGGGATTCTTATTATTTGTGAAATGTTCGTGTACTGTTGAACTGATGGCCAGCCATAGTTTAGTAGCCGCTTGTAGAAAAATCATAACTGTGATATAAAAAGAGCAGACTCTACATAACTACAACTATTTTCAACATTTCTCCAACCTGTAGCTGGTGCCCTTGCTCACCAATCCCACTGAGGTTGCTCAGTGGCTGACCTTTACTCATGTTTATTTCATTATAATTGGAAAGAAGAACAGAGAAATTGATGGAATCACGATGCAAAGCCGCAACCTGGTGAACACCAAACTGGTGCTCTACCAACTGAGTTAATCAGCCTTAAATTGGCGGTGCTTCCCATTTGTCAGCATCTTTGTTCAGGGACACTAGTCAGAAGCCATAAAGCCCAGAACACCACAGCCAACACTGATGTTGATAGGTTCAATCCCGTTTCCGTCAATTTCTTTGTTCATCTTTGTGATAAATATGTAAGCACCGAGTCAGTTTCCCTGTTTGTTTTACCACGTTTATGATATGTTCAGCAGATATGTTCTGAGCGACCTTTTTAAAGCTGCGTCCATGGTTCATGTCACTTAATATCTGATCATATTATTTAATGCCAGTGCCTTTGGAATTTTTAAGTGCATATGCACCATAAATTTTTTTAAATATATACATATAAGGCTGGAGATTGTGGTGTCAAATGCTTGGATATTTTTTTATTAAGCTAGATTTACATATGCGACGTTATGCTGCAGCCCCTTCTGTTCTTATGTGTAACAACTCATGGTATAATAATGTGGGTGCTTTATCAGCATCTTCGGTTTTTTTCTGCCCGCTTTTCACGTTATACATGTAAGTCCATGCGGCATCGTCTTGCCACGACTGGGAGAGATGTAAGCCAGCTCATTCTAATGCCCATTGACGTCATAGCAACCAAAGTGCATTGACCCGACAATGGGGAGAGCCAGGCTCGTGGATAGTGACAGCAGTGAAGTTTGGTCGGTCGGTGGGGGGGGGGGAATGACGTGATTATGGCTGGCTCTTCAGCCGCAATCATAATGGTGGTCTGGCGCTCAAGCATGAATCTTAATGAATCTCCCATCACGGCAGAGCTGTACATACGTGTACATGCAGAGGGAACGTTATGCAGTGAGTGCATCAACTGGCTGTGGTTGAATATGTGTGGAGGATATTGGAGATGGGGCTCAGTTGCGCAATATCTCAATAAGAAAAAGGAACCTGTCTGACTGTCATTCCTTTCTCCTGATAAATTTCCTGCTCAGAAATTGTAAAGCTTGAACGTAGATAATGTCCACATTACCTGACTATAAGTACATGTACCATATATTCAGATAGATTAGTTAGATGCATCGTTTTAATTTCAGTATTTGTATTCCGTTTTGCCATGTTGGTGGATTTGATTGCAGAAAGTTGCCAATTTTTCCAAGTATTGTACAGTAGGGACATACACACATCTTGTGTCCCTGCAACAAGGCTGGCATACACATGTATTGACAAATGTACCGCACAGGGAATAAGCATGAAGAAAAACCAATGAAACCAGGAAGTAAGGAACTGGAAATCATTTTGTGACTGTTGGGTTTTGGCTAGCATTTTACAAATACCAAAACTGGTTGTACCAAATACCGAAACTAAACATGAGACATTTGAAGTAAATCTTGTGCAGGCTGCAAAGTTGATGCTTTTTGTCTACTGGTTTTCTCCCTTCCCTTGCCCCTCCCCCGCCCCTCCCCCCACCCTTTTTCCCCCAAGTATGGGGATGAAGGGGGGTGTATGATGTTAACGCATGCTGCTCATCAGGTTCGTATAGAAATAGGCACAAAGTGTTGATCTGAAATTTTTAAGTAAAACCTTTAGACAAGTTTATTCCAGAACAAATATTTCGGAAAAATAATGATGCTTTAATGTGAAAATGAGCACAAGCTTATTGCGTTTTTTTGACGAATTAGGTTTTGTGTAAGCACACTCATGCCGCAGTTAGCACCACTTGGTCAAATATAACACGAAAAAACAAGTTTAAGTTCTACTACTTGTTCCTTTGTTAGTGGCATTATAGGCACCCTGGATATGCTCTATTCAAGAGATCATGTCAGCCCATCGAATAGTGTCATCACAGGGGCATAATGCATCACCTCGTCAGGCTGGCTTCGGCCTTTCACTCGAAACCCAATGCACGTGTCGTGTTTTCTTGGCACAAAATGTCGGAGGGCATGTCACCATTCACGGGCTGGCGGGATTACATGTGTGTTTGTGCCATTGTTGCCACGGCCGGGTGGCCAGTTCACAATGCACAGCCACCAGAAAAGCTGGCGGGCGAGGTGGGGATGCGGTTCGGCGGAACAATAAGGCAAAGATCATGCTGCCCCTGTGCCCGGTGACCCTTCCTCCCCTCCCCCTTCTTATCTCGGGCCGCATGTAGCGTATGGCAGCACTGACATTTTTTTGACATTAGGGTTGGGAAAATAACAGGCTGCACTGTGGCCGAAGTTGGTCTCGGCGAGTTGGGGTGTTTGTCCCCGACATTTTTGAAGGGTGGCTTTTGTCGACAGCACAAGGGATGGACCGGGGAAGCGAAGGAGCTTGGATATTGGCCTTTCGGCGACTCTGGCCCAGCCACCCACTCCAAAAACATCAGGCGTACAGAGAAAAGAGCTTGGGTATGAAACAGTAGGAGGAGTTGGATGACTGCTCTGCATTCTGTGTAACTTCAAAATCCTAAGGCTGTTTCCTGTGTAATCCTCAGTACGTTGTTTAGGACAGGTTTGGCCGGTTGGGGCTCTTGGCCAGTTTAGCCTTCCTAAGCCAGTCAGTCCTAGGTCCCTAGTAAGTTAATTTTGTGGTCATGCAGTATGAATGCCGTTGTTCACCCAAACTAAAACACAACAGAGGCTAGCATAGGCTTCAGAAGGATCTCTACCTGTATACTTATAAAGCATTTGAGGTTCTGTGAAGTTCTTGAATTCCTGCCAAAATTTGGGTTTTTTTGTACGTGTAGCTGATTGATTTGTTGACCATTATTGCAATTGTCCTCAAAATTAAAGTTATTGCAGTGAAGGCTGTACAATTATATGGTCTAAAAATGAAGCCAATCAAACCCGTGGAAAGCTCAGAATTTATTACACTTTTAAAATGGCTTTTGCACATCTGTTTGTCTTTAAAATCAATACACCCAAAACTAGAGTGCCACACAATTGATGTAAGAGCATTTTGTTTTGCACAGTGCAAACGACTCACATGTGCATGTACACCCTGCAGTGTAATTGTGATTTGGAATATGTGCTCCTGGCCACCAAATGGATAATGCGTTGGTTCTGAATTGCTGGTCGAGTTGTCTTCATTTTCTGTGAAGTTTGAAGGTGTGCACTTACATGTACATCCTTGATTCAAGTGTTGTGATGATTCCCCTCCTCTAGAAAAAGAAAATCCAAGAGTTTATCCTGCATCAACATGACATTAGTTTTCAGGATGAAACAGATTTGGTTCCCCCCTTCCCCATTAATCACAGTCTTGCGCATCAAAGAAAGCATACGCGTCTACTACTTTGAACCAATGTAATATTTTTTTCTTGTCTAAAAGGAGACTTCCATTATTGATCCCAAAATAGTCTAGTTTGTTGTTTTCTTTCTAGTAATTTTCTTTTGGGGCAAAAATTTTCTATCTTGATTGGAAGAAAAGGTGGAGGGAAGTGCCTTTTTAATAAATAGACGGTGATGATATGGTAGCCTTGTATGCATTCAAATTAGCAGGGGGTCCATAACATCAAAATGATATATTCTTTTAGTTCCTTTGCACGTGTTCTACAGTCACACACAGATGCTCTCTCAATGCATTAACTTGTCACTTTTGTCCAGGTTTCTTCCCCCCCCCTCTCATAAACTACCCACTGCCGAGTGCACCCGTGTGACGGCTTGGGAACGGATGACGCAATCCTTAGTCGCCATGGCAACGCACCATATGGCGAGATTAGATGGGCATGATGTATATACATGCTCATTCAGTGCATGCGGTCTGTCGGGGCGTTTGCAGAATGGAGCTGCATGTGCACATGTGCCTCTGTGCGCTCACACGTGCTGCAGCTCGTCTGCATGTTCCATCCTGACCCCGCGTTTGAGGACACCAGCTTTGTCAGATTACATTGCGCATATGCGGGGGTGTTTTTTTTACTCTAGAACTGACCTGTAAAATCCTTTTTTTTTTCTGCTGATACTTCTACATCTTCTTAACTTTTTCCAATTTGTCATGGGACTTAGAAAACCTTTTATTTTGGTCCCTGTAGATGCCTGAATAGTTTGAAGAGCAAGCACTGACGTAATGTGGGGGGTTATGTAATCATTGATACTATATATTTGATGCTTTTAAGCACAGTATGTCATACATTTGGTCACCTGACGTCCACGGGTATACAAGAACTCAAATCTATCCGCAGAAGGGTCCATGTGGTTTATTTCTCTCCGAACTGATTTTTTTGATAGAATGTTCAATTTAAGTCTGTCTCGATGAGGCGTCAGAAGCACCATGTATGCATTCATGAAGAAGTCTGTTTAGCATTTTAAAAAAGGCAAAAATACAATGATCAGCTCAGCTGTGAAACAGAGACGTGGATTCTATCCCCCGCTGACTTTTAAAGTTTTTTGCCCTCAGTGATACCTCAGCTCAAAATGTGCCTCATTGTCTGTTCTTGTTAATATATCTAGAGTTCTTACATCCATTATCTGTGGCCAGTTCTTAACGTGAATTCTGAGATGCCTTATTTCAAGATATGGTAAACAAGGTTGGATTATTTGACAACCTGGCTGTATCACCAAGAAGGCTTAACTCAAAAAAGGACAACCTCTCAAGTTCAGTTGTTCCTGGAGTATTGGTTAGGTTTATGATTATTGAACTGTTAATTTCAGTATGTACATAATAGTATGCACCTTGTAAATGTCAATATGCACTCGTGTCAAACTGGAAAGGATGTTTATGCAACCGAAAAAAAAAGAGGAAATTGATTTTTCTCAGTAAAGTTGTTGTGGGAACCCACCGGAACTCAGCAAGTAAGGAAGACAAAAATAGATATCCGTTTTATCCTAAGTCGGGAATTCTTGCTTCTTTATCTTGGTTATCAAATTGTTCATTTGAAGCTAGAGTCCTGGAGGTGACCAAAGAAAAATAAGAAATGGAATGGCTGTAAATCATATTAAATCGGATGGCTGAAGGCGGCTGGCACAGGCCATGGAGCAAACGCGCAGAAAGTGGGAGTATAGTGTCCCGTGGTGAGTGTGCCGGCAGAGTGCCTTGGCAATGACGTCATTTGGGGTCTTAATTTGCTTCAGGAAGTCAAACCCCTTACAACTCGGAAGAGGTTGAAAAATCATAGCCCAATCTATTTTTTTTTCCTGTTTCTTCCTTTCCTTGGATTTTTTTTCTCCACTTGATGGAGTAGATATTGTAATGGTGATAGTGGTCTTAAAGTGAATGTCCGGTGGTCATAGAACATTGTGAGCCGAGATGAGGCTTGTATTTAGAAATGAGCTATGTGATATTTTTATAAAGAAATATCAGTCTCTGGCGGAGGAACCGGAAGGCATACATAACATGCATCTTTGTCATTAAAGATCTTTTGTGCAAGTCAGGCATATATAATTGAATTCTATGTTGGAAAAAAGTTCGAACTGTGTTCATTCAAAAAAACCACTTTGAAAGCCAAACAAAGCATTCATTTTTCATAATTCAGTAGCCATATATTTTCCCATAAATACATTTTATGTTGGTAATGTGATTCATATATTCAGCCCATCTGGCAGGGCACATTTGTTCAAGGAATGCATCTTTTCACATTTTCTTCTGGACACAAGAAACATCCCTTACAACAGAATGTATTAGGGTTAAAAAGAAAATTTGTTTGTGCAAAAAAATATTCAATGAACTATCACAGCTTTTGGTTACTTCAAAAAATGAAACTGGCTCCAGACTTGCATATCTAAGGTGCATTGACTGCTAGATGAATTTCCAATTTTGCAGATAACAAAATTAGGGAAACTCAATCACTACCGCTGTTGTCCTACCAGAACTCAGGATTGTCTAACATGGAAAATTGATTTGTCTCTGTTTTGGAAACATACTGGCTGACCATAAATTCCTGTACCTGCATGTTGGAGTGAATCAGAGACATGGCTACTTTATTTTCTCCCATCTGGCATTTGTTGTGTGGATAGTCTGCTGTGTATAATTACAAACAGCTGGAATGCTGTTCAAGAATGGAAAGGAGGGGAAGACATGTTGCATTTTAGTCCTGTAATCAGTGTTAGTGGCATAAGATGCACCCGACCTATATCTGATTAGACAGAGCAGAAAATGGGTTGTGTAGGTTCTGTGCTGAACAGAATACACCCTAGAGTGTTCACAGGTTACCAACACGTGACCTTGCTCTGACGCACTACTGTGGTTGCTTCAAGGCATGAGTCGTTCCCAAAACGAAGGGAAGATATGAGTAACAAGGCCCTATCAGTCTTTCCGCTGTTGTCTTATCTTTGGGTTCATTCTCAAGTGGTAATTTAGTTTGATTTCTTGGGTGTTACGGATTAAAATCTGGGGCTTTTTTGTGTGTGAAAAAGCTGTGTAGTTGCCCTGGCTATGCCATTTAGAAAATGTGACTCCAAATTTCAGTTTTGTCAATCCAAAACGAAAAAAAAGTTGGCCAAGATGGCATGTTACTTTATCAGAAAATACAACCTTTAGATTGAATCTACTAACTGTAAATTTTGCATTGGTCCCTGACTATGATCCACAGATTTTCACGAGACATGAACTAAGGCCCCACTGGGAGCCTGGTGTCATATTTGCACTGTGATATTAACAATACAGCAGACAGATTTTTGAAAAGGTGACATTTTGAATATGGGCAGAGCAACAAGTGCCATGCCTTGCATCCCAGCGGGGGGTCAACTGCAAATCCAAATAAGACAATCAAAGGAATCCTCAAGACTCAATCTAAAATTACAAGTAATGCAGACACTGCAAAAGAGATTCAGAGCAACACCAAATTAAATCACACAGAGAAGAAAGAAGCACAGACAGTTTGGCCAGAGTGTCAAAACAAGTGCCAGGTTTTGTGCATCTGAAGCCGGGACCATGAGTGAGACGTCCCGGCATGTTTAGTGATTACTAGCCAGTTGGGAGCTGCCCCATTGGCTGCTTGGTGTGCGTAGGAGCTGGCTCTGCCAGCCAAGCAATACCCAGGGATGGCCTGGAACAGCGCGGCCATTTCCAAGAAATTGCAGGCAGGACCTGGGGAAGCTTCCATTGCCTGCCGTAGACTTTGTGGTCTTGTCAAGTCACCTGAAAATCGTCTCCATTTTTCTCCAGAAAAGAAAGAGAAGAAAAAAAAGCAAAATAGGAAAATATCATTTGAATTCACCTTCCTGAAAATGTCAACATTATGCATGTTGACCAGTTAAGTGATAGAAATTTGCTCTGTTTAAAAAAAAAATGGAGAGCAAAATGCTGTCTTTCTAAGAGTACTGGGAAGGACGAACAAATGTGTATGTAGTACATCATGTAAACTCTGAAGTTGGAAGTTTGTTTTCCATTTGTACATGTAAAATGCATCCCATGTGCTTTCTGTTGAAATTCTGTGCCTGAAAATTATGGTAATGAAACTAGACACAAATGTTAATTTTCCATTTAAGTCTGGAAGTAGACACTAATATTGATTGACAAAGCTTCCTGGGTTTTTTATTCATGCCAGAAATGTACATGCAAACAGAAGTTAACAGGAAAAATTACCTCACCACATGTAATAAAAATTAAACCACCTATCGTATGGAATACATGTATGTACATGTGTATGCACATAAATGCGTGCCGTCAGCTTATGAGCGAGATATGCTGTGTGAATCCTAGTGTAATGAAACACCAGTTACTCTGCCTATAAATTATGAAAAGACAATTAACCTTTACAGGGACCGACTATTGAATACGTGGCCACCTAATCATGCAGGAAAACAATAGCTTGGGTCGGACATGTTGGCCGTTGCGGCCATCACAAGCAAAGCTGTTACTTAGCTCATGGCCCAAATACATGTACATGTAGTACTCAAATTGGCCCCTGTCCCCCAAAACCCCAAACAAACAAACAAACAAACAAACAACAGGGTCATTACGGAATGAATGGTACAGAAGTCACAATGAAATCTAAAATGCCGAAACAGGATTTCTTAGGGGTTAGTTTACAATGATCCATCATCTTGGCTGTTCTTGCAGATCTGAGTGATGGTTACAGATTGAAATTTTGCCATGTAACAGCAAAACAGGTATAAAAAGTGATACCTGGCATTAATTGAGAAATGTAGTAGTGTGTTTTAAAATCAGTGGGAAAAGAGCATTGTAACTTCAGACGGAGGAGCAACCCACAAAATCATGCTGAGAGTTTTTGTCAGTTCTCAATTTTTTTTGGGTTCTATGTCATGATGCCGGCAAAGGTATGACCAGGGTCAAATTGTTTGAGCAACACCTTGTATTTACCTCAGTAACCGATGAATTTTAAATCATCCAGTTTGAGACTTTAGTCATTTGACTGCAGCAAATAAGACCCTAAGAAGACAAACGGTTGGTTTTCAGAAGTTTTGAATTTCTCTCTAGAAAGTCTGATTGTACTAAACAACACAATACTGCAAAGTTGCCAATGATTTTTACGTAAGTTGTCACACTGAAGAGCAAACCTGCAGTTTCTTGGGATTCCAATCCCATAGTAATATGCTTTTTTAAAACATTCTTTTCTTTAATTAAGCGTCCAGTTCATACAATCACAGGAAAGTGTCTCCATACTTTTACTAAATATACGATTCTAAATCATATCAGTCTACACCGCTCTACATGAACCTACCCAAGCAGTCACTACATATACCTCGAAGATGCCTCGAAAGACACGTCCATTACATTACGGTGCTGAGAAAAGAAGATCTACTATGGCGGCGAGACCATGTTGCATTGTGGGAGGTCAGGGTGCACTACAGGTGATCAATATTTCCAGCAAATAATAATAGACTCATGAGAAATTTGCATACGTAGTGACTGTTTGGGTAGGTATTCTCTTGTAGACCCTACCCACACTTAATGTGGGGGGAGATTTTCATCATACTTCTTTTTATGCAACCTGAAGCATAATCGGCTTGAATTCATATCGTCTTAATGTTTTCTTCAAAACTTTTTTTAAAAAGATGAATCAGTTAAGCAGATAGAATGGTTATGTGCTTTCTGTCAGCATAAGACATTTGCTGTCTTCCTTGTTTTTTTTGTTTGGTTTTTTTTTAGCATTGGTAGTGTGTCCACTTTTTGTTCAAGGATATCCGGATGATTGGTCACTCTGTTACAAAACTACCAAGACATAATATCCAGTGTAAAGCATGATTTTTTGTTTGATACATTTAGCTGTGTAACCTTTAACCTTACAATGCTGTACGGATTGGGGATTCTTATGGCTTGATGCAAGGTGCTTTCTGGCATGCAGCCCCTGGTGTATTGAAACCAGGTTGTGAATTATTGATGCTCAAGAGAGGAGTTTTCAAATACAAATATATTTCACAATTTGAAATTAAGGCTCTGGAAACTTCAAATTTCTGGTTGATATTTCATGTAGCCAGGCACAATGTTCAAATATTTTGGTATCTCAACAAAATAAGTTAATATACGAGTATGTTGACAGGAAAAATATCGTCATGCATTTCCAAACATTTTTATTTGTAGTTCCTCATTAATTTAAAGGGTTTGAAATATTCAAAATTGAATAAACAATTACACAAAATGCTTCAAGCAGTACACTTTTGTCCTGTGTAATAGTAGTACCTGTAATTCGTATCATTACCTCACACTGACATACGCATTCTAGGTACCAGACTAAATTTATTTCTCATGCAGAAGATACTGAAGTGGTATGAATGACATCAGACAAGTGTGCAATTGAAACATGCTCCTTGGTCCATTTTGGTGTTGCATTTTTTAATCCAAGGTTAACTGTGTTTGTACTTCTATGCTGGGTAGTGAGTTGCTTCACGTTCATACACAAATAAGTACATTTCAGTTACCTGATTGATTGTTACAATTATTCACTTACATTTATGTCATCAATGTTGAAAACCACAGAAAGCACAAGAACGACCAAATCTTTTCATTCCAAATTTTCAAATGTAAGCCATGCACAAAACTCTTTACAAAAAAGTTTGGACAAGCACAAAAAGGACCTATTTGGTTGAAGAAACTTGTAAAGTACTTCAAGGAATTTGTGTTATTGACACCATACCACACGTTAAAGTAATACACACAAAAACTTGCTCTTTCATTATTCAATGCAGTAATTAAAAAAGAAACAACTCATCAAAACTAATCATAAACTGCCCACTCCAGTCATGCATGTGTGACTTCATTTATATGCAGTCTTGAACTTAAATTAAGAACCTTCTTACAGGTACTAGTTTTCGTTTTTGTCAAGAATCAGAGCTAATTTTCAGTGAGACTAGGTTGTGTGTTAGTGGGGTGCCTTGTGGCTACAATTTCTGCGTTTTCTTCCAACAGAGCACTGTAGAGATCCGTAGCTGTAAACAACAGTACACATTTTGGACACTCAAAAGCATCATTACAGTCTCAAGTGAGGTCCAACTCATCTTGAGATTGTGACTCAAGAGTAGTTGAATAATATACCCTATGGTTATTGTGGTCAATCCAAAATATTTGAGTTAGACTCTGCCCTTGCCCTATACAAGGCCATTTGGTTGTGATTTCTTACATCATAGGCATGTTTTCACAACTGCGACCAGTAACATCTTTCTGCTTTGGTCATTGGTTGGGCATTCTTGTGGATTTGGTTATGCCCGCCTGATGCCATTGTTCCCAATACATGACAACCGAAAGTTGGAGTCGGTTTGTCGTGGGTCCAAAATGGTGGAAAGTAAGCGGGTTTTTTTTCCTCTTTATGTTTCCATTTTACCGTATTTCCATGGCTATTTGCCGCTGATTTGTTACATGCAGCAAACCAAAATGGGTGTTTCATTGGAGAATGTGAACAGAGAGAGCAGCAAAAGTGAGAAACTTAACAAATGTTAAGCAAAAATGAGTACCGTCTGCTATCTTGTATTTTGGCCCCCTCTTATAAGGGGGACAAAAGGTGGGCCACCTTGAACATGTTCCTGGTTATTGCTTGGATGTCATGTGTCTGGTTAGGAGTTACCAAAGACCACGCCTCAGATGCACCCTGGGTAAACTTGGTGTGACAGTTTTCTTTTATTTGGGATTGAAACCAAAAAGAAATTGTCTGCCCTGTCTTGCTTTAGATGCAGTAACGTCTCTTGTACATGAGAGCAGAATATGAAACAAATGTGAAGAAATCTTCCCAGTGAAGGACGTCATGTCAGATGGTTAACACTAGTTTACCTTTATTTGGTTTGAAAATGTCGTAAACCTGTAAATCAGGTAGTGATAAATATCACGTTTATAAAGCACGTACATCCAGCAGTACTGCCCTTTAAGGTGCTATTACGAAGGAAAACACAAGTTGAACATTGCCAACTTGGTATTGTGCACAAATATTTTGAAAAGGTGTTTGTAAGAATTGCTGTCTTTTTTAATCTCCCGTGGGTAGCTTGCTACATATTTAAATTCCAAGATGCACTTGGGTTCAAGTTTGTACTTGAAATATGAAGGAAAGCTCCAATGTAGCCTGCAGTGGGAGGGATACCACCATCATCACATGATGAGCATGCACTAACCACACCTGTGAAACCTGTTTTTGACTCGTGACGCAATGCCAGCGAATTGGTTTCATGGGCGTATTCAAACAAAGGGTGGGCAGCACCTCCACGTGTATACCAGCATGTGACACCCACTTCAGGATTTATGGATTGATCATCCGCAAAAAAGTGTGGGATTTCTTGGGGATGTTTGAACATTAACCTGAAGGTGACTGCGTGGGAAACACACCCAATTTTTTTTCTCTTCAGATATCTGTAAATGTTTATTGGATCAACTGTCCTGGTATTTTGTGCTGTTTCCTCCGTGTTTCTGTTTGTGTTCTATATGCTGTGAGGCGTGGTCCGTTCTTTCTTTGTTTCAGTGAGAATTTGGAAACACTATATATGCAAAGCCTATGACATTTCATTTGAATTCAAAATTAACATGAGACTAGTCAGATTCTACGTACGTAACTGCCTACATGTTAAATTGGTAAAAGACACACACAACTATTGTTTGATATTATTAAGTGAATTATGATGGATAGGATGTTACCGGTTTTTTTTGAAAAATTAGCCAGTTTGGACAGTTGAACTCAGTAGAAGCACCAGTTATTTCAGTCATTTCCAAACCAAACCGACATGCACATTATTGAAAATAGGTGTGTGGCCTCAGATCAATGTTCAAAATGAGATCGCTTTTCCATCGGAAAACGTCAGTTGGAAGATATCATCAGTATAATTTACGAGCCTGCAAATAAACAGGCAGCCATTAACGGTCTTTTGCATGGCTAGTCATACCGGCCTAGTGTGATTACTGACCAATAATGTGAATAAGTGGTCACAATATTCCCGGTGAAGTCCGCGTGTTTTCAGGGGGCATGTAGTTCAAGGCAGGCTGTGATATTAAAATTCAGTTGAATACACAGAGAGACCATTGCCTCTTTTGCACAGTCTGTGGTTATCTGGATAGTTCTAGACGGGCCATGCAGATACACCATGCATGGGGAGAGTATTGGTTCAGTGATAGTGTTAGAAACCTCACCAGCTCAGCACTGGACTGAGCTGATGCATACTACAGTAGGGATGTGTGCATGATAAGTCTACATATGGCAGAATGATGGTGGAGCATAATGCATGTTGTACCCCTCGTCACACAGATTGTATAACTTTGTATAACCCCCCAGCACGATGGCATCAGTCATTGCAGTAGGGTGATCTGTGGTTGCTGGTGAGTGTAGGGATTATAGTGTTCAGTCACTAATTAAGCATATTTAATGCAGTCCATGTGCGAGTGCTAAAAAAGAGATACAAGAACACACCAAATGTTTGGTCGTACCTTAGTTTCAGGGGCTCCAGGTTCTGTTGTAGATGCGGCGTCATCCAGCAAACACACAGGTTGTAGCCAGCGGTTCTATGATCCAGCCCATGGTCCAAGTGTGCATACGCAACACCCAAAGTTGTCATTTGTCCCGATGGAGACGTATCACAAGAGATGGCCATCGTTGTTCAAAAAAAAAAAAAAAAGAAGAAATACGAGACAACATCATGGTGCACGCCAGAGCGGAGAGGAAGAGAAAAAAGCGGCAACTTTCCTGCCGGGCTCTCTAGGCTCCAACTGAAGAGACTACGGTGGGAGCTTGCAGCATCTACGGTCCGTCACAGGAAGAACATTAAAAAAAAAAAGCGTGTGGGTGTAGCAGTGAGTGACTGAGGGTGAAATCGACAACGTTGGATGACCAAGTCACTGGAAGCTTCCTGCCACCGTAATGTGTAATCAGTTTATTAAGTGAGAAGTAAAAAAAAATGAGGAGAGGCACATGGGGGCAGCAAGTTTGGCAGGAATTTTTTTATCTTTTTTTAAAAAATATTTTTCCCCAAAGATTGCCACAAAAATCCTTAATGGGAAAGGGGGGTATGAAGACACGAAGGAAGACTGACACGTGCGATGTAGTAACCATACTGCTGCTCTCAGGTGCAGGATCTCATATGGAGAAAAGCCAGCAATACCTGCTCCCTGTCTGTACTACAACCAGCCGTCATCCGCCCACTCACTCTCTTGCCAGTGGCTGGCGTGGCAGACTGCAGTTTGGCGGGCATTGCAAACGAAAGGGGAAAAAAACCTGTGCGTGTGGGTGTGTGTGTGGCAATGTCCCTATTGCTCTCATCTGGCACAGATCAGTGTGTGTTGTCCAGCAGAATTTATTCATCACACTGTTGGAGACGAGTTTTTCCTTGTTTTCACGACATCACTGCCTATTTCTGTATCCTTGTGTACATGCAAAGTTTGCATCAAAGGGGATTTTTTTGTCTTGTTTCCTTTTCTGGATTGCTGACATGACAGTGTCCTCTGTGGTTATCGGCACTGTTGGTTGTTGTCCATCCCAACGATATCAAGGAAGTTGGACGGACAAGTTGATGTCAGATGATGCTCTCATGATCCTCTTCGCTTGAGGATGACGATGATGTAATCACAACCGTCGCATATTTCTTGAGGAAGGGGATTTTTACTGTGCAGCCCCAATAGAAGCAAGTACATCCTTGTTGTGTGGCCCACTTGCTTTTTGCTGTTCTCTATTGATATTGAAAGGCATGACTGAAACCCAAGCAAAACTCTGTAAATGTCAACTGACATTTTTGAAACACTGCACGTGTGAAGATGATTATTGCTTAATGTTTCTAAACATAGAAGATTGAAATGGATTACCAACGATCGTATTTGTGGACTTCATGTGCACTTATGTATGTTGGCTCTGATTATGCCTTGTGTAAAATAAGGAAAGGAAAAATAAAATAATGCAACGGTAGAAAAGATCATACTGAGTTGATCATTTCAGCAAAATATAACAAAATGACAGCAGTTCAACAAAATTTCAGCCTTGCACACATGTGTTTGGTACCGTGTGACGTCAACACACATTTCATTCCTTCATGTACAGACACTGCCTGTACATTTGCATTGGTACGTGTACAGGTATTCATTGCGCCACGCACACAATAGAGCCTCAAAATGTCAGGCCATGAAAGCTGACTACAGAACCGTGTCAGCATGTACAGTCTTACTGGGACAATGTTAGCAGTGTGACGAAGTGAGGATTGTTCATGGACAGAACTGAAAATGCCTGACTGGGGAGATACATGTAGCTACAATTTAACAGTTAGGGTGTAGGTCCCTACGTGTACAGATGTAGCTAAGTTCTTGCATATAATTGCCAAAGTGACCAGGACAATTTAAACAAATACAAAACAGGGAAAAGAAGTTATTTTGCACCATCGAGAAACTGTATGTTCCAGAACCATCCCAACCCCAACAGCAGTTATCAGTGCTTTGGTGAAGATGAAAAAACAGTGAGAAAATGAGAGTACAAATAAACTTTAAAAAGTATTCTATACAAAAAAAAAAAAATTTAGAAGCCAACGTTTTTTACTGACATATATTTTATTGCCAGCAATGTTAAAACACATTTTGCTATAATCAACATTTTAGGGGGGAACGTGTTTTTTTTTTATTTATGACAGGACACAGTGCCACTGGAGATTTCAAATCTGTGTCACTGAGTGCTCATTTATTTGCAGAATTTATTTCGAGGTTTTATTTCAGTGACAGCTTGATAGTTTGGGGAAAATAGTTTTGCCGAGAAAGTTAAAGGTTTCTGTTCACTTTCATGAAGCCACCCATCATTTGCTGCGGTGTGTGCGACCTTTTCTAAACTTCAAAAATTACCAAAAAATTTATTTTGACGGGTGAGAATCTGAGGTAACATTCACACTGAATTGGAAGCCAAAACCTAGTATAGTGTTGCTTTGATACTTTGGGGGCCATTATTGTTTAATTTCATGCTTTAAACCATTGGCAAACGGGCTGAACAAAAACTACCTCTCGCATGTACATGTGTTGTGCAGAAAATTCAAAGTGGACTTTATACCACACCATGTGTGTTATATGTGTGGTTTGTGTACCTCTGTGCGTGTTAAGTCCCACCCACAAACTTCCGCTATCGATCAATAAATATTAATAGCATTACTTCCACTACCACTTTCATTCATAAAAGAAAACAGCCTCATTCATAAAAAAAAGAATAATTTCATTCATAAAAAAGAAGCACGTCAGCTGGAGAGATAGTGTTGATCATTCTTTGTTCTACATGTATGTAACTATCCATGGTTCATCAAATTACCGGTTATCGGTAATTGAGCACATCAATTGTAGCATCAAGGAAACCTAACCCTGTTGTTAGCCTTTATGAAAAGACAGGTGGTGTAACATTTCTAAAACGTCGGCATTTTCAATACTGAAAACAAAAAAATGACATTCAACCAAAATTGGCAACATCCCTCCAGGGGGTGCAACGTGTGCCCCCTCATCCCATTTGATGCCCCTCCCCCCCTTCTTTTAGGTTTTGTGCTCTGCAGTGTTCAAGGTTGTCACCCACTGCGCATGGGAGTGGCCGTCATGAGCCGCTCACGTGATGGGCATCCCCCAAAGCTGGGCTGGGGCAATTTGCTGCTGTCGCTCGGGCGCGCTGACCTGTCAGGACAGCTGACATGTTACCTACGTCATTCGGCCACAGAGTCATTTGATTAACCCTCTGATGCCACGTTCATTGCTTGGTTACTGTGCACACTGCGTTACATCTAGCACCTCTCCTCGTAGCTATCGATTCTCAACTAGCACCGCAACACCCCCTTCCTTTGACTTGACCATGAGGGGAATACTTCTTCGTACTTTTGAAGCAGTTTTTGGCAGGCATAGTCAACAAAATATCGATCCCCTCCTGCGGGAAAATAAGCAAGTAATTTGTTGACACGTATTGACTCAGAATGCTTGAGTAACTGAAATTTTCTAAAATAGTGGCCCCTTTCCTCTCAACAAAAGATACACTCCATAACCAGCTCCTCTGAAGATGTTTGAGGCAAATGCATGTGTACATGTACCAATTTTGTAAGTAAACATGTTTGCCCATGCCTCATTTGAATCAGGAATTTGGCTCATCGGACCAATTTGAAAACATTTCTGTAGGGGATGTCTGTGAAAGAAGTATTTTGAGAAGAGAAAAGTTATTGATTTAACCAATGTGACCGGTAGAAGTGGATATTATAACATGTAAAGTTACAGTTTTCTTTAGTCATTTACTTGCATATTTAGTCACTGACAAAATTCGCTGGCTTGTTTATATTTTCTCCATCACACCCTCCCCCCACTGAAAAACTACATATATCCAAGTATTTTTGTTGGACATTAAAGTCTACTTGATGGGCTTTCATTAGTTAACTTTCCTTCCTAAGGGTTTCCCGATCTTGTGATCTTTGGTCAGTCTCAACTGGTGTTTAACCATTCCTGCCCCACCCCGACATGAGGTCATACTGAAACCTGCCCGACTGTTTGGTTCGTTGCAGTTGTTTTCCGGAAGTGCAGCTCTGCTAGTCCTTCTCTAAGCCAGGTCATACCCAGCCTAGATGGCGTAGCAATTCACAGATTGTCAAATTGGCACTTCCAAAAACACCTTGTTTGTGTGCCAAAAAATTCCCCCTCAAAAAAAAAACAACATACCAGGCACGACTACAAGCCCCCAGTTTGACGTGGCAAATCTTGTTTTGTATGTTTCCTAAGCCTTTGTTTCCCTCTGTGAAATCCTTCTTCTGGTCGCCTACAAAATGCAAGCTCACATGCACTCATACATTGTGTATGTCACAGTATTACGTTAGGTCTACCCTTCAGGTTTAGAGTTGGGGCATTAACCTCTCAGGTTGTCTTTGAAATTCGATAACAGGCCAACAAAAATCGTGATTAAACAATAACAAAAACAACTTTGTTGTTTGATCTGTAAAATTCCTACAGGGTGTTTTTTTCTTTTCAGTTGCATCTTTTTCCCTTAATTTGTTCCTCCTTGACATCAGAAAACACCCCCATATTGTTCCTGTGGTATTGGCCCATGTACTATTCTATGTGGACGTGTAATAGCCAGCTCATAAATGGCATAGCACAAAGAAAAAAAGGAGACAGAACGAAGGATCCTGCATGTTCATCCTAAAAGTGTTTCCGTGCAACCAAACGCAGGCGTCCGTTTGACGTATTGTGATGTCATCAACCGCTGGGATGACATCACGGCAATAGACCTGTATAAATTTACATAAAAGGGGGGGAGCAGGGTAGACACGTGGCCGGCGTGTGTACACAGAGATATGGGGGTTATATCACGGCTTTGGAGTATGCGTGCAGATGGGATAGTAATTAGACTGTGCATAGTCATGTGTTCTTGGCTTACCACCAGCGTGCAGTAACAAAACTGCCACCGTCCAATATTGGATTGGTTGTGATGCCGGTGGAAATGGAAAAAAGCCTTGAATTTTCTCTGGAAATGCCAGAATGCTGATGAGAGGGAAAAGCTGTCTTACTTGAGAAGTTGACTTTCCTGAATGGAAAAATGCAATCCTTTTCTTAGAAAAAGATTTCTAAGAAAAAAAGCAGTCTTTTGTAACATGATATTGACTGTAATTCGATGCACTTGTGTACACCTGCTTGTGAAAGATACACTGTAGGTTGGTTCACATTAAGGTAAATGTTATTTTTATTAATTTGTTACCCAAGGAGATTTTGTGTAATCTCTCAATGACAGGGTTATTACTTGTCACAGTCATGGTAAATCCTGAAAATTCCCCCCCCCAAAAAAAAAGTCCCCCTGGAAAGTTAGGGAAAAATCATGGGAAATTGGAAAGAACTGGAATGTCTTGTAATCCTTTTTTTTCAGAGGAAAAAAGGTGACTGAAAAGTGGTGGAAATTAAGATCATGTAAGGGTTACTTTTGATGGCCTGCTTTGGGTGCAATAACAGATAATGACAAATTGACAGGCTTTCCTTGTCAGTCCGTATTAGTGGCTGGGGCAGTCTTCCAGTTTAAAACATCAAGCAACTTTTCTCTACAAAAGGCATTAAATGTCATGGAGATCGTGACATCTGAGTCTTGGAAAGTCTCGGAAAAGTCATGGAATTTGAATTTCAGATATTCGGTTGGAACCCTATTATGAGCACACGTGTACATGAAGATCATATGAAATACCGGTAATATGATAGGGTAAATTATATATGTGATATATAATAGGGTAAAAGCCCTTTTTAACATTTTAATTTTACATTAATTCTGTGTTGCACCAGAAGAGAAGAAATGTGCAATCTTTAACCAAGATTAGTCATACCGGAAACGGATGTACTGGTACTGCACACATCCAGCTGTTGTTGTGTCAGTAATCACTCCCTCCGATTGTTTATTTTGGTATCATTTCATATGCAGCCGTTCAATATGGCCCAGTTACAATAACACCTGTGGACGCCCATACAATTGTACATGTACATGGGCAATCCTGCATGTTTTTCAAGAAAAAAAAAAATGCTGTTCTGAAATGGAAAAAAAAAGGAAAATTGATTAATATATTTTGTTTGCGGCATATATTTGGTGTTAGTCAGAGAGCAGTAGTCGTGTTGGATTTCAAGGTTGATCATGTTTACGTGTTTCAAAGTCATCCACGTGCACCATATTTATATGTTAATTTGCCTTATGAGGGGTAGTTTGTGCATTCAGTTCATATTCAGAGAAAAGGGTTATGTGTGTTTTATCTGAGAACGGAACATAAGTGCAGATGTTAGCCAAAGTCAGTTTGATTTTTCTTCTCTCTTTTTGTTGTTGAAAGAAACATTAGGAAAAGATGTGATATTGTATGGGTTAATATGATGTATGGACTGGGGACCGATGCATTGCAAGTTTATCTACTGATGTACATTGGGGTGCCTTCTGCCAAGAAGTATGCCTAACAATCCCAGTTACATAAAAAAGTTGGTACCTGTTGAAGTGGTTGTGTCAATATTCAATCTATAAGTTGCTATCATCTTTTTTTTTTACAAATGTTTGGACTTCTTTTATTAATGGAGATATTTGATTTTTGGGGAGTAAAGTCATTCAAGTCAATCCAGAAATTATGACAGACACTCAGAACAAGATGGAGAAGAATCTAGCACCCTGACCCACAGCAGAACAGAATGAATGTGTTAAAAAAACCTTCAAATGCAGTTAGAGAGTAAACTTTGCAGCCCCCTCACTTTAAAGTCCTTACTTCATAAGTAAGTAAAAATTACATCATTAAACAATTTTTTCTGTAACCTGTTGTTGTTATTGTTGTTGTCGTTTCCTGTTTCGTAGACTTTAATTTCAGTTTGTTTTCTGAGAGGTATTATGTTTCCCCCAATATGTTCAGGTATTTGTGTAATTCAAGCAGATTAAAAATGGGGGTTTTGTTACGATCCATGTAATCTTACAACGGAAATGAAAGTAAAATGAAAGAAAAAAAACTGTTTAAGAGAAAGACATTTTGCCTAGAATGTAAAGTGTGCCCCAAGCTAGTCAATCGCAAAATATATAATATATGCAGGGATTAGTCGTTATTTTATTAGATGGTTGTCTCGCCCACCCAACGCCCCCACCCCATATCTGCTGATGGGCAACCATATGGATGTCTTCCCCATGAACCCATCCCAACTGCCGGTAGATAGTAGAAAATTACCAAGCCTGGGTAACCCAGTGATCCATATGGAACCTGTGGCCAGGCACTTTATACGGTTGTGTTTACCCTCAGCATCTCAGTTTGTTGTCACACTGCTGGCCAGACGCAATACCATTATCAGAGGTCTACCCTGCTCCAACATTCTTTGGTTTTCCTATACCTGATTAAAACAAGGGAAAATCTTCCGCTCTCCTCCCTCTCTATGAACACTCCTTTATGTCAGACTCTGCCTCTTTTATTTTGCTACAGATAACCCTGACCCCCAAATACCAGGTAAAACTGCCTCAACATAATGTACATGTATTTGAATCCTGCATTATGTTGACCTCGTGTTTTCAGGTCTGAATGAATTACGTGTATATCGAACAAGCACATGAAATCATAGATGAAACCAGGCCTGTGATCACTGAGTACCCAGGGAGGCCCCCAGTTAAGGTGGAATTGGGGCAAAAGTATTCATGATACTGTTCACATTGCAGTCCATGCCCATCTTTTTTTTTTTAATGTTAGCACCCTAAACGACACTGGGGAAAGCTCTTTGTGTCCGTGCTCCACAAATCATCAATTCAGTGTGTACAGTCACACTTTGCAGATCCACTTACTGGTCTATTGTAGTTCAAGGAATTTTCATGCATCACTTCAAGTCATCAGGTGTCCGTTTCCTGCTTTTCCGGGAGAGAGAAAAAAAAATAGACATTCTGTTTATCTGACTTCTAAATTGTAATTTCAACAGCATGTCCAGCATCAAAACCTTCAAAACTGCATCAGGTCTTTTATTTTTTCCAGCCCATTGAAGGAAATGACTGTTTCTGGAAAATGTGAATGGTTTTGAAACTGTTTGTTTGAGATCCCAGCCTGCTTTTAGTTACAGTCACATTCTGGAACTCTTCTGGATACATGCTGACTATATTGTTCAAACTTGTTAATCTGTTTGTTTGTTTTTATTTATGTATTTATTTATTTATTTTTTCTTAAAGAGCAATTGAAAGGAAAACATGTTTTCTCTGATTTTTATCTGTTCAAATAAATATGGAAGCATCCACATCAATCGCAGTGTCATTTGTCTTCAGAGCTCAACTATAACAAGCTGAAAAGGTTTTTTTTCTGCGAAACAATGGCTACAAACAATGGTTACATGCACTGTTTGATATGCACAAGGGTTTATCCACTACAAACACAGGGCAAGGGTTTTCCTCATTTTCTCTGTTTTCTCAGAACGACGCAATCTACTTTCAGAATTCACATCTTGGCATGAACAGAAAAAAGCCCTTTTTAGCTTGTTGTAGTTGAGCTCTGAAGACAAATGACCCTGCATTCAATTTAGATGTTCCATGTTTATTTGAACAGATAAAATTAGAGAAAACATTTTTTCCTTTGAGTTGCTCTTTAATTTATTGGGTTTCTCAAATTTTTCTACCAACCAGGCTGTAAACTTGGCCCCTCTCTGCATATACATGTAAGTGTACCTGTGCAGACATTGTCATTTTCAAGACAAGCACATGGACAAATTCAGTTCATTCAAGAAAAAAAATGATTCATTCATGTTTCTGTGGCTTATCTAGATCAAGAATAATTATATGTGTTGTCAGCAACCATGTGAAACATTTCTCGAGCAAAGCTATAGTTTGCCTTGTGGAATGATTGGTTTGTTCTTTGTAACAAATTAGCAGTGTTCATTTTGGGTTTTGTTTTTGTTTTTGGGGGAGGGGTTGTTTTTGTTGTTGTTTTATGTTGACCCCCCCCACAGCAGTGGCTATAGGTTGCAGCCCCAATGCAAATGCAATAATACTTATTCTCCAGACAAGGCTAGATCATACAAATGCCGCCAACCCTGAATTGTGGGCCAAGTTCGGTCGTAAGCACCCAACTCAAGGATGGAGGCACGTAGTCCACGTACATCCATATTTGTTTTGGGGGTGTGCTAAATTACCCACAACCTCATCTTGATTTTCAGGGAGAATTGAATTTCAGTGTTGCGTTACCGCATTTCATAGAATTTCTCGTCAGCCTAAACAAGAGATGTGAGATATCTTGAGGAAAAAAGCATTAACTATAGAATTCAGTTCCGATAAAAGACTTTTGAATGGTATTGGATGACAATTCCAACTCAACTTAGAAAGTCAGTCTGTTTTAATTGGAAATGGATTGTGTAATGGAAATTGTTTAGTCAGTAGGGTCAGTACAAGATTTATAATTTAAAGCAGTGAACAAATCAATGAACCCATGACTAAGGGAAGGGTGACCCTGCCAAATCACCAGAATATTTCAGAATTTTTCTTAGCATTCTTATGCAAATTTAGTCCATTTACCAAACAAGTTCTACCTCCTTGCTGATCATTATGTTTTCATTTACCATACATACTGAATAAGTCTGTGCACACAAGATGGTAACGACTCCCATATTAGCATTTGAAGACCTTTTGTGCTCAAAGTCCAAATTTGAAATTATTGAATATGCACACGTACTAAAGTGTGCTTATTAAAGCTGAATTGTAAAAAAAAAGAGTGATCCTACACAATTTCAGTAGTTTCATTAGAAATGTGAAAAAAAAGGTTTCTACCTCAGATGAATGTCTTCATCTGAGAAAGCACTTCAAAGCACAAACAGAGGGTTGAACTTGATGCTTATTTTGTCCTCTATTTTTTTTTAAAAGATACGGACGCATGTCGTGATTCAGTTTTTAAGCCTAAGGCTGTCAGCTTTCTGCCAACTTCATTTTGCTGACAAGTTTGCCATAAACTTGCTGTTTGTTGGGTTTCATAACTGAATAACCTCATCTTACTTCCAGCCAATGCTACAAATGTCCATGTATTGTCAGTAGCTAGACAATTCGTCAATGACTTCTTGTTGTGAATTGGCAACAAAACTGTTTGAGATTCCCAGGATTGAGTGGGTCGGAATTGGCGTCAAAGGAAAACAATATTAATCATAAAAAAGTAGAAAACCCAAACACGGTCATGACTTTGTCTCCCAGATGGCGAAGCATTGACAAACACGTGTAAAGCGTATAATTCCCTGCATCCACGTTAAGATGTTATTTGCATGCCGTGTTACCCCCCTTGCCCGATCTACGTCATCCATGAGGCATATCTCGTGTACAGATAAACAGGGCTCCACCGTGCATCACGTCCAGTGCCACATCATAACGAGTAGAGAGAAACGCCGCACAGCATTGTGGCTGTGCCGTAATCAATACGAGTGGATATCCCACTGAAAATGACGACAGCGAGGCCCCCTTCACGATGCACCCATTCATCACTGCCCAGCTTTTGTGCCTTCACGACGTCATGCAGCATGCGTGGGCTTTTCCAAAACATTGGCAGGATGTGGGCACACGAGGGCTCTGTTCTCAGCTCATCATCAGGGTCTGGCATCACAAATAACTGGCAAAGAAAAAGAAAACACGTGTATAGCTGTGCTGTTGCTTATTGCTGGTGCTTCCAAAAGTGTCCTGTTTGTTTGGAAAAGACACTTGCGCACAAATGTCATTCTGTATTTTGTTTTCATTTGATGATGGTTGAGGAATTATGTTTGTGGAATATACTCGGTCCATTATGCTGTCCAGCATGTCACATTCTGTTGAATTGTTATCATTTTGTTTACTCAATTTCTGCCAACAGAGGGCTCATTTCTTGCCTGTGTTATCACAATGTGGTACATGAATTGTAACACAACTATTCATGGTTAGTTGTACCCCAAGAAGGCAAAGGAGAGTGTAGTTTATTACGCAAAAAGACTCACTGTATTTACACTTCAGGGTTTGTAAGCTTATCCGAGTTCTCAAGTTTCTCTTGACAGTAAAGTTCTCATCATATTCCCTGTACAAAATAAGTGTTATTTCCAGTTGAGTGACTAATTTGTAGGCGGGGAACTATAGTCACAACATGTCGAAAGTAATTGGTTCACTATAGGCTTTCTCTGAAGTCCTTCCTGCACATGGGATTGATTTTCTGTAGACATTACTGACCTTTAGCAAGAGACTGTACTTCAGAATGTTTCAAGTTGTTTGTTGAAAATCAAGGAGTTGTCCGATCGGGTAGGTAATAAGCCAGTTCGGAATTTTAACAAGAGAATTGTCACTTGAGAACAGCACCTGATGATGTCATACCAGCTCAGACATGTTTGGTGCATGCGAAGTGGCTTACGGCAACACTTTTAGGGCCACCCTTGAGCCTGGTGTATTGATGTTCCTGGATGACCTTTGACACGCTTTACATTGTGCTTCCTTTTGAAATACTGAGCTTACTCATTCTGTGTCTTGTGAGTTTGAGGTCAGCCTGTTAGTTTCTGTGGATACGGACTTAGACCCTTTCATTTTGTCATCAGTTGCTTCTCCGCTGAAGGAGCGAATTGAAACCTGAAGGGCAGATGGTTGTGATTTTGCTGAGCATGTTGCTTTAAATTAACCAGTATCAACATAAGCTGCAATCCTGGGTAGTTCAGCAATGAGCTCCATCTATGAATATAAGAGACACATTTTTGGATGGCAGTGACACGCCCTCCTGGGCCTACACACTCTATATGCACCTGCATACAGGTTCATGTGCTTTAATTGTACAAAGCATGAAAGGTCATTTTTTTTTGATTGTGCTATTTTCTTATGGGTGCCAGCATGGAACCTTTAGGTTCCCAAAGTCAAATGTAAAAGTTATGATGGTCCTTGTAATAAGGATTATAAGCCACAAAGAATTTGGTTCGGAAATGTAAAAGTAACACATTGCTTTTTATATGGCTCGGTTGATGAGATGGCCTTTTGAGCTAGTTGGGGTTGAAACTGCAAGAGTATGTTTGTTTTATGTTCAATATTGTTGAGGTTTAGACCGGTATGAGTATTGAGCTTTTAGGGGAATTGATCTACCAAGACAAAAGTCAAGACTTACTGGTTGGTAGTTCTTGGATTGTTCATAAATTAGTTGTTAAATGGAGGTGCATCTTGGGTCTTCCTGCCAAAAATAGCTGTGGCCTTCCAAAAAGCCATTGATCATGATGGTGTGGTAGAGCGGTGTTTCCAATATCATTACAGAACTTCACGATCCTGGCCCTCTGCTGTCCTTAGCGGTAAGGCCCAGCTTGTGATAGCCAGCAACATACAAACTGCATCAGTAGGCTGGTTCCAGTTGGTTGATTAGACCTGTGGTCCAGCCAACCAGAATTGTGGTCTTGATACCAGTAGAGGTCATCAGTAGGTTCATAGTTACCCATGTTTCTGGACAACTTCCTCACAGTTGTTACAAGTTTATCAAAGCAAGATGGCTTGAGCAGGGTGTGCAGTTTGACCCATAGTGGTAGTAAACACTCAATTTGTTGGTGGGAGTGTGAATGAAAACTTCCCTACATCATATCCATGTAGAGAAGTTTTCATTCCTTTACCCATCAGCCTCCTCCCACAAAAAATTGCACCCCAGGTCAAGTTGAGGATGTCCGTAATCACTATCCACCATAAGAACTCTGTGCTTTCATATGTTCCTCTTGGCAAAGATGGAAAATGGAAAAGAAAGTCAAAATCCTATTGGCAGGGGCTTTTCATAGCCCTTGCCATAAGCCAGGTTGTCCAAGGGCGGGTTGTATTAAACTGATGTTTCTTTTGCTTGAACACCATATTGGAGTGTTTACAATTTCATGCCAGTTTTTCCCACAGTGCACTGCAGGTAAAGCAGGATTTACACCCCCCAACAGCAGATTCTCTGCGGGCATGTTCAAGTACATGTAGTTCCCAGGTGTCTGTGTGCAGAGTTTATGTTTGTGAAAGCTATAAATGCATCCATTGAACTGTTTGTCAAATCGTTGCTGTCGCTTGGGTTTTCGCTTGTGTTCCCAGGAACTTTAGGTCAAAGGTTCCAAGTGCCCAAAATGGCTAAATTTAGGTAAATTGTTCAATACCAACATGGAAATGACTATTGTCTGCCTATGGCGGTAAAATGGAATGAAGTCTAAATTAACCTCATAATGCCAGCGTCATTGCCATAAGGTTTTTCAATTGCAGATCAGTCATGTCCGTTACAGTTCTTTCAAACTGCGTACTCAAGTCACTAGCCAAAATCTTAAACTTTCTGTTCCCACTCCACTGTCCATGAGTCTCGAGGCAGCCAGCAGAAACCAAGTTGTGAGCCTGGGTGCTGGTAACCGACACCAGAACAGATGTGGGTATCACACACGGCTGATCAAATGCTGTTGTGAAACCTTTACTAACACATTTAAGCTACTCCAATGCAACCTGTGAGATGAATCACCCACACTTCCAGGTGTGGTTGCCCTCTGCCAAAAGCGGCCAGAAGGCAACGACACTCCGGCAGACGAGCCACACAATAGAAAATGCTGCAGTAAGTCTGTCACCGTTTCGCTCCATATCACCAGAGGGCATTGTTGATGAGCAGATCCATCCCAAGGTCTGAACTGGGCAAATGTTGTTGGTTCCTGCACTGCATGGATGTACCCTCTGGCCTTCCCGTACACATTGTGTGAGTAGTAAACCCCTGTAGAGTGTTTGATATGACATGTTGTGTTAAGTTTTCTCTGCAAGTACTCGATCAAGCGGCGAGTCCTCAAATATTGAGGCTGAGTTGGTCATTGAGGTTAAGCATGACACATTGACTCACAAACCCAGGTTTGTGAGTCAATTTAGATCAAAAGGTTCCTATGAGGTTTGCAGTCTTTGATTTATGTGACTTAACTTTGCAGACATGGGCTCTGTCTTTGTATGAACTCAAGAGGGGGCTATACAGAATTTATGGCACTACTTACTGGTACAAATTGCTGATGATCAACTGCTGTTCATCCATATTAGGAATCAGCATAAAGTAGGCAATGCGGGAGATGTAGGGTTGAGCTGAACAGTGCCACCATTACACTGGCGAGTTGGAAACAATCACTGATTTCCACACCCGTTTATCATAAATTGACATTAGAAAATTTGTGCATGTCAGGATATTTTGCTGCATAAATAAATTTTCACAAATTCAGTGGGTGTTAGTGCATAAACCATTGAGCAAGACGGATTCGAAAGCCGACTCCAAGAATTCCAGCCTCGCTACCTGCCAAACTGCAAATTCTCGGTTTGTGGCCCTGCCTGCTCTGCATGCTTTGAATTACACAGTGACTCTATTCACAGTGACTCACAGTGCGACTCTACTCATGCTTCCACATTCCCGTTGCCTCTTTTCAAAGTGGGGACTATTGTGAAGCTGGTAATTATGATGCAAATTGGGTCTTTTCATTTCTGGGCTACACACAAAGGCCAATCACCATATATACAAGAGCCAGGGTCTGCCTTCTTTCACCATGTTCACTCAAGCGGGCTGAGGATCTCAATTTTTATGGCAGCTCTTACCGTCTCCCAGCGCAAAGGGGTTAAGGATATGATGCCAAAAAGTTCTTTTTTTTGTTTGTTTCATCATTAAGTCATAGTTACCGGGCAGTCCCAGGATACCATTGTTAAGACCAAGACAGAGTTTTATGATACTGCCATTCTTTCTCATCCAAATGTGTGTGAAGGAATCTGCCGTCATGCCGCCTGAAGACTTGACTGTGATTGGCCACGATGGCGGATGTCATGGCCCCAACAACAATACATACTTCTTTACATTCCATAAGGCTGTAGACAGTGACTATGGAATAGTAAGGAAGCATGTCTTGTCAGAGAGACTTCTCTCGATTGAGGTGGCATCCACTGTGCTGGCGATGCCTGTGTCCGTTGTCTTGCATAGGATATCTCCCCTTCCGAGGAGCCTTTATAGACAGAAGAATAAAGACTATGAAGCAGGTCTGGGAAGTATCTTCACTGGAAGAATTTAACACAAAACTTGCTCTCTGATGGCTTCTTTGAGCCATGTCCAAATTTCTTGCCGCACTGGAAAAGGCTTTGCTTCTAAGAATATTTAAAAAAAAAAAAAAAGGATTCAAAAAATGCTACATTTTAGCATCTCCCTTAGGTTATTCCATGTGTGAACATTTGGTATAGCCACTAACAGTCATAAAGGCCCAAGGCCGTCATAGTTGTTATCTTAAAACTCTTCTTAATTACTCAGTAGCACGTAGGACAGGTTTGCCAATTCTCCAGGGTGCACATATGAGCATGAATTTGGAAATGTCAGAGGGGATGACGGTTTAATCACTCACCTTTGTCAACACCTTCACACTCCGACACCAATTCCCAGGAGGACAACCATCTGATCAATTGAATCTGCTCTCCAGCACTGCATCTAGTTGTCAGCTCAACCAATCCCCAAATGAGCCACAGCCTAACCCCTCTAGGTCTGTTATATGCAAGGACAGCAACCCTCAGCTACCCCCTCCCTTTTTCACTGTGTTCTACTTTTAGTCCTTTCTTTCCCCCTCCACCCATCCTGGAAGCCAACAAAAAACCCCGGTTTCCCCCTCTCGTTCACCGTCCCCGGTTCACCCCTGTCTCCCCCTGCACACCTTGGCATTTTCTCCCTCGCTCCTTCTCCTTCGTCCCAGCCCAGCCATCTGGCTGGCCCGTCTGCTAAGCCCAAACGGAGGAGAGAAATTGGCTGGGAAGCGACAATGAGTCCTTATTGGTTATTGGGCCTTCCCATTCGAACAAACTGTCTCTGAGCTGATCACTTCCTTGCCCAACTGCTGTGGCAGCCGGGAGGAAGGGACCATCTAAGGAATGCTGGACCACAAAGTTCAGCTTGTAAGTTGTCTAATTGGGAGTGTAGATACTAGACTTTTTTCCAGTCAACTTGATGGAATCCACTTCAGTTATAGTATGCAATTTGGATTCAGGGTTTTTGTTTTGAATTTGATGGAATATGAACCCTTTTTACTTCAGCCGTTACATCAAGTCTAATGTCCTGTTCAGTGATCAACTGCTTGGACTCTGCTATCCCCCCACATGTATATTTGTAGTTCTGCAACTCAGCTTATTGAAATGTTCACAGTCAGTGATTTCCACAGCAAGTGACCATACTAATAATACTGCTTCTGCATGTATGGTCATGCCTGACTGTGCTAAACAAGACTAAGGGTCATTGCATGGTCCAGAAACCAGGCTTAATTGTAAAAGCTATGTGTTTCCCTGTCAATGATTCTGTTCAAAGCAATGACCGCGCCAACAGGTTTCTGTATGTCATACCATTTCAACAAATCTTAAGCTTCCTTCTCACTTCCTTCTCAGACAAGATCATCAGACAAGATGGTCAGACAACTGTTTTTGACAAAAGTTTTGAACCAGAATATATTTTTGTCATGTGAACTTCTTGAAGACAATAAAATCCAACTGGTTCATTTCCCAGCATAGTAAATTGCTACCACTTTTTGCAAACCTCTGCGATATAATCCAAAACTACACTAAATGAACCTGCAGGGTTTTTCAATTGACTCCTGCGCCATTTAGGTTTGTGACTGCCTGCTTTGGAAATGAAAATCACATTCAAAAATGAATTGATTGAAAAACATCGTGCCATGCATTTTGCCTGGGGTTGATTAATTTGGCACCAGTCAAACTAACCTAGAGTAAAAGGTGAAGGCTTACAATAACCTTTGTATCAGTTTTTGATGTATCTTTAAATGCAAAGGGCTTATTACAACATTGGCAGTGGTCCCTACTTAACCTGAATCAATGGTGAAACACACACACAAATAAAGTGGAAACAATGCAAAAGAAATCTTCGCATCAACCAAATTTGTATGATGCACTCAAACTCAGAGCAGACAGTTTAGGCAAGTCTGTATAAATGACAGGTTGAACTGTAGCAATGAGGCAGCATTTATTCCATAGAGAGAAACTGTCATTTGCATTTTTGCAGTGCCTTTGCAGCATCAGGTAAGGTCCTAACTTGGAGCAGGTGTGTACATGTATCTGGCCTAGTCATAATAACCAGATAGTTGCTAAACACATTGTCCCAGCCAATGGCAGCCCTTAATGATACTATTGGTTCCCAGCCAGTCCTGTATTTGTGACCCCTGTCTGCAGGGTTATGGAAATAGTCATGCAGTTGTGGGAAAAGTTGGCTGACAGTGTTAATGGTGAAGATGAGATTTGGTTATCCATTTTAATTAACTTAACACTAGAATGGAAATCACTTGGAAGGTAAAGTTTCGACGCAAGCATTTTACACCTTTTTTGACGTGTTTCTTTTTTTTTTATTTGCTTCTTTTTAAGTTAAATTTGTCAGGAGTTTTGACATCAGGAGTAGTTTGACTGGCGTATAGGTCTCGAATTTGCAGTTGTTCACCACGAACCAGAAAATCAAAAGACACTGTCAAGAGAGCTATTCATCTTGAAGTACCACTTAATTTGCTGTGCTGTGGAATTGTACAAAGATGTCAAGTGTGAAATTGTTTTATTTGTTCAAGATTCCAGCAGAATTGCTGGATTATTACAGTTACGTTAGAGACAGAACAACTGTAGAATTTTTATAAAATGGCAAACGTAAGACTAACAGTAATCTTGCCCAGTGACATGCTTCCCATGGTTGCACTAGTCATTAATGATAGTCCTCACTCTATGATTACTTGTGAGCTTGAGCCAATCATCTTGATCAATCAGTTTTTTTCAAAGGGATTAGGCTGATTTCGTTCGCTTTCCTCTCATCAAAATTCCAAGGTTCTAGTTGGCCCCTAATTACCCTGTAATTGGCAAACGAAACCCAGGATTAGCAGGCTTCCCCAGGACTAACGTCATGTCTGTGATGGTAGGGATGTCCCCACCACGCTATCAGTTCCAACACTTCCTCACTCCACTAAAGCACAAGTTGTACCTCTGCATTACCGCTCATTAGCCGCCAATATCCTCGCCCGACTCGGGCCAGGGGAGCAGTGGGATGTTGGATAATTTTGTTCAAAGCCTCGTTCCCCAAAAATGATTTACTGCTAACAAGGCCTTTATATGACGCTTAAGTGCAAAAGGGAGGTGGCTGGGATTTGTACTAAAGAGATATCTGCAACATTTTAGGATGACTGGTGTGAGTTAGAAACCTTTTACCACTAACAAGTTATTATTTTGTGAGCGTGTACGGAACAGACATGATCAGGGTGAGAAGTGGAAAGTCGATACTTTATATGGTTGACCAAGACCTCTGCAACTCAGCATTGGAAGGAAATGAAGAAGTATTTGAGTGATTAATGCCATTTCATGCCTGCAGCATTCAACATGAAGAGGTTTGATGATACCAAGAAAGTGAACAGGGTAGAGGGCAACTACAGCGCACAAGAAATGTTTCATTTAAGCCAACATCTGTTTACCTCTGTTAGTTGGTCTTGGTCCATGAACTGTCATAGCTTTGATCTGCACTTGGGTGGAAGAAGCACCAGGTTGGTGGGAGACTGACACAATTTTATCAGCAAATGACAGGAACAGTGACTTGGTGAAAATACCTTCATTGATCCCTGCAAGAAAAGTAGAAAAGGGTCAGCAGAAAATAAAGAATTCAAATGATGCACTACTGTTGCCATCAAAATTGGGTGCATTTTTCCATGACAATTAAAGACCCAAAAATAAGATTCACTACCTTTTTGAGGTAAAATCCCAGTTACTGCTATCAACACATATTCCAGAGAAAGAACCCTCGAGGAGGAATTACGCCAACTGTTGGGTAGGCCAACTCAGATTTGGGGCCACTTGAGCCCCTCACAAATACATCGGGGCCCAGCTCGTGGAGAGATATATCCAGAGAATGAATATGACAGCACACAGATTTACCTCCAGCTCTGACTGGCTTTTTAAGCACACGAGTATACCAGGGGCCCAGCTCCACCCGCTTCTGGCCTCTGGCCTAGGCCCAACGCACATTCCAGAGCAGAGAAACATGGACTTATTGGGTAGTATGGTCTTCCCCCAAGCCCCAAGCACAGCTATAGCACTGGCATACCAGAAAGATTTTTTTTTTCTGTAACTTTGCCCAAGCATGCCTGAGACCCTTGCCTGTGTGCATCAGCATGTGTGGAATGAAGGATAGCTGATGTGTTGTGCTTAAGACCAGCTTGACATTAAAGCAAGTTTGTTATTGTAATCAGCCTCTCACAGATGACGAAGGATAAGCCATGATAGCGTATACACTAGTTTCTATACAGCCACTAAACTACAGTTCAACATTTTTTAATGCATTAATTTCTCCAAGATATTAAACAGTGCTCTAGACTTAGTCCTAAGTAGAAAGATGTGTGGTTTTGTCAATTTCATTTTTGATGGAAAATAAAATGTTCACCTATATATACTCCTTTCATGTCAATAGTCTACAGTGTACCAAGTGCCAAGTACTTTTAGAACATGTCATAACTCAGAGAATGCTCACTTTTTAAAAGTGTGGTGTCCTGTTCCTTAGATGTGTACAATGTCCATACATGTATTGTAAACAGACCGATAATCTTTGGAAAATTTATGGATAAACACCAGGTTTGAAAATCAGAGTACTTTTCAAATTCGCAAAAGTTTCACGAGACGTTTACTGCATCTTGGCCCCACATCCCAAATAAAGACGCTTCATGTCATAATGCACAGCATTTACTGGTGTGTCATGGAGAGCATAGCTTTGAACGGAATAAAGATGTCAAGGAAAACTCAACTAAATCCTGTTGCACTCCAGAGTCAGCCAGGCGCAGATGTCTCCTGTCATCAAACCACAGGAGTTCACGTAGTCTCTAATTTCAAGAAAGCGTTATGTCTAGACATTTCCCACATTTTGAAATCCATGTTCTTCCATCGATGATGTATGACCGTTTTCCTACCATATGCTTGCGTGCACAGGATCTGTTCTCGATACACAGTTGAGTACTAATGCAAGCAGTCTGGAAACTACCACACAATATCACCCTCATTTCCATATTCGTATTGTAGTGGAAAAGAAATGCGGTGTGAAAATGCTTCTACTTTACACCACATGCTGATGGGCATAATCATTTGTAAATAAAAATCACTCAAGTACTCTTCTTCCAGTAGCAGTTCAAAGAACCGCCTGTAAACCCTACATTTAAATGATTCTTTCCTTAAAAGCAACATTTTGGAAGTCCCCTAATCTACTAATGCAGTTTGTAGAGAATCCGTGGAACTTGCCCCGACAGTAGACTGTACTTACAGTAACAACAAAAACCAACCCGGTCCCTTGTCAATGCCGAGTCCCTTTGACGGCATCCACAGAAAAGGAAACTGCTTCCACTCACGTACAGCAGCAGGGTAGACCCACTGAACTAGTCAGATCGGCTCAAGTTCCCACACTCTCTATCGGCAGGTTGGGTGCAACACACATTGAAAAAGTTTCGGTTTCTGATGAGTATAGGGCTGTCTGGCAGGGCCGTCTGTGTGTAGACTTCAGTGGGTGAGAACAAAGCTCTGATACACAAGGGTTCGGAATACCCATCCAGCCAAAGTGTGCTTGCTCAGTTGGCAGGGACCCGGAGTAGGATTCTCATGGTTTCCCCAATGATCTCCTAACAGCTATCCCGATCTACGCTGTCCAGGTCCCACTGGTGTCACCTGTGGCAAGACATGATGAAAACTGACCAGTGATCCACATCAGCATGTGCTCTTAAACCCCCAATTTTGTACCCCCACACCCAGCACAACAGTGCACTAACCAGTCCTCAACTCCCCTCCCCTCGTTTGCCCTTTTACAGCAATAGCAAGAAAGGGAAAAAACTCAAGAGTGAAAACCACAACAGCAGAACCTCAGACAAGAGGGATATTTTTCCACTTGGAATGTGGCCTTAAAAAGCCGCCTGGCGGGACATCTCTTGTAGGCCAGCCTTTGGGGTCACCCTACGATTGGCAGAACACCATGTTATGTGTAGAATGCCATAGTGTGTGGGTTATTGGCAGCATGGATGATGATGGTGATGATGTCACAAGTTTGGAATTCCTCATCCCCCTCTGACCCCGTTGTAAATTGAAGCGGTACCCCCATTCACAGTTGTGAAGGTAGACTAATATGGAATAGGGGCACAAGCCTTGTCACTCAGTCTCATACAGCCTGTTCCTTTAAAACCATTTGGCATTCTTTGTAATTCTGTGTACTCTTTATTTTGTCAGCAATCCTACCCAAAAGCTTACCCTCAGCTGTTGACTTCAACTGCTTTTACTGCAGTTAATGGTCAGTCACCACACAGTGACATCACACGGATCCAATTTAGGAAGGTATCTTTGGTTATGTGTTTTGAAGGAGGACCATTTTATCATGGATTTGGTGGTTGTGTCAGGCGATTGAATCTCTTCGCCAAATTCTGAGCTGGTCAATAGGTAGAAGAAAACAAGTCTGGCAGGAGACATGCTGTCCCTCCCCCTTACACCCCTGACACCACACCCAGACTTATCTCGGAGGCAAGACTATTGAAAGCATTACTTTGGTTTTTCTTCCTTTCAAGGAAAGTGGTCTTCTGCTAAAGTTCCACTCTAAATTGATACAAGTGTGGTTTGTTAATTCAAAAGCTTTTTATCTCATCATGATGAACCCCTGCCCTTTTCTCGTTCTGAATGATGAACTTCAGTAATTCTGCAATTAAAGTCACAGATGTTGAAAGTATGCACTCTTCACTTGAAACAAAAAAATGAGAGTGCTTATCAAGTACATGTTTGCATACCAGCCACAACTATCCGCAAGGGTGACATATATGGTACTGCGCCCAACTTGATATTATCCAGCTGGTTGTAAAGCTCAATCAGTGTTCCCATTCATAATCACAGATACTCAGCTACATGGACACCATATACCATCGAGTAAAAAAGAACACCAACTACTCAACACTCTCTTTTCCTTTGATATCAGTATTTTAGTTTTGCCCCCAAATGTGGAAGAATTTCATGACAAACCAGTGGACGTGGCTCAGTTTTGTTTTGCATGAAATTCCATGAAGGATGTAGTATTTGGTTTCTGTGATGCAAGAAAATGTGTTATGTCATGCTGAATTTTCCCACTTAGTTTAAGTTAACATATCAATGTACTGTTGGAATTATATCCTACCACAATCTACTTTCTAATTACTATAGAATTTAATTACGGGTTAGTTGGTAGTTTGGCTCATCAAATATTGCTCTGGTGCAAGATACGAATTCATATATTTGACATTTGTCTTGACCAGATCTTAGTTACAGGTGATTCAGAGATTTGTTGTTTTTTTTGTTAATTATAAATGGACATTTGTTGGGTCAGTTTTTAGTGGTAGGATGCCACGGATATTCTCTGAGATTGCCGTGCATTGCACATGGATAGGTTGGGCCACAGAAGTTCGACCAGAGCCTAGGTGCATGCCCTAGCCATATATGGTGCTTGCTGAGCAAAGCGTGCTAGCTAGGCCATGGGGCCCCTCATCAGTCCAGCCAGATCTCTTAGCGCTCTGCCTCCATAAATGTGCAATTAATATAGAAGGAATTCCGGTCTTCATAAGTTGCATATTCAAATAAGGAGTCGTACCCATGTGTCTGCTTACAAAGTTAATGGAATAGTTTGGAGTCGTCCACAAAAACTGCCTGCTTAAGTTTTGTAACCTAGTCAGCAGTTGTTCTGCCAAATTAAAGCTGAACATATTTCACTTCTACGCGTAGTTTTTGAAAACGTGCTTCTAAATGAACCCACTTTTATCTTTCAAATACTAACCAGATTCATTGCGCGTTTACAATGTGCGAGTAGACACAAACAGATTCAATTTTGATACATTTACCATAGAATGACATGAAATGAAGCATATCCCAGGTGCTCAATATTTCCATAGTTGGGTGATGCACATGGTGCACATGAATGAATGGTTATTCTGTCTTGGCCTTAAAAAAAAATCCAAGGAGAAAGAAAGTCTTGTTCAGACTAACTCCCAAGGTGCACAGTTTGTCATTCAGTGAGTACCAAGTTATTGAAAGTGGATCAAATAGCAAGGTCTGTCTCAGTGCATGTATACCTACATCTATGCTCATGAATTAGTCAATTAAAGATACTAGTGACAGTGCTGGTACTAACGTGATTAGATTTCTGAACATTAAGAAGTGAGAGGTCAGAAGTTCAAGTATTTTTCTCAAGCAGGAGTGTTAAAATGAATTTCATATCTTTTCAGAATTTGTGAAGTAGGCAATTTAGGGTAGTGCTCTTCAACTCTTCCAAATTTTAAGAAATCCTTTTCTTTAATGCACATTTTCGGGGGGGGGATATTTTATTGTTTTTTGTTTTTATCTTGTGATGGTGTGGGGATGCAACAGTTATTTCATTATGGCTTCATAATATATTTCCAACTGTTATCTCATCATGGGGCGATGGCTGTTGGCAGTTTACACCCACTCTGAAACCAGCGTAGCAGATGGATAACACCATCAAAGGCCAGACTTGCCCCTGACATAAAATATCACCTGATGTGACCTCAGAGTGACCCCTGTGAGTGTGGACTGCCCACTACCTGGGCCAAACAAAAGTGAGTCCGGTTCACACAGAGTGGTTGACCTAATTGTGGGTTGCCATGGATACTGTGAAATTGAGCCCAATTCAGAGGATATCTCTGTACCCACTCCACAATGCTGGGCGAGGGCGTCCCGTTGACTGTTGTCTGGGAAACAAGGAAAATTGAAACCGTTTTGCTGTTGCACTGTGACAGAGGTGGACGGGACTGCTGTTGGGTACCAGTCAACAGGGAGAGGATGTGTAAATTAGCATAGTAATACAGAGCTTCTGTACATTTGTACATTGTAGGACAGTTCTTAAGGTTTGTGTCAAATCAGGAGCTACTGTGATGGGAAAAAGGGACAGCTAAAACAGAACAGGACCGGAAGAAGAAACTTTTGAAGACGTGGAATAAGGTCATTGACTTAAAATGAAAGGATTCTATGACTATTGTTTCTGTAGCAGCCAGACTTCCATGAAAGAAGGGGGGAGGACATCAGACATGTCACCAGGAGAAGGTGCCAACCCCCCTTTCTCTGCCTCCTGTGGGTTTTTTTTGCAGGCTGGTTGAAATCCATCAATCCTTGCCCTGCATAGCAGCCACATTTGGAGGCATTCTGAATTTTAATGTAGGCACATTCGGAATGTGATGAAGGGAAACATGTTTTTTTTTTCCAATCTGTGAAGTTGTTTTTCTTTTCTTTTTTTTTATGCAGACCAAATGATTTGACTCAGACTTAATCATCTTCTGGCATACTGTCAGGACAAGTGCAGAATTTGTTGGGGGGCAGATGTGTTACCCCCTTTAAAAGAACGATCAGAACCTCCCCACGCACACACTTGTGACAATATTCCTCAAATGTACACGAGTGTGATTCTGGGAGTTGACTGGATGAAGTAGGATTTGAAGCCTAACATCCAGACAACGAGGCCACTCACAGTTACGCATTGCACAGGTCTCCAATCTGTGTTGTTCCCATGACCCCATGCAAGCAGGAAACAACTTTGGGCCAATCCCATTGCCCCAGGTTGCTTACCCAAGCCAGGTCATGACAGGTCAAATAGAACAAGGCCGCTAGGGAAAATAGTCTTGTTCCCTAGAAGTTGTTGGTTTAATTAAGATTTAAGTCTCACTTGGTGAATTTTTTAAAATAAATTGTGTTTTATCTTTAACCCTAACCCTCCTGAATCCTTCACCTGTTGGAGGATTGAGGAGGGTTAGGGTTAAGTTGTGCTTTGTAAATGCATGCCTGCCTTTACACGACTCAGTCCAGAGGGACCATGTTCTTTGTTTTCTGATGTTTTAGTTAAATTTAATTCAGACCCAAAAGAAAAAAAGAACTCCAAGTGAAACATAAGACCAAAAGGGTAAAGTTGTTTGAACACACTATACCAAATGTGTATAATTTTGGAAAGCTTGTAAGCTACATGTATGTTGAAACTTTCTTAAGTTAACATACATGAATTCACAGCACAGTTTTAATTCCAGCCACATTACACATGCACCTTGGTTGAAAATCGTTTTACAAGCTGCATTTATGCAGCTGTGCTGCGATAGATTGACTTCATGCTGCTCAAGATTTCTTGGTAAAAAAAATGCTCAGTTTGAACTTCTATTGAAAGCAGCGGCAAACACAGTCAACCTTGTGTTGGACATTGCCTGATCATAATGACTCCCACTCAGTAAATCAGTAACAGTCCTTTGCTTCCATTCACCTTGACAGTTCAGGGAGCTGGTAAGCTGGTGAACATTCTGAAGTGGGCCAAGCCTAAGAGATGGGTATGGTGTTCCTGCGTAGGTTTTGGGTTTAAGCCAGAAAATTCACAGGGTGGTTGCTTCTGTTAAAAGGCTGTCTGGCTAGCTTGTCTGTCCAGAAAGTATAGATAGGAAATCAGAAATTAAGAAGAAAAGAATAAAACCTGTTTGCCTACTCACACCAATCCTAGAGGTGATAATTCCTGGAAATCTTCAGTACCATGTTTACTGTCCTTAATACCAAAAAATCATATCAGATAGAAGCTTGCATTAAGTCTTCTCATACAACTGCTAGTAACAAAAGCCCAAAAACCTGTTTCCTGCTGCATTTCATTTTGTTCACAACTGAATAAAACCCTTAAATGTAATTTACTGCAGCAGTATCCTCTGTAAACTGTAATGATAAATCCCTCTGCCTTTTCTTATACCTACAATTGGGCTAAACTCATTCCACTCCTCCAAAACCTTCAAATGACTGAAGAATAAAAAGAGGGGGGGAGTTGGAGAGAGAGTTTGCAGAATAGGAAATCCCAGACCATTTGTGGGTTAAACACTCCATGAGTGATTAACCTCTGACAATAGAGTGGAAGCAAACGCCCAACAATAGACTGGGCACCAGGTGAAAAGCCCATCTGTGTGAAGGGACAGAACTGCTGCCTACTTATCAGTGAATCCCCAAAAGCAAGATGTAGACTGAAGCTGAGATTGATATGTACTGTACAGGCATTGGGGTTGGGGGAAAAGGGCGTTTCCCATGAGGTCAGAGGTTAGCTGTAGAGGGGTGTAGGTGCAAAAAGAATAAAAGTAAACGAAACTGCCAGAGATGACTTCAGCCCATTCTTCCTTTTATCAGTTACACAACACAGTCTCCTCAAAAGACTTACCCATTTCAGTGCTATACTGCCATGTGATACGACATTGATGGATGCTAATTAGTATACACCAGCATCAGCACATGTGTTCCCCTTCATAGGTTTTACAGGTGTCCCACATTTAGATAGTAAGTTAGAAGGAAAGTCTCTTGACACCAAACAGGTTTGAACCCTGACTGATGGCACACACCAGCCTTGTGTTCTGATTTAATTTCTCACCATCTGGTGATTTGTCACATGCTTGTGTGGCAGCCCAACCCCTTTTCACAGTAATAATTAGAGTAAATCCTTTTTCCTGGTTAAACGTAGTCACAATGAACTTGGAGAACTTTGACTAACATTACTAGTCATGCATGCTGGGCAGACACTCACTGCCAATGGCAATATTACAGGTTTCATCATGGTTTCATACTCACCAACTGTTGTATTCACATAACCGTGGAACAGGGTAACAGATGTGCTACTGTTCATCAGAATTACATATACCAACAGGTGGACATATCTGCAGGAGTCAGCCCATACAATAGTCAGCGTATCTGTGAAGCCTACAGCTTTACCTGGCATTCCCTGTGTCCATAATACTTTGGGACTCGGCTTGACCAGAAGCAGAAGAAAATCTTGTCACTGTCAGCAGTGGTTAGTCAACCCTACACTGTTAATGCTAGTGTGTAGGTTTACCTTCTATGAGTAGCAAAACCAAGGCTCCTAGTGCCACAATGCTGTACACTCGATTGACTGAGCAACACCGGTGGTTTGGAGTACCTTTTGAGTGAAAACTCAGTCAGAAACTCCAGAGGATACACCTGGCTATGATAGTCGCAGTTGGCAACACCTCAGATAACACCTCTGACCAAACAGCAAGCTCTGACTGACTGTACAGTGGTTTTTTTCTTTCACTTTCCTTTTCTTTTGACTTTTTTTTTTTGGTGGCCAACCACTACAGAGGCACAATTGCAACTCATTATGTTACGCTGCATTCTTCCCATACCAAAGAGAAGGTAACCTTCTCTGGTTTCCCACAGCAGGTAGGTATGGACCACCTGCTAAAACAAAAATCAGTTTTTGGTGAATCGTTGTGGACTGGTAAATGCCAGTTCACTCTCCCTTAATTTTGTTATTGTATTTTTATTATCCTGGAGCAGGGGCGTATCCAGGATTACCAGAACGGGAGTTTGAAATGTCAGATTGGGATCCTTGAAGGGGATCTCAAAAGTAAGGGGAACCGGGACATGTTTCCCTGGGAAAATAGTAAAAAAGGACAATTTTATGTATTTTAAATGCCTCCAAACATATCCTGTTTCACATTTGTTTTATTAGTGAAACAAAGGACGATTACAGAGGATTAGAGAAGGACCTAACTTATCAGAGGACCATGTCTACATTACAGGTTTACATTTTGGGGGGAAAAAATCGTCATTTCAGTTCTGGACCAGAATTTGAAAGAGAATTGATAATACATCCTTCATTGCCAAGCAGGAACATTTTTGTGATCCAATCACAAAAACATGTTGGTTATTCCATGCTGTAGTTACAGAAACATAAAATGTCCAATCAGATTACCATTCTCATTTTTGGGATCATTGTCACTTAGCAACCACCAATCAGCTTTCCGTTTTGATGACTCTTAGCCAAGGTCAAATAAATTTAAATGAGTGCTTGTATACAGGCATGCAATCTCCAAATGTTATCAATAATCTTGGCTAACCAGACAACTTACAATAAAGGGCCAGTGAGTGATTACTAGTTCTGAGCTGGGGAGTTGTCTTCACACCAAAATTTGTAGTGTTTGCCTGCCATACCTGGCTTGACAGAGCATGCCTTGAAGTTGTCAACTCCAGATAGGGCCTGCTGTGTGGTCTGTGATCTACTGGTTGGGTTATCTGCCGGGGAATGACCTAGGATTTGTGTTTAAGGAGGGATCGTGGTGCCTGTCCTAATTTGTTGGGAAGAAATAACCCCACATTATGTACCTGTCTGGGGAAAAGAAAACAATAAGTTGGAAGGAATTCTTGTTATTACTGAACTTGATATGGCCAAATGTACATGTACATGACCTTCACACCTGCTGCACTTGACCTTTAGAAAGCTTGCGCACCGTTCATTGCACAGAATCACTTAAAGTATTGAACTTGACTAGAAGAGTTTTTGGACGGGAAGGGTCTTGTGATTTTGTGACTTATTGTGACTTTTCCGACTCTTGGAAACTTCAGACCCCCTTTAGTAAACTTCAGACATGGAGGAAGGAATCCGTGAGAGAGACAAGTTGGATGCAAAAAGCACTGCTTTCTTGCTCCCCTCTCTCTGGTGAATTGCTCAAACCTCTGGAAGATCATCGAGCAAGGCTTGGAAACTTTAGGCCATGATCACATCAAGACTGAAAAACCGAAAAGTTAACAGTGTTCCCGCATTCCCAAACAATAAGGGTATTTCCCAGATGGTTTCACTGCTGCCAGCCTTTTTGTTCACAGACAGTGGAGTTCAGGTTTTTTTTCTCTGCTCCGCGATACACAGGCACTTTGTACATCTGTACATGTACATGTACACGTGTCTTTGGTGGGCAAGTAGGATTTGTTCAGCACTGCCTGAGTGAGTTTTTTGTGAAGGTCTTGTACACCCACACCAAAGAACTTTTCTTCATAATAGGAAGTAACCTCTGGGGGAATAAAATCTAAGCCATCAAACCAACAGGGTCACAGTGCTGTGTGATTCAAGGTTAGAACCTGTTGGTGGGGAAACCTGGGTTATACATGTACTTGCATATACAAGTACGTCCATATATTCAAAAAGTTCTTGCAATATAAAAGGCCAAGAAATCACTGCTTATCCCTTGTACAAAAGGTGTCAACCTTACCAGTAGTTTGTCTTAAATCACATCGCAGGAGTTGTTTCCGTGAAAGTGTAGAAGCCCTCCAAAACATTTTTCCCCAGTTCTAACTGAAACCATTCACAATCACATAAATATTGCTCACCTTAAACCTAAGACCAAATCTTAATTGTTCAACAACAGAAAAAGATTTTAGACATGCCAATCATCAACCCAACAAAAACCAACAATCCTGTTTTTTGCCCCAGTGGCTATACATTCATTGTTCCTGAAATAGAGTTAAACAATTTTTATAGTGAGGATACTTGGAATACAATGGATTTTGAATGTTCAAAAATTAAGTAACCTTGTTACCTAATCATGTGTCAGAGTATGATTATTAGATAAAGTGTATTGAGACTGCCTGGGTCAAAGAAATTTTGTAATGGATTTTTTAATTAGAATCTTGTGATGGTATTTACTACTCATATTGCACTTGATCTTGATTTTCTGATGTGCTTTTTCATTCCCTTTTTAGGAGGGATATCTGTAGCCTTCTGGCTTTTTATGAGAAAAATTCCAAGAATCTTGCTGGTCATTAGTTTCATTACATTGATAATTTCAAAAAATCCATCCAGCTGAGCTTTCATCATGTAATTTACTTCAGATTGCTCATTTCAGATCCTTAATAAGATGCAGGGACTTCTTCTGTTTCTGCAAGTAATATTACTTCCTCAAAATAAAACCCCCAAAAAGCCTAGCGGGACGATGGCCACCAGACCATAGCCAGCTGGCAAGTATCATCAGTTATATTTCTCCGAGTTGTCCTTAGTAACGCATCGTTGAGCTTTGCCCAAGAGGAATCAAATTAAGGAAGGAAGAGATTCTGACCCAGGATGCAGAGAAAATAGGCCTGGCGCGTCCAAAATATGTTCAGCTGTAATGCAGATTGGATTTGGATGAGGCGGCGCTGTCCTCGTGTTGGCAGGTAATTCAGTGCCCTAGTGATGGATGGCGCCTGCCCTGGAAAACCTGTGCTTGTTTACCAACTGAATCAAAAAGTTGACACTGAAAAAAGGGAGTTTACAACAATGTGTGGCTCTTTGAGTCTCGATAGCAACATCAAAAAGCTTGTATTGCTATGATCTCCAGAGACACTGTAGAATCAAGAATTACTACATTTGCACATCATGATAAAATCTTGGCCAACTCTGTGAAAGTGAGTCACAATACAGCACATATGTGAATGTACTAAAAAATACAACTAAACCCTTTGTTTTCAGCAATGGCTTTCAACATAAAATAGCTGAAAACCAAAATATCCCCTTCAAAGATTCACATTGCATCCAGTAAACCTTTATCTCCTGCTTTCTCTGTCGAGATTAACCTACAAATTCAATTTACATTAGCAAATCATATGTGCATTTTCAGGAATGGCGTTGGGAGCATCACCCATTGTTTTGATGCAATTTCTCTTCAAGCAAGAACAATGGAACAAATGTGAAACACTTTCCCGTTGGGAACAGCCACACATATTTCATCACCAGAGAGCATGCGGCCCGTTTACAAGGCTTTACAGTGTTGTCAGAAGCCATATCTCACTCATGTACACGTATGGCCTATCATGTCTTAAATACGTTATGACCTTGCCTTTAAAATCTATTCAAGTTTCTGGAGTGTGGACTTGCCCTGGTGCTCTACTGCACTCAACATGGGACTCTGACCAGCAGAGCCATACAGTGACTTTATTTAGACGTATGCATGGCGTCGCATTAATATTTCTTCCCCGCACGAGTGCTTCTCCCACCCCCCCCCCTTTCTTTCCGGCCTGCTGCGCATTCAAAATTTATCCCTGAGCTTCGCTAAGAATTCCGGGAGCGTGTCTCGGGGAAGTGTGAAATTGCTTGATGAAATTCAGACTGGTGCCGCCATACGGGGGACCCGAACCAACTGAATCAACGTACACAATTTGAATAAGCTGGCATTAGATACATGACTGACTTTTGTTTTGAAATTGGTGAAAGTGCAAATTAATGGCTGTTTCCTTGAAATCAAATTTAATTGAGGGAACAGTGCAAAGGGTTTTTTTCGTTTTGTTTTGTTTATTGGTTTTTTTTTTTTATTTTTGCAGACCAAATTCTACCCAGTAAACCTTCATGTGTCATTTCTTATTTCTGTCAGCAGTGTAATCTGACACATTTTCAGCGTAATTTTGGTTTAAAGTGCTCAGTGCTTGATGTTTATATTAGATCTGCTTGAACTAATCAACTGCTGTGCTCTCTTGGCCTGCTAGTCTCAATATGGGATGGGAGCCTCCTGCTGGATGGAGATGCAGATTTCACAGGGCGTCAGAATTTGGAAATTTATCAGCTCTGAAAGTGCACATTGGCACATACAGAACTGACCAGTGACTAGGCTGGGGCCTACGAAGATCTTTTGGGCAGTGCAAAATGACAAATGGCTTGGTAGCCTGTGTTTACTGCTGCGGATCGCACCATCTGCCGTCCCCGGTATACACAATAATCCCTTATATGTATTTGCCCATCTTTGTGGCCGATACTTCACTGCCGGTTGATTTGCCGGCCGTTTCCAATCATAACAACACATATTCCACATAGCTCTGCCGGAGCGAGTGAGTATTTTGAGCGATCTATTTATTTATGCCGGACACATCTGTGAATCGGAGAAACTGGGCCTGATTCATTGATGGCCGTTTTTTAGAAATGCAGTGTCACCTCGAGGGGATCCTCAGGTCGACGCTTGCGGTATTAACAAGGGTGATTATATGCTTTTGTAGGACGCATTTTAGAAAAAAAATTAAAAAGAACTATCCTCAGGTCCGGGCAGTAAACAAGCCTCTAATAATGTGTACTTGTAAAGCACCTACATCCACCACCATTGGTGCTACATCATAATTACACCTGCCATCAGGCCTCAGTTCATTTTGAAAACAGTTTTGTTTCTGGAGAATACGACAAGTTATCCACAAGGTATCCATGACGATGTTATCTTTTCAACTCAGTTATCAGAATACATCACCTGGAGGGGAGGAGCCAACTTCCTCCTCAACAAAAGTGCCCCTTGTTTGGCAATAGGATACACTGATTGTGGTAAAGTGCCCTGCTTAGGAACACGGACCGATCGATTTTCTGATTAGGCGAAACTCCAGATGGGAAGCCATGCCACCAAACATAACCTCCATTAACAGCCAGTTCACATTATTAGCAATTCCTAATCATCTTGAAATGTCCATGGTGCATTGAACGCCTGAAGTGGACAGTTTGAATCCAGGAATTGTAATCCCGAAGGCCAAAATTATCAAAGCAGAATTTCTGCTCATTTACCCATTGGAACTGTCCTGGCTGGTAGAGGCAGAACATTACCACAAGACAGCATCGGTCTGTCCTTTGAAAGTCTGTAAATAGATAGCATTGGTCATCTTCCTCTTGCATCTGTTGGTCCCACAGACATATGAATGCGTAGACTGCCAGTCCTGCGCGTACATCCATGATTTTGAAAAGATGGGCAAAACAGTGGATGGCAGCGCATTCAGTGCACACTGGGCGTAACACACTTACACGGCCTAGATTTGTTTAGATAGTGCTTTCAAAATACATTTACTTTTTTGCTCTTTGGAACTGCACCATCTTTGTTTCAATTGTTGCAACCACATTATTTTGAATCTGTACGGGCCAGATTAATCGAGGAATTTTTTTAAGTCAAAGATGGCTACATAGAATTTGATGGCTGGAATTCCTCACTTTTGCATAAATTCATTATACCAAGGGGTGAATTTGCCCATAGTTTTAAGTCACACGCCGCGTAGGTCACCAATGCTCATGTTTTTAATGTGTTCTTGTGATCTATGGTTTCATATGTTTGTAATTGGTTCCCATATTTGGGATAGCAAGAGTGTATTTTCTCCCATGATAGTAAACAGGTACTGATATGCCACACTGTGCGCTTTGCTTAGCTTAATACAACTTAGTAGAGGTATAAATGTTTGATTGGAGGATTTCATAGATCAGGAGGTTGTTTACATCAGTTTTGTGGATTTAGGTAGCCAGTGCTTCAGCTAGTTCTCAACTGATAATGGAGCATGCTGTAATAAACAGACACATTTCATTAGGTACTTGTATGTGTTTGTACATTGTCTAGTTACTGCAGTAGCTTACATGTATCATCATATTGTGAATTGTATGTCCCAACTGCTTACTTTCTGGTGGCTGATTTTTGAGAGCAGAAGTATTGAATTCCAAATGAAGTAAAAATTTAATCACACCAGGAATGATTACACTTCACGGTGGGTTTAAAACCAGGATTTGGTTACAAGGTGTCAACCTTGCCAATAAACTGGCAAACAGGGTACCCATGCCTGCCTTCATGATCATTGGGCATGTAAATAAATACAAATAAGAGTGATTTTGATTTGTTTTTTGATAACTGTGTATATATACTGTCTATTGCCTTCACTGTCATCAACACAATCCTTACAAAACTGTTCCTTCCTTCAGGCTGTGGAAGAGGTATTTTCATATTCAAATTCAGCTTAGGTTGGTGTAGGTGTTGGGAAAAAAAGCTCAAGGTGAAAATTTTGTCTGATGAAAGTTTACATCAAGCTCCCTTTTCATCAGGCATTTTGATTTCATTTTGATTTTGTATGTGTTGTGTAGTAAGGTAACTTACAGCATGTACATATAGATGTGTAAGTGTAGATATATCACAGACAAAATGGTCTGAGAGCAATGTATTCACAAATTTAGCAGCTTCAATCATCAGCAGAAAGGTTCCAGTTTATTCTCAATTTGGTTGATTAAACTGATTGATAATTAGATTGATTTATTTTGAATGGTTCAAAGAAAAAAAAGCTAATCATGGAATGATGGGTTCCACGCTGTCCGTATTCATCTTTTCCAGGCTTTCTGTGGGTGTCAAATAGATCCAATTAGTCTTTTTCCACATTTTTTCAAATTATATGAAGTAAGTTTGTTGGATTGATGCCCGAACACTTTTTGTAAAACTAATAGTAATGGTAAGTCAAACATGCAGTACATGTGTTTCCATAAATTTTAGCAAGACCAGAAGTTTACTCTAGGTTTTCTGTGATTTTTTATTTGACGCAATTGGAATTGGTGCTATTTGAGTTTTCAATCAAAAATTCCAAAAGCACCAAATAAATGCAAATGTCACATTTCAGCACAAGCCATCATGTCAGAGTATGACACCATCTCTTTGGCATGTTTGAAGATTATGCAAGGCTTAATTCATGTCGTGAACTTTGACACCCACGTGTGTTTACAATGACGTACCTAATCTGGACAGAAACCAGAGATAAATGGTTTTGGCACACAAAGTAGACTGTATGTTTTATTCCATGGCACTAATATTTTAGGCAACATGTTAATTTCGATAGACTGAGTTGCACTGAGTTACTATTGCAAATGTGATGCAACTTTACCACAAAGAGTAAACATTGGGACTTACCTCAACATGGCATATTGCACACACTCGCTAAACATTAAAAATTATGCATTGTTGGTGGGCTGTCAGCATCCATCAAATCATCAGTCCCACTAAATGCCCAGTGCAATGGATGAAGACGTATCAACCAAACCGCACCCTTTCCCCCCACAGGGGGAAGATGTCTTGAACATGATTAGTACAGGCCGGCGACTGAAAGAAATCCATGCATGCAAGGTGATTACCTCCCACCATGTTGATGCAAGGTGGCATGGCAGTACTACACCATCCCCCGTCCAGGTTCATCATCGGTATTTTCCCCCTCGTCATGGCACGTGGTGACTGTGCCCGGTGGTGGTAGTGTACCCTAATTTGTCCACAGAGGCAACAACCACCTAACGATCCAGGTGGTGTCATAGACCACCCTTTGCCCAGTGCCCGTCCAGCCGCAAACGAACACATACACACACACGTACTCCCCGCTCAAGATAGGCGTGTATTGACACGGCTTCCTAAAAATAGACATCCAGTTGCTATATATAGCTGTGCCCAGGGCACAGAGTTCTTGATTGCCCTGTGAGTGGTCTATTTATAGCATGGGCCGGGGCCCAGCGTCGTGATTGGCCAGTGTTATTAATAAGGAGGCATCAGTGTCAGTACTTAAGGTTTTACATCTAGTGGTCGGGTTCGGTCCATTCAGTGGGCAGGTGATGGAGTTTCGTCAGGCTTCTGTCCCATAACCCCCCTCTCTCTTTGCAGATGTGCGCTAAGATTTCTTAGAGCCACTCACGCGTTGTAGCTATTACATTGTCATCCCCTGCAGTACAGTGACAGGTTGTCTGTATAATTGTAGCTGTTAATGATGCTGAATTCCCTGAGAGAACAGCGAAACTCCAGTGGGTCAAGTATTTCTTGTCTGTGAGTGTCACGGGCACAGGATAGTGTGCACAGCCAGACCATGGAGCATTGTTGTGTCTTGCTTCACAGAAAGGTTTCCATCTCATGGTTTATGGTTGACCTGCACCATCCTCAGCTGTGTTAATGTTTGTCGTTTTCCTCTTTACAAACTGGATCAATTTTGATGATGCTCTCATTATCCTGAAATAGTTGATGAAGCTCTTCAGAGATGCAGTAGTTTCATTTGATTCAGTACAGCTTTTCATATTTTTGATGCCCACGCCTTTGTGGGTCATGAATGATTCTAGGCGAATTTGTCTCTCCTCTCACATAATGCTCATGCGTGAACACGATGTCACTGACCAAATGCTTCTTTCTGTTTGTTTGTTTGTTTGTTTTTTTAAATAAAGTCTACCAAATATCCAGTTTGTTGCCAGCTCAAAAAATCTTCAAAGTACAGAGGTGCTGTGCATAGCAACATCAGGTTTCCCCACCCAAAAAATTCTTGAGATGTCTGTTAACTTGTGACTCGTCCTGAGCTACTTTCGACTGAGCAAGATAATGCAGTTGTATGTGGGTGGATCGCAAGTGTCGGCGACTTCCCCGGATCTGTTCCGCCTCCGGATTCCATCCAGATATTCACTGTTGATTGCCTGACACACTGAAAATGTGTCTTAAATGTCACTGTCTATGCTGAGTGGCTGGAATGACCTGTTGGGACAATTTCTGACAGACTTGACGAACATTCTCCCATTGACAGACAGTGTGTACTCTCTAAAACATTGTGTCAGCCCACCGGTTCTTGGTCACTCCCAAAAGAGATTGCATGGTGCATTCTCAAGTATCAAAATATTACTTGCTTCACTGTACAAGGTTTCAAATCTTATCAGACTTGAAACATGTATTTCTAAATGTCACCATCAAGAAAGTTGGGATGGCTATTCACAAGTTGTACCCTGTTTCTCCGCTTATTACTGGAGGGAATTAAGTTGCCGCTGTGTTGCAATCTCTTCAGAAACGGAATTCTTCCGAAGTCTATCAAATATTCTGGGAGTGGGGCGCACTTGGAGGAGGGCAAAAACTTTGAGGATTTTCTCAGGCGAGAAGGTAAAGTTGAAGAGGAAAGGAAAGAAAATAGTCTCCAAAAATCATTTTCTCATACCCAAAGCAAATGAACATAGCAAAAAGCATCTTTTTTTGGGGGGGGTGTGGATCAGAGTGACCATGGCCATATTTGTTCCTCAATCCACCAATGATAAGAATTTTATTTATTTTTTAAGGGGGGAAGGGGGATATTTTATGTTGGTAGATGGCAGGCAGATGTACATATTGAAATGAGGGAACGGATTGTAGGGCTCCTCGATAAAGGCCAAACGTCCCTGCACACAGTTCTAGTCTAGTGTCAGGCCACAGCAGGTGAAGTGTGGATACAATGTTGTCACCTTCCATGGGCATGTCACACTCTCTGCCCTATCGATGTGGCAAGAAGCGACAGCCATTTGAATCCTGTTCAGCTTGAACTCAGTGTACATGTAACTCGGTGTAGTGCATGTATGAATGATTATTCTGATCATGAGGGATACAGAGTGGCAAAGGGAATGCATCATGCACACAATTATGTATGTAAGCGGCATGTAAAACTAACTCACATCTCACTCAATCGAATTTAATCCCTTCTGAGGGTACAAGCCCTTTCCAAGTTGGCTTTTCTCACTCACTGAATTAGGAACATTTGATCTTCATCTGTCAGGTTTTGCCTTTAGATGTGATTTTTTAAAATTCTGTTTATTATTAGACAAATTAATTTTCTCACCTGGTTGGGTTTCATGACCCAATTTTTCTCTTCTTGCCCTTTATATTTATTTAGATTTTTTGCTGATTCCTTCAAGTCTATCACTTTCTGTGGGAACATTCCATGCCCTAATGTACAAGGAATTCTAACCCAAAAAGAAAAGAACAAAATATTAGAAGAAGGGTTTGGTATAATATCAACAACAACAACAACAAATTTTCCTACATTTCCCAGGAATGTTTCAAGGTCTCTTTCTCAGCCAAATTTCCAGGGATTGAGATAAGAAAGTGTTTCTTGAAATTACAATTCTTTGCATTTTCGGCAAGTTGTTTGGCAGTGTTGATATTTTGACCAAACTCAGTGAAAGCTTCCTGCAGGACCCCCCCCTTCAAGCTCTCCTTTGCAAATTTAAATCCTCCTGACACCGACATCCAAACAATCCCTGCCCCTTCCTCTTATCATATCCACCTCCCGTGCCCTCCACCACTAATCACTCCTCAAAATCACTGCCCTGTACATATCTCTGTATTTGTTTCCATATATGGATGAAAGAAAATGGAATAACCTGAAAAAAGGGGGCAATCAGAAAAGCCCATGCTGGTATTAGGATGGTGCAGTACGCCGTATCAGCTTGTGTAACCGGCCAATGCCAGACATACCGGGATGCTATCACCACATGTATAGCCCCACACCGCTACCTTAATAGGGACTGCGGAACAAATATAGTACACGTACTACTTGGGCTGTCTAAATATAGTCATCCACACTGTATAAATAGTAGACAGTCATTCACTATGCGGGCCATTTGGGGATTCGACATTTCCGAGGAATTTTTTTCTGGCCATATTGCATATGTAGGATAAGCGGAAGCGAGTGGACATTAAACTCTTGATAACTCAGTTTACTTAAGCCTGATAGTTAAGGGTCTGTGCTGTATGTGTGAGATGCGAGCTTGTGCACAAATCATGCCCACAGTCATTGTCTGTCATCGTGTGATAGCATTTTTGTACTGTTGCTTTCTTGTCGCGGATTGAGCTGGATGTCAGATATTCCAGGTTTACTATTTTGAAGTCAAGATGATCTTGCACCCTCCTTGTTAATGTACATGTGATTTTTTCTGTTGTTTAGAATTTTTGAATCTTCGATTCCATTCATATCCTTGCTTTAAAGGAGTCACTTTTTGTCTCAGAGGATAGAAATATGATGCTTTGGTATTTGATTCAGAATTTGAGCAATTTTGATTAAAAACAGGTTTAACTCGGGTAAAAAATTAATAACATGTGAGGTGTACTAGACTCATTCAATGAAGTCTAATTACTCAGATCTTCTCCAGAAGAAAATCTCAGCATGTTGTTTCCATTAGCAACTGGTCTGAATCAAGTTAATAGACTATATGCTTTTGACAAGGCATTGTCAGCATGCCTGTTAGTGTTAAGCCTACTCCTGTGCTGCCATATATGATCAAAGATCACTCAATGACAGATAAACAGCACTGATTATTTCTCAAGTCACAGATCTGAGTTGTGATGTGCAGAACGTGGAGGGGCTGTAGAGGCAGAGGAATCAAATATCGTGTCTATAGAAATACATGTAGTGTTGAACCATGACCCTGAAATCACTCCTCTGCGGTCAACTTTGACAATTGTTCTTTTCATCAGGTTTGTAGTCGTATATCCATGGCCCCAAATGTGGCATTCTTTTCTTTTTTACCAGCAGACAGCTGTAGTAGTCATTTTCATATTATATCTGAATCATCTGAATAATTCTTGGCATATAATAAATGTTTGGATTTATTTATTCCTAAAAAAGTAAAAGTCCAGTTAATCTACCAAGTACACTTGAAAATTGTGTTCATACCAAAACTACCAAAATATACCTAAAAGCATTTTTTGATTGAAAACAGAAAGAAAATAAGGTTGCTTATCAATCGCTCAAGGAAAAACTTACTCAAAACTCGCATTACTTCAGTGACACTTATAGACTTACTATTGACAAAGATAGTTTTCATTTCATTCACATGCCGAGGGACACATGTACTATTACCTTGCAAATAATTGAATATATCCTTGGGTCATAAGTAGTGTTCAGGAGCTGTCATCTTCTTCAAAGTGATTGAGACTAAATATAGGCACAAAGCCATCCACATACTCCAAAGGCTTCCTTTTGTGCACAGCATCTGCCTCTTTATGCACTTGTCTACGCAAAGGCTAGGCCTCCATGCAAGCCTTATATGAGCTTGACATTCTTGGAATTGTAGCCTACGTCCATGTTCATCCAAAGAGTTTTTGCAAACCTGAATTGGAGACTGCAGGATTACAAAAAAGAAATTGACAAGTGTCGGGTTGCTAGTTGAGGAAATTGTGATCAGTGTTCCCCTCGTTTATGTTTTCTCTTTGTAGATCCTTGCAATCGCCCATGTCCTCCTACCATCCTTTATTGTATGCATTCCTATCTGTCCAATCATGTGTGAGTTTTTAAAGTATGGCTCTTGTTTTGCCTTTAATTGCAGTTGAAATTGATGGAATTGTCAACCCTTTGACAAGGGGACAGGTTTATTGTTTTGAAGGTGCTGTTTTGCTGTTCAACATTCACTTTTTTTTTTTTTATTTCAAGTGGAACAAGAGATGTCTGCTTACCAAGAACTTCTAGTTCGGTGATATCTATTTTGATCGCTATTTCTAGATTGCAACGAATGACAAAGTGGGCAGTTTTGTCTCATATGTTTTGTCTTCTCAGTATTTCCCGGCTATCCTAGCATCTCCTCACAAAATGGTTATCTTCCCACCTATATTCTTTGATAATGGCATTTCCAAATGGCTTCCTTTCAAGTAAAAATTCTTGGGTTGAGGAAAATGCCAATTTAGGCTCAGTGTTGGAGGAGACTGTGAGCAGTGAACCTCTCAACACTTCCCAAGATGCGCCAACACACTGCGCCCCCCATACCATACATGGTTACATGTGGGACTGACCCAAATGTCAATGTGTGGTCCTGGTATTCTGATGTTTGTGTGTTCAAGTTGGCTTTATTTAGTCGATGGGCTTCCAGTTCCCATTTAGGTCTTCAAGCATTTCTTTTTTTCCCTCAAGAATTTATATGGTAGGCTATGTCAAGTTTAAGCGTCAGCAAGAGTTCAGTTTCATGTGTGTTACTACTTCATTGTTGAATGACAGCAGGGGGTGCTATACTAGATCTTTTCACGGGGTGTATGGAGATTTTATGAGGGGCTTCATGACTGCTCGTTGCAGCTTCTCCCCATTCCTTTAAATGGAAGCTTCCTCATAAGAAACTTTGGCAGTCAGCCAATCAGGAAAATGCCCTTGGCTTTTATGTACTGCACATTTTTCATGCAGTTGTTTTACTCAGCAAAGACTTACTACACATGTTCATTAAGCAGATACATCACCAAATGACTGTATCGTGATGTGTAGATTGAATATGTTCACCATTTATAGAAAGAGAAATATGTGTTCCGCAGCTGACAGATGACAGATTTCACTAAAATTTGGCATGATCTTAGAGACATCTGTACTTTATGCATCATTAAGTTTTAGCTTTTCCTATAATTTTTGCCATTGTGGTCATCTTTAACTTCTTGATAATTTAACAATTTTGGAGATTTTACAGCACCCTATGTTGAAAACTTGATATTTTGTGAGAGCGTTTTTTTTCACATTTTATGGTGGCAATGTCATAATGTGCATGACACATGAACCCTGGCCTTCTAAAGTGGAATTTGATCCTCTGTATAATCTCATAGAAACTTGCATTGTCTTGTCTTTGACTGTAATGTAAAATATAAATTAATAAATTTACCACCGAGTCTTGCTGAACGTAGCCAAGAGTCACAAGATTTGAACATAAGTTTGTAAGCCTCGAAGAACATTTCACTGCCAACATTGCCAACATCTCGTGACATTCTCAATGTAAATGGCATCTTTGCAAACTCAATGGTGCATTATCCAACTACAATGAGGCCCAGTCTTGTATTATGCGAGACATTGTGCGTGTATGTGCACCATCAGTGCTGTGAACCAGGCCCTTTTGTAAGCTGTCACTAGCCATCCACTCAGTAATCTAATCATGTTTGCATTTGAGATATACTGGTCGCTATTGTACATCTTAGCAAATGGAAGGTCAAGGCCTTAAGTGTCTTCTGCTGGACTTTTCAATTCAAAGGTCTGTTTTTTTTTTTTCTTTTATGAATGTACAAATTGCATTTACGCCATCCATTTTGTTTTTCATTAACACTTACCATCCACTCCACAGTTTTCAAAATCATTGTATGCAGCTTCTACGTACATTTTATTTTAGCATTTTTAATTTTCTTTGAAAAGCCTCCAGTATACAGCAACTATCATCAGAAAAACTCTTGGAGCTGATAAATGCAGCCCCATCTTGTTTTGTGTGTGCATTTGTTTCATTTGGACTTTTTAGTGTAAATTTTTTCATATTAATCTTTCAATTACCAGTGTCATCTGAGGACATAATAGCAAGAGATTTTCATCTTTTTTTTTTCCTTAAGGGGATAAACCTGCCTTGATCTATATGAAATTGAAAGACAAAGTAATTACATGGAAAATAAATGTTGCAAGTGCGTTATGAAGCTCTGTTTTTATAATTCTCTTTTACCTGTTTTTCACAAGATTTAAATATTTATGTACATAAGGAAAATAAGATTGATAATCACCGTTTCAAATTATAGATTGTTTATTGGTAGATATTCCAATGCACGCTTTGAATGCAATAGTAGTTTCAAAGCCATTCTGAATGTGTACATTGATATGTAACACAGTTTACAAAGAAAGTCAGCACACACTTGTCCAAACAGAGACAAATTATGTAGCTGAAGTTATTTCTCATGTATTTCATTGGTTTACAGTTCAAGATGTTAAATTGCAAACCCATAAATGTAATTGATGCATGTTCATAATCTTTCAATTAGGATATTGGATATCGCTCTATATTTCTGGACAAAGAGTGCCTAAATTAAATGAAACATCAGATACGTGTCAAAAATTGCTTCTTGATATTGAAGCAAATTTTTTAGCTTTTCCTTTTGGCCCCAATTTATTGTGGAACTACGAAGGGTTTTCATCTTGTGTCATGAAAAACTGTGTTCAGAAAATTAGTGTGGCTTTCAATGTTCTCAAATTATGCTTTGGGACTTACACATCTCATTATTGTTCAAAAAAAATGAGCACAAACGGCTGAGAGATTTGACTGTGCTGAAAAATCAAATAGCATATGAGGGTGAACCAGCTAGAGCTGTACCTCATGGGGTTTGGTTGTCCCCCCCTTCTCTTCTCATCATCCGAGGAGCATCTGTAGCATCTCCTGCATCATCCCCTCCAAATGAGAAACTGGGATGTCAATGTTGATATCATTCTTCATGATTATTCGCGCAAATTGACCTTGGCCAGTTGCCAGCCACGGTATTGCATGATGGTGAGAAGGGAACGTTGTGTTTAAAGGGTGCATTGAACCAATTTAAGCTCCATTGAAAACAGTTTGAAATCAACAAAGTTTGGAGCCCCATGGCAGGCAGCTGAAGTCCCTGAGGCCTCTCAAACAAAAAACAATGTGTTGTTTGGTCCTTCAGATTTCATTTGATTTTCAAATTTTAGTAGGTTAACCAATGAATTTTTTTAATATCTGCAAAAAACAAACTCACCCCCCCCAAAAAAATGAATGTTCCCAAGTCTTCTCAGCAGCCATTTTTCAAGTGACATCCCTCACTTTCCTCAGGCTCTTCTGACTAATTTTCAATCCCATTTTTGTCTGCTTTGCCCCCAGATGGGTGCCCCTAAATCTACAGAGATGATCCTGGGCCATACTGACACAATCCCACCATTTCTTTGCCCAAACAGACCCCTCTTTTCGAAACAATCTCTGGGGGTACTTTTTGTGCGCCTCGGCCTGGCAGAGAATTTCCCTTGAATTGGGACACTGCACCCATAAGGCATTCTGGTCTGTACCAGTTTAGCCAGAATTTGGAATAGATGGGGTTTGGAGGTTGACTTTGTCCAGTTATTTTTTCCTCAATTTTTAATGGGGTTAGTTTTTTGTATGATTTACTTTTGCTTTTTTGGGGGGGGGTATTATTTAAGTCGGGTATAGTTCACAGCATTTTGTGTGTTCTTAGAATACATGACTTGGCATTCCACCTTGATCAAATAATATGGAGACTATCATGTGCCACAGTGACCATCATGAACAGCATTGTATTTGGTTGCATCATGTGATAATGCCTGCCCTCTAGGGTTTGTGGGAAAAAGTCTGTTGAAATTAGGGCTGCATTCTTGTGTGTTAATCTCAATACTCGCAGGTGCTGGAAAATGTTGTGTTGGCATTACTCTCAAAATCACATCATGCAAACCGCCAACTGTTACCTGTCTGCCATCTTGAAATAACTACATGGTGCAAGGGTATATACTCCCAGTGTGATTGGGAATATTCTCTCTTACTCATTGCTGTACTCCTGCCATTCATTTGCTCGGGATTATACTTGAGTAACATGTCAACATAAGTAACATACTCAAACCTCAAACACAGCCATGATGATTCAGGAGTGTTAGGTCATGTTCAAAGGAGAAATAGAATTATTGGGTCTTTGCTGTGTGTGCAGTTACGGCCCTCTAGAGGTGAAAATTTGAAAATGACATTGATTCCAGGCCATTGTCTGTCATTGTCTGCAGAGAGCTGTATTACTGCCATACTGAAATGTGCAAATGAGCAGCAAACTCATTAAGACACTAGAGTCTCAAACTGTGACGTTGAGGTGCACAGACCAGTTAATCAGTGTCCTCACTAAGGTTCTCCTAGTCCTCAGCACAGCACACAGCTCTCCCAGCAGTTCCAACACCAACAGCCTCTGATTTCCAGGCCTGTCTTTCAATCTCAGAGTCCATTATGGAGCGTGCGGCCTGCCACATATGCTTTGCTAAGACATCTCTCAATATGTAGCTGCCCCTTCATTTCATGTCTCAGTACCTGCCTACTCTACACTATGTGAAATAATGTAGTACAGAGGTATTCATTTTTTAGCCTCACTAAATAGTCACGGGAGCGGCAGGATTGTGATGGAGTATTTACTGAGAATTTTTTCAGCACCAACATCATTGCTAGCTCAATGTCAGAATTTCCTTAATGAAGTCAGTGTTGGAAGGGAAATCAAATACCTCAGATTTCATATACATAAACAATGCTCATTAAAGTTTGTATTAGAAGTATGTATTGAAGAAGAACCGTGGAGTATCCTTCAAGACTTTGGTCCCTCAAGTTTAGTTTGTAAAAGATTCTGATTGTGCAAAGACTGTAATATCTTTAAGCACTGTGCAGCTTTAATTGCACCAAAAAATCTTTATATTTGGTAGTGAACTTGGTACTCGGAAAGTACTCCACTGCAAGTTTGGGGTGTGGCCTATACATGGAAACAATTTACTGTACTTTAAGATAGGTTCAACTTTGGTTCTTAACTTCCTGTGTGGGTTGCACTGATTAAGGTATGGTTTGTCATGGGTATGGATCCAGTTATTGCCAGGCCCGGGATAAATTAATTATTTCTCCCTACCTGTAGGATATTCCAACCTTCAAGGAAAGCATTTGGCTTCTTAAGATAAACGCCTGCAGTTCCTGGATTTGATTAACCCCTATTGTTGAAAATAGCAGCAACAGGGAGAGGCGTTCTGAGATAGGCGTTCTGAGATCTCTAGCAGACCTCCGACTGGAATTTCTGTTACTTATTTTTGTACTCTGTACTTGGGCAACTTGGAAATGGAGTTAAGCTCTTATACGCAGTAAGTCACACTGACGCCGTATCCTTAGCAGCACTCGCTCTCATTATGAAGGCAGGATACAGCTGAATTCCTTGACCACAAGGACAGCTTTGACCTAGTTTACACACATCAACACACCCGTGATTATGCCTGGGCCCTTCATCAAGTTGACAGCTTCTTTTGCCAATTCGGGATCAAGTTGGGAGCACAGAAATTTGTCCCCGTTATGAGTGTGTCGCCACTGTAACTATCATTCAACACGTATTTAGTCCCCGTTGCTGCTTTGCCAGTAGCTTTGGATAGCCCTTAGTTCTCCTTTTGTTTGAAATACATTTTTAAGAGGGCATCTGTGGGATTTGGACATGAATTCCCAACTCAGTCAGAGGCATTTTGTACTGTACTGCTTAATCCTCACTAAGTTATGTTGACAAAAGTGAAACGTAAATATGGCTCTGTGTCCATTCTATGCAAGAACGCACCCAAGTGTTAGTGCATCATCATAGATTGTCACAAGGTGGTGTTATCCAACTCTAACAACCCCCTACACCATCAGAAGAAGGAGTCTTCGTATTTGCCCTTATTGCTTGGGATCAACGTTTTCACCATCTAACTTGTTGGCTGTTTTTTATTTTCTTGTCTTGCTATTGTAGCGCCATGAAGGTTTTGTTGAGCTGTCTTCCCCGACCTTGGATTGTTGATGAGAAGAAGGACGATGGCTACACAGCCTTGCACCTGGCTGCTCTGAACAACCATGTAGAGGTAGCTGAGCTGCTTGTCAACCAGGTAATTGCAAGACTCAGGAAGTGTCATTTGACGTACTGTAGTTGACCGCTGTTACGGGAGATTGTTTGAACACCTGGTGGATGACGAGGTTAAAACAAAGACCTGTCACACGTCACAGCAGCCGATATGCGCTTTGTTGTATCATATTTGTATGAGTTAACCTAGCAGCCAAAATATGGAGCCACTACCCAGTGGGTGTACACTTGCACCCAAATGGTATGAACAGTCGTGTAACTGGGGGGGGGCTTCTGGGGAGCCTGTGTATTTTGGGATCAGTTTTTGTCAACTTTAGTTATTTGAAAGAGTAATTCCTTGATTGTGTGTTGCACATGTAGGGTCATGCCAACTTGGACATCCAGAACGTCAATCAGCAGACGGCTCTACACCTCGCCGTTGAGAGACAGCACACTCAGATTGTTAGGGTGAGTTTGATAGGATGGGGCATTTCCACAGCTACCCTGGAAGTGATAAAGTGAAGAGTTGTTAATCTGCACAAGTCAAGTCCTCGCATGTGCATGGAAATTTCTTTGTGCAGTTAAAAGCGCTATATTTTCTGTGCTGAAATGACTTGCTCACCGACAACTGTTTACTGGCCTTAGTGTAATGCAATCCTTATATTTTTGTGAGTGGTTTCCCCACCAATATGTTTTGGCCTAGCACAGTAATTTGCAAAGCTGTGATGAAATTTCAATGCAATTGTTCACAAATCTTTTAAGTCATAAATCCCTCACTAAGTTGAGAAGGAATAGTAGTGCAAGGATTTACCAAGATATTTTAGTTCTAAATGCAACTGTATCAAAAAAGAGAGTTCTAAGGACAGTTTGTCTGAAAAAAAGAGACTACTGATATAAATCACAAATATTGATAGAAAAGATGGCCACTTTAGTACATGGCTGCATTCATGTTAATGGTATCAAAGTTATGCCTTTGTTATACCTTATGAAATTCATCAACAACTTTTATTAGAAACTGAAGGTTTTTTAAATTGGAAGATAATTTCCAGAGATACTGGTCATGGTAACTCACATTTATTAAACTGCAGCAGACTTTTTCAAGCTTGTTACATACAATAAATCATTGATCAGATTGGTAAATAGTTTATGATCATTGCTTTTTCTGTCATGCCAGCCTGAATTGGTTAGCCACTAGAGGGCTCACTCTGCACGTCTGGCTGAGAATGGTTGTTCAGCTTGTAAACAGTATTTGTATTTTGTTAACCTGACATCAGCAAAAACAGTCCACACTTTTGTTTTCCAGAAGAAGTTTTGGGGCATTGGTTTTGTTTTTTATTTGGTTGGGTTGGGGTTGGGGTTAGGGTTAGGTTTGGGGTTGGGGTTAGGTTTGGGGTTGGGTTTGAGGTTGGGATTGCCATCTTGCTCATTTTCCATGATGACCATTATGTATATATATGTATGTTTTGTTATTTTCATAAGAGTTGGCAAGGCATTAGAATATGCTGTTATTATTTCTAGTTGGCATTTTTAGTTCTTCACAAGACAATCACAGCTTGTCTGCTCTCAAATAAAGCTTACACAACTGACCATGTTCTAATGGGAGCTATATTTGATGTATATGTTATCTGTAGTTTGTGGTTGATACATTTCCTTTTCTGGCAGAAATGACCCCCCCTCCTCCATCATTCAGTTATGGTAAATTGAGAGCAAAATCAAATCCATATGTTCAAGACATCTGCAGAGGAATTGAACATGAATAAAACATGATAATGCCTCCCCCACAAAAGCGCTCTTTTCTGTTGGACTTTAAAATACAATAGGCCCAGGTTTGTCAGCCAGACAAATATTTTGTCCTCAGCAAGGAAATATCTGAGGCATATCCTTCACAGATGGAGACAATATGATATTTTTTTTTCTTGGTCGTGATTTCTCATTGATCCCCATAGTGTTATTTTGAGAATGCCAGCGATGCCAGTGGTAGCAAGAATAAAATGTCATTTCTCATTGACATTTAAACAGCATAATGTGATGCCATCTGGTTTGATAAGAAGAAACTACGAAATGCCTTATCAGAAAGATGCAATTTTGCTGGCATTTGAGGGCTTGTTTTTCTGGTCAAATCAAATTTGAGAATGATTCTTCTATATATTTTCCCATGACATTTATGAAAATTTATGAGCACTTACATTTTACAATTTATATGGCAGGGTTATTGGAAAGGCAAGTTGAGTATATTTTACAAGTCATTCAAAATACCAAACTCACAGAAAAGACTTTACGTGGTTGCCTGTTTAGACATAACTTTGGCAGTTGCAGATTCAGTATGCAATAATCTGAAATCAAGCAATGCCTGGAAAATGTTCTTTCCTGTTTTTTCTCATTAATAATAAAAATTGAAGGAGCAAGATTTCATTTCCTAGCTTGCAATTTACTTTCTAAAAATAGCACTGCTTCTGCTTAGTGCAGTCTCTCACAGATGAGATTTCTTTGAATCGAGACATTGTGGCTGCGGTTGCCATATTAGTGCTGTGAAAGGCAAACATCATCATTAACATAACAGCAATTATTAAATAAAGTGGAAGATAATATAGGATAAATTGATTACAGGGTTTTCTTTGTTTCGTTTTGTTCTCCTCTTCGTGTGTGTTTAGTTGATGGTGAGGGCTGGTGCCAAGTTGGACATCCCGGACAAGGATGGCGATACACCACTACATGAAGCGCTGCGCCACCACACACTGTCACAACTACGCCAGCTGCAGGACATGCAAGATGTTGGCAAGGTGGGTTCTCCCTCTGCCCCAAAAATTCTAGCTCTTGCCAAAATGAAGTTAAATAAAATGGTTTAATGATAATGGTTTACAAGAGGTGGTGCTGCACTGGGAGATGTAAATATTTACTTTGGAAGTTTTTTCCCTTCACCAACATACATCTTGATAATGCAGTGTACTCTGTGTTGTGCCGGGGCTTGTGAAATAATTCATAAATGTACTGAGGTGGGACTGGAACCTACAACCTCCTGCTCCCAATCTAAAAATTGACATCTCCAGACACAAAACACATCTTAACAGTTTGACACGGTACCTGCCGCTCATTGACTTAAACTGGCCAGTTGATCCTGTAGTAAAGTAGTAAAATATGTACACTATTAAGCAGGAGGTCGTGGGTTCAAGTCCCAACCAAGTAATAAGCTTGCGAATTTTTTTCATAAGCCCCTGAAAAACGCTGAACATGAAGTGTTACTACTACACCTGTAAAGGGCAGAAACTCCCAGATCCAAATAAAAAGCCCATCTCCCATAAGAACTGGGAAAATGTTTGATTTCCCCACATGGGATGGCTGTCCATTTATATAGCTTACATTGTACTCTGTCTATTGAAATAGTTAATCAACCCATGACAGTGCATGACAAAGGCGCAACTTCACAAAAAGCATAGAGTGTGCTTTTTGAGACATCAAATTTCCATCAATGCCGAGTATTAGTAGTTGTTAGTGGTTTTCATGGTACTGATGGAGATTGTCTTGTGGGGCTTTACCTGTCTCATTTGATACATGGAGAGTCCATGAATTCCCGCCGAGTTCCTCGTTTTGAGCCAGAATACTAAGTGGACTTCTTAGAGACAGGAAGAGCAGGGATGTAGACATTGAAATTTTCCCTCTCATATTTTGTCAAGTATTCTTGGTTTTCGTCGAGTCTGACATATTGTCTACTGAACCATTTCTTTCTGTGATCTAATGTTCCACACGCACAGTGTACCATGCAAAAGCTGATACAGAACCTATTGCTGAATTTTAACCATTTGTGTAAATGGAACAGAACATATCATTTGGAGAGAGGGATCTGTTCCAGGTTTTATAGGAGAGGATTGTCTATGGCGAAATGAGAAAAGCTATCAGATGTTTGAAAACCTGTTACACTCTTGTGCTTGTGATATTAGATTTTTTGTTGAGTTTTTCCACCAATAAAAATTCTGATTACAGCTATTGATGGGCCTCGGCAACCAATCAGGAGACAAGAAAAGTAGCGCCTCCATCGCCTGCTTCCTGGCAGCCAATGGCGCTGATCTCAACGCCAAGAACAAGAAAGGTCAATCGCCCATGGACCTATGCCCTGATCCCAACTTGTGCAGGGTCCTGGCCAAGTGTCACTCAGACAGCAACTGGTAGGCACATGTTGCACCTCTATTTTTGATCCAGTGAGCCACAAGTCGGCAATTTCACTTTTGAGCTGAAGGCTTTTTAAGGAATCTTGTACAGTGTAAATGAAGAGCAACTGTGAACATTTTCCACTGCCATTGATTGTCAGAATAATGCCACTCTGAAGATGACAAAACAGAGATCCCAGTTTGCTCTTTCTGGTGCAAACTAATACCAAATTACTTTACAAAAAAGGCTTTAAGCCTCCTTTTGTGGGATCCAGTCACATTTGTGAAACCATGCAAGTAGATTAGGACATTTTAAGTTCAAAGATCAGCATTTTACAAGTTGAATTCTGCATCTGCACAAACTACACTTAAAAAGATCAGACAAATGAATTTTTGACTATTAACAGCTTTTGTACATTAGAACCATTTTCAGTCACGTACCCAAGCTGGCCTGCATTAATCAGTCCCGCATGCACATTCACACATGAAATTTGCACTAATCAGGTGTCATGCGTAGGTCCCATAGTACTCTAAGTAGTTTTTGTTGGCAGAGCCAACAATGTCAACAACTGAAAGACTTCAATTTTTTTCTTCGGATTGATCCCACTGCTGCAGTCAAGTCAACTCCAACCTGCGCATGATCTCCTGCATGGAGCAGGAATCTCTCGAGGAGTGTATGGTGTGCTCAGACATGAAGAGGGACACGCTGTTTGGTCCCTGCGGCCACATTGCCACCTGCTCCCTCTGCTCTCCTAGGGTCAAGAAATGCCTGATATGCAAGGAGCAGGTCCAGTCTAGGACAAAGGTAAATTCCCTTCACTGGCTCCAAACATTTCCTCCTCTTTATATGGTTGGTTCACCTCCAAGCCCCACACTTTTGTGGTTTAGTACCGATGGGTAACCAGTTGTGGTCTTGCCCTGAGGAGGGGGAGAATCATTACACCAGTTGAAAGAAGAGCCACTGTCCAAAACCAAGTAAGCCGATCGGTCCAAGCCTAGCTCCAAGTCATGAGTTACTTGTTTCAATCATAAGTTTACTGGGTTAGATTATTGGATTAGTATTACATTATGAACTGGTACATGTGTCAGTGATGTATGCCACAAATCAACAGCAGTACCGACATGTTCAAAATGTCAAACACTACTTCACATCACCATACTCTTGTCAAAAATTTGCAGATAAAAAATATGTCACTCTACAGTGGGTACCATTGTCAATTTCAAGTAGAAGATTTGCTGATATGACTGAAGTTGAATGCAAGTTAGATAAACGTTGCTTTCCCACATCTCTCTTATGACAAAAAAAATTTCATCCTCCAAAAATTTAATCAAGTTTACAGAAACCAAACTGGAAAATATCAGTACGTGTAGGCCATGAGTTTTCAAGAACTGATGAAAAACATGCCTACAACTGATACATTTCACAATTCCATGACCAGACAAATTTTATGCAATTTTTTGGCTTTCACCACTGTAAACAAACAATTTTAAGATTGCAATATCTGAAATGCCATATTTTGTCTCCATGTTTAATCAAACACAGATTGAGGAGTGTGTTGTCTGTTCAGACAAGAAGGCTTCCGTGCTGTTCCAACCCTGCAGTCATATGTGTGCCTGCGATGGTAAGGATGAAGCACAATTCACATTAGTGGGTAGTAATCAAATAAGCTTCCCGGTATTGCCCAAGAAGAAAGTGAATCCTGAAATTGGTTCCTCGGAATTTATTTCTCATTACACTTGGGGCAGTTCCCTGAATAGTAGAATATAATGCAATGTCAAATTATTTACTTAAGTCTTTGGGTAATATATGTGATTCCCATCCAGTTCGTAAGTGTGATGTCACTTCATATTAAACCACACTTACTGCACATAAGAGTTACATGGAACCATGGAACTGGAAGTTAATGTGCAACTTTAATGTTCGTTCAATGGGAGCCTGCAATCAGTGGCACGTCCGCATGCAGGACGAAGTCACTTACAAACCGGATTGGTGCAGAAATGAGTTCAGTTGAGATCACTAAAAATTGACACATGCATTATTTTAAATTTGTTTAAACCATAGCTTTGCGTATTTTATAATTTTAACTTTGACAGAAAGAAGTTGTTGGTAAAATAGGACGTAAACAGTAGTAGTTTTGTTTCAATTAAGGTTTTGTCTGAAAGCAATGCATCACTTCTCACCTTCATGTGTTATGTCTGATGCATTTCTTAGATTCATTGCCAGAAGTAAGAGTCTAGCTCAGTATTGCATAGGACCTTGTCTTTTGACGCTCCCTTTCACAAAAAGACCCCTGCTTTTGACCAAGCCACTATTTGCTCCCCAATGCAACCAGGTTGTGCCAGTTTGATGAAGAAGTGCGTACAGTGCCGATGTCAGATTGACAAGATGATTCCGTTCATTGTATGCTGTGGTGGCAAAGGTAGGATTGTGATTCAAGAAATGAAAATACACTGTTCAAAGTACAGACTACTTACAGACCCACTGAGGGTAAATTTAACACTGGTTCAGCCTATTACAACACAGAGTAATAGGATATGTACATCACAGATATAAATTTTGCCTAAATCCAGTGCAGAGTATTTAAATGTCAGTTTTGTTTCAAAGTTGAAAATGGATGAGATAACTGTCTGACAATCAGTTGTCAATCTTTCAAACATTTGTATAAAATCAATAGAAGTTTAAAGTGTTATCAACAGTTTGGAATAATGCACCTTATGTTTGCTGTTACTAACTGAGAGCATAGTGCACTGAATATGAGCTTTCCATGTCTAATGTCTCCGTGTTTGTGATTACGTTGCTTCAGATGTTGAGGCATTTTTTAGTGGCTACTTTTCCTTCCTTTGCAGCTCCACCTGTGGCATCCAACAACGCCACCCAGGCCAAGCCCCAGAAGATGAACAACGCCAACAGCGAGTTGCACAAGTTACAACAGCAGCTGCAAGACATCAAAGAGCAGGTAGGAGCAAGATATCGTATACAGACATTACTTCACATACCTCAAACACACCTCAAACACCTATAGACGGACAACACCTATTGAAATCAACATTTGGGCACTGTAATATTGACAGCACCCAACTTAATGTGAACCCATGGATGGAAGTAGTTTAACATTGTACGCTGGTCCATGGAGCAATGTTGGGATGAATTATACAAATTGGAATTTTCGATGACCACATGGATGGTGCCTGAAAGACCATGAGGTTTTTTTCTTCAAAACTAAAGTTGTTCTTTCAGTAAATTAGATGTATGATCACTTGCAACCCATATCCATTGCTCACATTGAAAAAACCTCAATAAATGCCTAGGACTGTTTGTGCTCTTCATTTTGAAGTTCTAATATGATAACCACTATATTTCCTTCATGGTCTCAACCTCATGTTGGTTTGTAACATTTTGGATACAGTTCATGAGTATGCATAGTCTATGGGAGAGTGTTACATAGACTCAAGGAACCACACCTTGCCCTCTACGGTAAAGTAACACTGTGTACATTGCCAAGTGTTTGGCCTCACACAGGCATTGTATTTTTTACTTGCAAGGTTGACATCTTGCATTGAGAATTGTGCAGTGCTTCACAAGAAACAGACAGTCACTTGCACCACTGTGAACTATAATATCCAAAGGAACAAGGAATTATGTTCCCATTTGCTCTAGTGATATAACAGCCCCTCATAACAAACTAAATGGACTGCTGACTTTTGAGGACCAGTTTTGAACAGACCATGATCATTAGGGGCGGGAAGGACCCTGTGTTCCCTGTATGTGTCTGTCCTCTGTGGGAAACCCACATACACCCCAAATGTACTTCTAACCACTGTCATTCCTTCCGTGGCATTGACCTTTGCAGACTGTCTGTCCCGTTTGCTTGGATCGGATCAAGAACATGATCTTCTTGTGCGGCCACGGCACCTGCCAACTGTGTGGAGATCGCATGTCGGAGTGCCCCATCTGTCGCAAGTCCGTGGAGAAACGTATTCTTCTGTACTAAAGAAGTTCAGAAAATGCACTGTTAACGGAGTGTTTTTAGGCGCTTGCATTGTAATGAGACATTTTATGGATAGCTTTACTCTCCCCATTCCTTGTAGTTGAAGTTTAATGCATTGGTGTTTTAATCACTGCTTGATGCCAAACATTGTGTTTTGCCACACCCAACTTAAGCACTTGAGAACATTATGTTGGAGAGTTTTGACTCAGATGCAAGAATACCCAGTTATTCCACAAAAATGGGATATGTTGATATGGATGTCTGACATGAACTGAAACAAAATGTAGGATTTCATAAATGCATGTTCTTAGGGCTCTGTCATATGCACATGAGAAATAATTAACTGGTATTACAATTGTGGGTCGATATAAAGTTTGAAAAAGGTTTCTTAAAAACACAATATCTTCCCAGCTTTAATTTATGTAGCATTTGCATGAAGGTTCTGTTGCCCTATTTAAACATGAAATTTAAAAAAAGAGAGAAAAACATATTTTTCCCTCCCAAGTGCCTAGTCTGTATGAGTACATGACAGTGTGCATCATCATTACAAATTCCCTGTCCTGAATATACATGTACGTCAAATTCTTTTTGTAAAGTACAAAGAATCTGGATGATAAATGTTGATTTCCACTGTGTCTCTGTTTACTCGTCTACATGGATTTGTATTCAACCCATTTTGTATTTAGCTGAGTAAATCTGAATTTGTACATGTGTAGTTGAGAGTAATGTTTCAATTGTATTCGTGCAGCTCGTTGTCAGTGAACTGATGACAAGCAACCAGTCAAATTTCTACCTTACATTCATTTATAGTTCTTGTCTGAACTGAACTGAGTGTGTTGCCATGGTGATGCATTTAAACAGAGCTGTGACATAGGGTGGGGAAATTGATACCCAAACTTTTTATTGAAAAAGCATTTGAGTTGTCAGTTCCTATGTCAATAGCATTGTGTGTAACTTGTCTCTTGCTCAAGTCACAAACTTTGCTCTACTTTTGACAAGGATTACAATTGGTAAAAGTCGGTTTCTTGTATAAACAAATTTCATTGTCCTGTGTCAGGCTTCACTGCTGGGAATGTGTGCACGTCACAAGATGTGATATTCCCCGTTCATATTGGTTCAATGACTCCTAGGCTTTTTTTCCAAGGGGCTCCCACGGCCAGTGTGGTCACTAATGACCATTAATAAAACAAGTCTTGCCAGAGCAGTCAGGCTCATCAGGCTAGTGGTTTATCTCCAGTTTCCTTGGCATGAAACAACTGAGAATCTTTCTGTTTCTGTGAATGGGTGCTAGTCCATCACATGTTATTTTTCTGCTAAAGCTGCCTTCTATTTTATACTCCTGGTTGGAGAGAGGCAAGTTGGGGGCAAAGTGAATTGTGTGAGGCTGCAATCTGTGGCCAGTCGCGGGATTCAAACCCTGGACCCTCTGGTTAGGAGTCAAAAACTTAATCACCACTAGGCCACATGGCATCTCTTAACCAATGAGCAGACACTGAGTATAAACCAACAGTTTGTTGATCTCTTTTCGTGGTTACATTATTTTATAGGCATTGGGCTTTTTCATGCAAAACTGCCTTGAAAGGACTTGAACAAACTCACTCAATTTGTGGCCTGGCTTGATTAGTCGTTCATGTGGCACTTTTTAAGTAGTTTTTTACATTTGTGTTCAATGATGTAGGCATAAGCCATGGACAGACATCTAGAGGCTTGATAATACATTTCGGTCTTGGTCCAAGTTCTATTTTCTCGGAACTGATTGGTTCCCCGAGTCCTGGATGGCATCACACTGACAACTGGTGGACATTTTTTGGCATGAATCCATTCCCAGTGCATACAGGAGAAAAAATTACGCTCATGATATTGAAAGTGCCCGGCACAAGCACACTCATGGCACCGTTCATTGTGGGTGTTGATGTGATACCTATATAAGTAGCACAAACAAGACGCGGTGTAGAGACACTGGTCATAATTGGATTTTCTGTTCAAAGCTGTTATGCATGCTGACACAGGTTAAGTATGCAATAAAACACTGACTGGCAACTCTCACAAAAAAGGAAACTTGCAAATCATGAAATATGTACTAATTTATGCAGCGTTTAGAAAAACTTGGTTACTTCCTAAACACAATAATCCCTAAAATGTTCACTGCAGAACTGCACCCTTGCCCTGATTACTATTCATGGGGGCAATATGGATATATAAAATATGTGATATATTATTTATAGTATGAACATATTGCTTGATGAATTACTATAGTATATTACCATGAATATATAGCCATCAGCACACATATAAGTACTTGTAATTTGTTAACGACTTTCGATCATTTCATCAATTCAGACAGGGAGGTGTGTGTGTTCATTGGACATTCTTGTAACTCGTTCACTGTGAATATACGTAATATCAACTTGTAAGAGTAATAACATATTTTCCAAACAGAATTCTAAGAATTGTACATAAACTCGACCCTGACGAAAATACTTACCACTCCCTTACCAATAATGTACATTTCTGTTGTGTAAAGGCATGTGCAGTAGCACAGGTGAAATAGATTATCTCTAGGAAATCATTGATCGTACACTGTAAACTCAGTTTCTAGTTGCCATATTGGGCTATTGAACACATATAACATTGGATAGCTCCACCGGTAAGGGCACTAGTTTGGTATCTTGCCAGTTATAGGTCATAGCAGGACCTTGCTTAACAACCTGTAGAGTGTATGTAAAATCATATTGATTCAGGACTGTTAGGGTTAAAGGAAGATCAGGATTTTGACACATTGCATGCAGTGTGCAAAAACTACGGGAATCATTCCTTCAAATGGTATTAACTGGTTAATGAGTAGATGTTCGGCCATGTCCCAACATCTTGGCTGCTGTTTAAAATTACGCATGAGCATTAATAGGTAATGGCTGCAGCCAATCTTTCCATTGAGTTGTAAGTTCAGGTCTCAGCTAAGTAATTTGGACATGATGGCCTTAGTAAAGAATCTGCTATGGTTAAAGTCTGTCTGCAGTCTGACAGTTGGTCCCAGGGACCAATGTGACCCAAGCCAATTAAACGAGTCACAAGTTAGCAGAGCCAACATTGAGATAAAGGCTTTGAAAAGAATCTTACTCATTGTAAATCAGTAGGAACCTGCAACATTTTTTCACCCACATAATGTTCATTTCTATCAGGATACCAGACTGAGTGATGTATCAATACACACTGCAGCACTTAGTTTGTTTTTCTAATGCGAACTAAACTCTAAAATGCTGAAATATGGCTTGGAGACTCACTTTGTGAATCCTGCCACATATACCAACCTTTTAATTTAGATTTTGAGCTTTAACCTTTTGAGCATTAGATTTTAATTTAAATTGGGAGACTGATCTCGTAGTCTAGAAACTGCACCGTAGTTGAGGACTACTGCATGTATGATAGCTAGCAATGTAACTTACCAGTTCAGTATTCCAACAGTACATGCCCAAAGTGAATCGTGTCTGAGGTCACATCTTATGCAAGGTCTTCCCATCAACATCTTTGTTCCTGAACGACCTTGTTTTTTTTTGCAGTACCAAACTGGCTTGTTGGAAGAAACACACGTGTACTGTTTTTACTAGGACCCCATAAATACATCAATTAATATACAACCTTGAAATTTGGTTCCAATATAACTTTGAAAAATATCTTTAGAGTGATATCTTTTGACTATTGTTTGTTATTGGCTTCATGCTGTTAACTACTTGTGGACGAATGTTTTGGCCAAAAAACACGTTTTGAAAAGATAAACAACAGCCTGATGTTAATGAATGCCACACAGCGACTTTCGAGAGTCATGACATTTACATGATAGTCCTCACCATAGTTTCAGATTTTGCAACATACCGAGGCCCTGACATTGGGCCGTAGTTGCTACTATGCAGGCTTGCAGGCAGTTGTACATTGGCCAAGTTGCAGCACACAGCTTACTTCCACAAACTTCACCGATATGTATACAAAAACCCATGACTGAGAAAAGAGATAAGTACCAAGAACATACATCCGGTTGAGGATGAGATAGGGAACAAACAGAAATTTAACCAATCAGCCCTTGTGAATAGGAAGAAAGATTACTAGGCAACAGGGACAAGTACCATGGTTGTGGGGACACTACCTATAAGAAATACTTCTTATGGGCACAACCGTTGTTAAGGACATCAGAAGAAATTGTCCCATTATACGGTGCACTGCGCTAATTCAAGGTCCATTGAAAACAGTGTAAAGTCAGCGAAGTTGAGAGCCCCATTGCAGCTAACTGAAGTCCCTGAGGACCCCTCAAACAAAAAATGTGTTGTTCGGTCCTTCAAATTAAATTTCATTTGATTTTCAAATTTTAGTGGTTAACCAATAAAATTTTTAATTATCTGCCCAAATCAAACTCACCCTCAAAAATGTGAATGTTCCCAAGTCTTCTCAGCAACCATTTTTCAAATGACATCCCCTGACATTTTCCGACAATATTTCAGTAACATTTTTGTCTGCTTTACCCCCCGGATGAGAGCCCTTGAATCTAGGAAGTTGATCCCAAACCATACTTACACAATCCCACATTTCTTGGCCCATGCAGACCCCTTTTTGAAAGAATTTGTAGGGGTAGTTTTAAGCGCCTCGACCCAGCAGGGAATTTTCCTTGGACTGGGACAGTGCACCGGTCAATGCAGTGCCAAACCCAGGCATGTTTGATGGTTCACCAGTGTGTGGACTGGTTAAGGAAAAGAAATTCTTACCATACAAGCAAACAAACACCCACACAAAAATGTTCAAAACTTAATACTCTGAAAGTACAGAAAGTGGTAAACAAATGAGAAATCTGTTTATTCCTTTAACAAAATACAGGGTGAGAATAGGTACATTTGAAAATATGAGCTATGACAAGCCATACAATGACAAGCCATACAATGACAAGCCATACAATGACAAGCCATACAATGACAAGCCATACAATGACAAGCCATACAATGACAAGCCATACAATGACAAGCCATACAATGACAAGCCATACAATGACAAGCCATACAATGACAAGCCATACAATGACA